>CAUYUJ010014434.1:2500-17500 GCA_963575745.1 Prorocentrum cordatum | reverse complement strand
CTTCCTCCGGCCAGGATTCCGCATAAATCCTGCGAGCGTCAATTGGGTTCTAAGCGTTATCGAAATATCTGAGGCGGTCCTGAGGAGCCCAAAGGATGCCCCTAAAGATCTCAAACATGTCATGCGGAAATCCTTTGGAATCCCCCTTGAACCTTAAGGAATCAGATCCATTATTCTTACGGGTCCCTGAGGCCGCCAGAGGACTCCCGAGGTTACCACCAGATGTCCTAGGAACCCTGTATAATCAGGAGGAAGTGATTCGGAAGCGGAAGGGTGTCTTAAGGATTTCGACGGAGAGCCCGATGGCGTTCCGAAAGAACCCGCTGGAATCCCGAAGGAACTTCACCAGAATATGCGGCCGCATTTAAGTGAGGCTCGGGACCAGCCGTTTCCCCACTGCGCTAAAAAGCTAATACAACACTGAGGCGAGGTTCTGGACCGCACTAGGGCGAACCCTTCGCTGGTGTGAAGTGCGAGACGGGCGTTTGCTTCTCCACCTCCACGTCCTCCTCCACCACCTCCTTCTACCCCATCTCTCTAAAGCCTTGAAGATGAAGTCAGGCGCATACAGGAGCGATGCTCTACCACCACCACCACCAACACCACCACAACCGCCACCTTCCACACACACACACACACATACACACACACACACACACACACACACACACACACGCACGCACGCACGCACGCACGCACGCACGCGCGCATGCACTTACACACAAAACTTATATATAGATATCACAAACAAACACTCCTGGCAGAAGAGACAGCTCTTAAGCAAGAGCGGATAACGCTCGCGAGAAAACACGATATGAAGAGACGAAAGAGAGGTGGGGGGAGGACACGAGGAGGATACAACGAGGACCCCTAGAGGAAACGACGAGGACAGGAGATAGGGACCAACACAAACCACAGAAGCCTCATCCTCACCCACCCTGTCCCTCCTCCTCATCATTCTTCCCTTCGTTCTTGCCCTCATCTCCCTCCTTCCTCTCCGTACCCTCCTCCCCCTCCTCCCCCTCCACCCCCTCCTCCCTCTCCTCCTCGTCCTCCTCCTCCTCCTAATCCACCCTCCTCTCGCCCCGAAGACAGAGCGCAGACACCAACAAACATAGAAAGAAGACTGGACTGCCGCGGTGAGACCAGTGCGACACAGCAGGAGGCCGTCGAGTGCTGCGACGAGTGGGAACACAGAGGAGCAACCTAGACATTTGCAGTAGGCCCATACGCCAAGACATCTTGCTGCAAGAGCTGTTGCGGCAAATGATTTGTCTACCTTTGAGGGTCCTGGGATGGCCCAGGGCCCATGTGGGTCTCTCGGGCGATCGGGAGACTACGCATTCCCCTGGGGCACCTGCTGGCAGGCCGATGTCCTCTTCGATGTGCTGAACGCCTGCACAACAAAGCACACACGGAGCTTCCGCGCGGAAGCTCCTTCTGGCCGGCGCTGGGCCCCCCTCCCCCGACGCGCGGGGGGGAATCCAGCGCCGACCCCAGGAATCCACGGAGACCTTCGAAAGTTTTTTATGCTCGCGCTCTTCGGCTACGCACGCAAGAACCACCCAGAGGGGGCAAGCGGCACTCTCGAGTGCCCCAGCGGCTGGGCGGCTCGAGCCGCAGGATACATGTGCCTCGCCGCTCTGGAACCTCTGAAGCCAAAAACATGACAGATGCTCGTTCTGGAGACCTTCCTGGAGCCACTCGCTCCACTCCTGTGTCGACGCTACGTCGGACGTCCGTCCGCTCGAGTCGGTATCGAGCCGAACGCGAGGCGAACTGGAGTCGAACACGAGCCAGACCAAAATCGAACAGGTCTGGCACGTGGGCCCCGGGAGGTTCCCCCAAACGAGCACTCGAAAGTACGGGCATCCCACGGGGGCGCGCTCCCCAAAGATTTCGGGGGCGGCCAAGAGGGGGGGTGTCCAAGAGGGGGGGTGCAAATCATGACCAGCGGCATGTGCGCGGCCCAGCGGGGGGACCAGGGACCTAATGAAATAAGAAGAGGCGCCATGAAATCTGGGGAAATATCATGGCCCCCGCAATGATATCCACCCCCCCTCGTCATCACCCCCCTCTTTGCCGCCCCAGAAGACTGCATGCTCAATGAGATGCCCCAGAGGTCCCGGCCCCTCCCCCGAGGGTGGGCTTCCGCACCGGAGCCACCTGGAAGGGCCCCTGGGCCCAACGGCGGGCCGCAGCAGCCGAGATCGGGGAACCATGATAGATCCGACGTTGCGAAAAGTAGCATGAAGTCGGGCGTGTCCCCCTACAGGGGGGTTTTCGACGAAAAATAAACAATACTCAAAAAGTACTCCCAAATTGTCAAAAAATTACCCTGTGACGTACCCAACCCATTTGTATCATGGGAAACGCGGAGTTGGCCGAAACTTGCACGGACAATCAAATTGCAGGATCCGTTGTTTGATATGTAAGCTACTTGGGACACGCGCCAATGGCATGATGCGCAGGGGAACCATACAAGAACGAGGGGCGACAACTACAGGCTCGAAGAGGACATGGGGAGTCGGGAACGAAGAGCAGAAAGACGTGCGGGAAGCCCACTGTGCTGTACCCCTCAGCAGCCCTGAAAAGTGGCGACAGTTTCACAGATCGCAGCCCCCCAGGGATGGCGAGGTCTAATCTGAGTCTGCGGTGAGTACCCACTGTGCTGGGCCCCTCAGCAGCCCTCGAAAGTGGCGACAGTTTCACAGATCGCAGCCCCCCAAGGATGGCGAGGTCTAATATGAGTCTGCGGTGAGTACCCAGTGTGCTGGGCCCCTCAGCAGCCCTCGAAAGTGGCGACAGTTTCACAGATCGCAGCCCCCCACGGATGGCGAGGTCCCATTTGAATCTGCGGTGAGTACCCACTGTGCTGGGCCCCTCAGCAGCCCTCGAAAGTGGTGACAGTTTCACAGATCGCAGCCCCCCAGGGATGGCGAGGTCCGATTTGAGTCTGCGGTGAGTACCCACTGTGCTGGGCCCCTCAGCAGCCCTCGAAAGTGGCGACCGTTTCACAGATCGCAGCCTCCCAGGGATGGCGAGGTCCCATTTGACTCTGCGGTGAGTACCCACTGCGCTGGGCCCCTCAGCAGCCCTCGAAAGTGGCGACAGTTTCGCAGATCGCAGCCCCCAGCAGCCCTCGAAACGCAGCGACGAGCGAGGTAAGAAAGTGGCGACAGTTTCACAGATCGCAGCCCCCCAGGGATGGCGAGGTCTAATCTGAGTCCGCCGCCCACTGTGCTGGGCCCCTCAGCAGCCCTCGAAAGTGGCGACAGTTTCACAGATCGCAGCCCCCCAGGGATGGCGAGGTCTAATTTGAGTCTGCGGTGAGTACCCACTGTGCTGGGCCCCTCAGCAGCCCTCGAAAGTGGCGACAGTTTCACAGATCGCAGCCCCCCACGGATGGCGAGGTCCCATTTGAATCTGCGGTGAGTACCCAGTGTGCTGGGCCCCTCCAGCCCTCGAAAGTGGCGACAGTTTCACAGATCGCAGCCCCCCAGGGATGGCGAGGTCTATTTGAGTCTGCGGTGAGTACCCACTGTGCTGGGCCCCCAGCAGCCCTCGAAAGTGGCGACCGTTTCACAGATCGCAGCCCCCCAGGGATGGCGAGGTCCCATTTGAGTCTGCGGTGAGTACCCACTGTGCTGGGCCCCTCAGCAGCCTCGAAAGTGGCGACAGTTTCACAGATCGCAGCCCCCAGCAGCCCTCGAAACGCAGCGACGAGCGAGGTAAGAAAGTGGCGACAGTTTCACAGATCGCAGCCCCCCAGGGATGGCGAGGTCAATTTGAATCCGCCGTGAGTACCCACTGTGCTGGGCCCCCCAGCAGGCCTCGAAAGTGGCGACAGTTTTCACAGATCGCAGCCCCCCAGGGATGGCGAGGTCTAATTTGAATCCGCCGTGGGTACCCACTGTGCTGGGCCCCCCAGCAGGCCTCGAAAGTGGCGACAGTTTCACAGATCGCAGCCCCCCAGGGATGGCGAGGTCCCATTTGAATCCGCCGTGGGTACCCACTGTGCTGGGCCCCCCAGCAGGCCTCGAAAGTGGCGACAGTTTCACAGATCGCAGCCCCCCAGGGATGGCGAGGTCCCATTTGAATCCGCGGTGGGTACCCACTGTGCTGGGCCCCCCAGCAGGCCTCGAAAGTGGCGACAGTTTCACAGATCGCAGCCCCCCAGGGATGGCGAGGTCTAATTGAATCCCCGTAGGGCGTCACTGCTGGGCCCCCCAGCAGGCCTCGAAAGTGGCGACAGTTTCACAGATCGCAGCCCCCCAGGGATGGCGAGGTCAATTTGAATCCGCCGTGGGTCCCACTGTGCTGGGCCCCCCAGCAGGCCTCGAAAGTGGCGACAGTTTCACAGATCGCAGCCCCCCAGGGATGGCGAGGTCTAATTTGAGTCCGCCGTGGGTACCCACTGTGCTGGGCCCCCCAGCAGGCCTCGAAAGTGGCGACAGTTTCACAGATCGCAGCCCCCCAGGGATGGCGAGGTCTAATTTGAATCCGCCGTGGGTACCCACTGTGCTGGGCCCCCCAGCAGGCCTCGAAAGTGGCGACAGTTTCACAGATCGCAGCCCCCCAGGGATGGCGAGGTCCCATTTGAGTCCGCCGTGGGTACCCACTGTGCTGGGCCCCCCAGCAGGCCTCGAAAGTGGCGACAGTTTCACAGATCGCAGCCCCCCAGGGATGGCGAGGTCCCATTTGAATCCGCCGTGGGTACCCACTGTGCTGGGCCCCCCAGCAGCCCTCGAAAGTGGCGACAGTTTCACAGATCGCAGCCCCCCAGGGATGGCGAGGTCCCATTTGAATCCGCCGTGGTACCCACTGTGCTGGGCCCCCAGTCGAAAGCAACAGTTTCACAGATCGCATCGGCGAGGTCCCAAGTGCTGGCCCCCCAGCAGCCCTCGAAAGTGGCGACAGTTTCACAGATCGCAGCCCCCCAGGGATGGCGAGGTCCCATTTGAGTCCGCCGTGGTACCCACTGTGCTGGGCCCCCCAGCAGCCCTCGAAAGTGGCGACAGTTTCACAGATCGCAGCCCCCCAGGGATGGCGAGGTCCCATTTGAATCCGCCGTGTGTACCCACTGTGCTGGGCCCCCCAGCAGGCCTCGAAAGTGGCGACAGTTTCACAGATCGCAGCCCCCCAGGGATGGCGAGGTCCCATTTGAGTCCGCCGTGGGTACCCACTGTGCTGGGCCCCCCAGCAGGCCTCGAAAGTGGCGACAGTTTCACAGATCGCAGCCCCCCAGGGATGGCGAGGTCAATTTGTCCGCCGTGTGTACCCACTGTGCTGGGCCCCCCAGCAGGCCTCGAAAGTGGCGACAGTTTCACAGATCGCAGCCCCCCAGGGATGGCGAGGTCCCCGCGTGTTGTGCTGGGCCCCCCAGCAGGCCGCGAAAGTGGCGACAGTTTCACAGATCGCAGCCCCCCAGGGATGGCGAGGTCCCATTTGAGTCCGCCGTGGGTACCCACTGTGCTGGGCCCCCCAGCAGGCCTCGAAAGTGGCGACAGTTTCACAGATCGCAGCCCCCCAGGGATGGCGAGGTCCCATTTGAGTCCGCCGTGGGTACCCACTGTGCTGGGCCCCCCAGCAGGCCTCGAAAGTGGCGACAGTTTCACAGATCGCAGCCCCCCAGGGATGGCGAGGTCCAATTTCAATCCGCCGTGTGTACCCACTGTGCTGGGCCCCCCAGCAGGCCTCGAAAGTGGCGACAGTTTCACAGATCGCAGCCCCCCAGGGATGGCGAGGTCTATTTGAGTCCGCCGTGGGTTCCCACTGTGCTGGGCCCCCCAGCAGGCCTCGAAAGTGGCGACAGTTTCACAGATCGCAGCCCCCCAGGGATGGCGAGGTTCAATTTCAATCCGCCGTGTGTACCCACTGTGCTGGGCCCCCCAGCAGGCCTCGAAAGTGGCGACAGTTTCACAGATCGCAGCCCAAAATACTCACAAAATAGTTCCATACTATTTTTTACTATTTTTTGATATTCCTCCTGTAGAGGGACAAGCCCGACTTAAAAGTAGCAGCGTCGCGACAAATCGCGACCCGAGCCCCCGACCCGGTCTTTCTGCTGCGCTTCTCAAGCTGGATCGAGCTGAGAGGGCCCCAGGGTCCGAAGCAGGGCGAAGTCGCCCAGCGTGGAGAAAAGGCATCGCCTGGACCTCAGGGAACGAATGCCCCAGACCCCAGACGTCATGATTTTTTCATGACGCCGACCCCCAGAGATCTCGACCCATTCCCGGGACCAATCTTTCATCCTGAGTCGTGTTCTGACGGTCCCGAGGCCGGGTAGGGGCCCCTGGAGGCCGAAAAGGTAGCGAAAAACCTCCCGTCTTCATTTTTTCATTACCCGAAGGGGTCTTGGGCGGGATTGAAAAAAACACGTCGTCGGAAAGCTGTGCTGACTACTTCCGGCGGCCTTCCTCCAGCCCCCCCGCTAGCGGAGACAGCCCATACCTCCAACGTCTTGATTTGTTCAGCATGGGGTCCCCGGAAGCCCCGACCATTCCCCATCGGGCGCGGCCTGACCGACCCCTAGCGAACCATCTTATTTTGTAATGTTACCCTCGCCTTTCACACTTCCCTCTGGCCGCATGCATCGGTCTGAGGGCGAGGTGAGAGGGACGTCACGGAAAGGGGATTGTTTGCTAGGGGTCGGTTAGGCCGACCCTTCCCCAGGGCCAGCTTCTAATCCTGCGTTGTTTTTGCTGACGGCTCTGGGGCAAGGACCCCAGAAGGCCGAAAACTCGGCGGCGAGTCCAGGGGGGAAGAGAAGAGGGGGCAGGCCTTCTCAGAAGGCGACGGGGCTTCTCAAAGCCCTCGCGACTTCTGGAACATCGTCTGCGCCTTCGGAGAAGGCTCGGGAAGCTCCTCGAAAGGCTGGATGCCCTCTGACTCTGAGCCCTCTGCCAAGGCCCGCCACCCCAGTCGCCCCCCGGGCGCACGCAGCCGAAAAACTGCGAGACAACTCTCCAGACATGCGACGCTCTGCTGCTTTCAATGCGCGGTCCCTGGGAGGGAGGGATGGAGGGAGGGAGGGAGCGCCGCCCGCCCTCGGAATTTTGGACGCCCGAAATGGGAACGGAAAGAATGGGTACAATGCCCAACAACAAATGTGGTCCCAAAGCTTCAGCAGCCGCTGTTGGGCAGGCGGCCTTCTGTCTCAAATGGACACAGGCCGCGGCGGCACCGACAGCGAGTGCTGTTCAAAATGAACAAAAACCGCAGTTGGGCATCGTACCCTTTCTTTCCGTACCCACTTCGTTCGTGCAGATGGGAGGGGAGGGAGGGAAGGCCTGCCGCCCGCCCCCTCGGAATGGGCCCAGGCCCGCTCCCCGGGACCGGCGCTCCGTCCCGGGCCGTTTCTGCCACGGCCGCAGGGCCCGGCGACGGCCCCCGATGGCCGCAGCCGGCCCCAAGCCATCGCGATCGCGCTTGCCGTCCCAGCGAGGGCGCGTCGGGGTCCGCCTCGACTTCTTTGAAGGGGCCCTGGGACACACAAATAAATACACACAAATGAAAAGATACACCATATTTTCCATATTTCCTGGGTCTCTGTCTTCCCCCCCACTTCCCATATGTTCCCATATTTTCTGAGGAATTGACGATTCATTGTGTCTGTGTGTTTCTTTCCCTCCTGATTCTTCAAGATCGGAGGCCTAAAAAAAACACCCGCACCAAGGCAGGGGTCTGCCTACTGGAGGCTTGTTGGAAAAAAGGGCACCAACACCGACACAGGGGTGCTGCCTCCGCCAGGGGGGGATGATCCTGGATCTGGATGTTGGTGGGCATCTTTCGGCCACCTGGGAAGCCCACACGTTGCCACCACCACCGAGATCGGGATCATCCTGCCTCGATGGAGGCACAACGCCGACATTGGTGCCGGCGTCAGCCTCTAGACCTCCGACGATGCGTTGGAGCTCTGGGCCCGGCCTCCCCGCTGGCGGAGACGCCCCCGGCGGCAGCTCCCCGGGGCCCAGCCGTGCGCTGACGGGACGCACGGTGACCTCGGAGACCCCGACCACCTCGCCGCGCGCTCCGTCACCGCGCGGCCTTGGGACCCTGGAGGCCCAGGTCGCCCGAGAGACAGCCTCGGAGAGCGACCCGGGCCCCAACACACCCAGACCCCCGACCTCGTGTGTGTTTCCTTCCCGCGCGTCAAGCCCCAGAGGTCTACAGACCCCTCGCCCGGGACCAGCTTTTCATCCCGAGTCGTTTTCGGACGGTCCCGGAGCCTGGCGAGGCCCCCGGAGGCCTAAAACAGCGGAGAACCTCCAGTCGCGATTATTTCGCGACTCGCGGCGGCCTGGGCCGCGTGGTGACTCCGAGCCCCCACCGACCCGCAACGCGGCGTGGTCACCCCACCCCCCTCGGGGGGCCCCGAGCTCGGCCGCCCCGAGACGCAGCACGCAGCCCGCAGCGTGTGGACACGGAGCTCACCACGCAGGTGGGAAACGCACGCCTGGCGCGGCACGTCCACCAAGACGTTGATGGGCGTGTTTTCTACCACCACCACCACCACCACCACCACCACCACCACCATAAGTTGGAGGGGGGGTCCTCCTCCGCCTCCGCCTCCGCCTCCTCCTCCTCCTCCTCCTCCTCCTCCTCCTCCTCCTCCTCCTCCTCCTCCTCCTCCTCCTCCACCTCCTTCCCCCCTCCAACCTATGGTGGTGGTGGTGGAAAACCATTGGAAATCAACGATTTTACCCTCTTTGGGCTCCGTCGGGACGGCTCTCGCAGCTCTCTTGGGCCGTTATTGGATGCCTCGAGGGTTTGTTTAGCCGGGCCCTTCAAGGGTCTGGGGCTTCCGGACCCCCTTGGGAGCAGTACAAGACGGCTTCCTGGCGGGGTTCCTTGGGTCGGTCCCCGACAAGCCGAAGGGGGGCCTGGCAGAGAGCCCAAGAGGCCTCGAAGAGAGGGGCCAAGTACGGCGTTATGAGGTCCAAGGATGGCTTCAAGGGCAACCCAACAGGGCCTTCAGGCGGAGCTCCTCGGGTCAGTCGCCGGCGAACTGACGGCAGCTTCGAGAGCGAACCCAAGGAGCCCTGAAGAGAGGGCCCACAGATGGCCTCATGATGGCCAAAGATGACTCCAAGAGGGGTCCAAGAGAGCTTCCATGCGGGGCCCCTTGGGTCGGCCATCGAGAAGGCGACAGAAGACTCGGGGGAGGACCCAAGGAGCCCCGAAGAGAGGGCTCAAGAATGAGCCCTTTGAGCATCAATGATAGCTCCAGTGGCTGAAGAGTGCTTCCAAGCGGGGCTGCTTGGGTCGGTCTCTGAGTTGGCCGGGGGCCATTGTGGCAGAGGGCCCGTCCTGGGCCCGCCTTGAGCTTGTCTTGGGAGGCTTTTGGGCGGCCTTGGGGCGGTCTTGGGAGTCTCTTCGGTCGTCTCTGAGCGTTGGAAGCATGAAAAAAATTGAAAATCAAAAACTTCGGAAACAAATTTGAAATTCAATGATTTTTGTTGCTCTCTGGGCTCTCTCGGGACGTCTCTCGGAGTTCTCTTGCAGTGCCTTGGAGGCGTCTGGAGGCCTCCTGGGAGTCTGGAGAGCAGTCCACAAACTGTTTTGGACTGCTTGAGAGCATCTTCGGCTGTTCTTTTGCATTCTGAGGGGTTCTTGGGGTTGTCTTGGGGCGTCCTGGAGCGTTTTGGGAGCTCCCTGGGTGGCTGGGGGGCGCGGTACCGGGCGCCTCTTCGGCAATTTTGGGGTTTTCTTGGCCCGTCTTGGACGCGTCCTGGGAGCCTTTTAGGCGGTCTTGGGGCGGTCTTGGACCGTTGGACGCTCGAAAACGCGAGAAGGCCAAACACGTCGGAAAAAAACATCAAAATCGACGATGTTGGCCTCTTCGGGCTTTTCCGGGACGCCTCTCGGACCTCTTTTGGGACCTTTTGAAGGCCTCCTGGGAGCGTGGAGGGCCGTCCACAGGGTGTTTTGGACTACTTGCGGGCGTCTTGGGCCGTTCTTTACGTTCTGGGAGCTTCTTGGGGTCGTCAGGGGCTGTCCTTCGGCGTCTTGGGGTCTCTCCAAAAATCCGGAAGCGCGGTACCGGCCAGATGTCAGGGGATGTGTAGGACCCCCTGAACAGGAGTTCCATCTTGGAATTCCCTTTTTCAAAGTGCTCGATCTTTGAGGGTTGGAAGCGGGGCAACGTGAGAAGGCGAAAAACATGTAAAAAATAATTGGAAATCAACGATTTTACCCTCTTTGGGCTTTCTCGGGACGGCTCTCGCAGCTCTCTTGGGCTGTTCTTGGAGCTTCGTCGGGATCTGTTGGGGCCTCTCAGGGATCGGGGGGGTGTTGGGGGCCTCTGGGTGGTCCCGGAAGCCTCTCGGAGGTCTCTGGAAGCCTCCTGCTCCCGCTCTTGGGCCCATCTTGGGCCTGTTCTGGGGTGGTCTGGGGCTGTCCTGGGCGCCTCTTCGGTAGTCTTGGAGCCTTCTTGGCCCGTCTTGGGGCCGCCCTGAGGGTCTCTTGGGTGGTCTTGGGGCGGTCTTGGGAGCCTCTTCGGCGCTCTTGGACCGTTGGAAGCTCGAAAACGCGAGTAGCCAAAAACATTTCAAACAACATATGAGAATCTACGATTTGGGCCTCTTCGGGCCGTCCCGGGACGCCTCTCGGACCTCTCTTGGGGTCTCTTGGAAGCCACCTGGGAGCCACGAGAGCCGTCGGACGGCTGACTTGGGCTGCTTGGGAGTGTCTTGGGCCATCCTTTCGCATTCTGGAGGCTCCTGGGAGGCGTCTTGGGCCCCCCTGGAGCGCTGTGGAGGCTCCCCGGAAAGGTCGGGGGAGCGGTACCGGGAGCGTCCCCCAGATGTGGCGGGGAGGTGTAGGACCCGGGGGCCAGGGGGGAGCCCCCGACCGCAGCAACGAAGTTGGCGCCATCCCACGTCGGTGGCGGTGCCAGTTGGTCGCGGACATTGCAGGCAGGAAGGGTGGATGGCTCCCTACGTCTTTCCTCGACTTCTGTGCATTTCCTCGATTCCGGCTTCTGGGGCATGCATCGAAGAACATAAAACAACATAAACATAAACTGCCGGAGCTCCGCGCGGACTTCTTGGATCCGCGCTGGACCCTGGAGCGCGCCAGGGGCGGCGCTGGAGGCGCCGCAAGGGGGGCCAGCGCCGATCAGAGAAATCCGCGAAGGCCCAGATGCTGATGTTTCGGTTTTTGTTCCTTCTTCGCCCCGGGACCCGCAGAAGGAACCCCCGGGGAGAGAACTGGCCCCAAGGGGAAGCGGTACGCACCGGGACCTCAGGTGCGCATCGGCGGCTGCCAGGGAAGGAAGCTGGCCACGGCAAGCCTCGGCCGCGAACAGGTTCCCCGTCTTAGGCTGCCTAGGCGTTTGGTCATCGAGGGAATGGTCATCGATGGGAGAGCGCCGATGTTGCATCGATTAGCGTTGATGTAGCATCGATTTTGCGTCGATTGGCGTCGGCTAGCGCCGAATAGCGCCGATGCGCAAGAGCGAGCAAGACAGAGTGGGAGGCTCCCGTGCGCTGCCGCAGAGCAGGAACCTCCCTGGAGCCAGGGCCCCGTCCGAGCCCCAGGCGGTTCTTCTTCCGGCGTCCTGGCCGTACGTCATGCTCCCCCCTGGGCCCACCCGCCCGTGTGCCAGGCGGGCCTGACCGCCTCGCAAGCTCTCCAGGAAGACCTGTCTCCCAGGCGGTGCGTGTGCGCGAGGCCCCAGCCCAGGACGGCCCCAGACGCCCGACGCTACGCTGCTTCCAGCTTCCCGCGCGCGGCCCTGAGGAGGTCCCGACGACCGCGTCCCCGGGGTGGTTCCTCGCCCCCGATCCATCTCTGTCACCCCCCCCCCGCCGACCACGGACCCCATGGGGGGCCAAAAGAACGCGGCGAGAACGCCCGGACAGAAACCAGATCCATGCCTGCTTGTCCTGCGGCCCGGCGGTGCGCCCCGAGAAGCCGAAGGCAAGGAAAAACGGTTCGGCGTCGCAGCGCGGCAGAGGCAGCCCGCACGCGCGTCCAGGCAACCCCGGCGACGGTTTTGCGCGAATGGTCCCGCATGCAAGGAGGGGAGGAGAAGACAAGTAACGGCCCCGGAGAGCGAAGGCTCATGAAGAGGAGGAGGAGGAAGAGGAGGAGGAGGAGGAGGATCAGGCGGAAGAGGCGGAGGAGGAGGAGAAGGAGGCTGAAGAACTGACGAGGACCATGCAGAAGAGGAGGAGAAGGAGGAGGAGGCTCATGCAGAGGAGGAGGAGGAAGAGGAGGAGAAGGAGGGGGAGGAGGAGGCTGAAAAAAACGATGCCGCCGGAGATCTGGGGCTGCCGCAGCCCCCGAGCAGGCGCGGCGCGAAGCGAAAGCGCGCGCGCGAGCTGCGCCGGCCCCTCGCCGCGCCGGCGCGCTTTTGGCGCGGGGGTCACCGGCGGCGGCGAGGGCGGGCCGAGCTCGGGAAGGAGAGAAAACGAAGACCGCGACCAAGGCTGGACGCGCACCGTCGGCGTTTCTGCTGCTGCTGCTGCTGCTGCCGTCGCTGCTTCTTCGCGGCAGCACTGTCCGCAGGCGCTGGTCTCACAGGGAGGGCACGCGGCGCGGGCAAGCTCGCGGCAGGGGATGCTCGCCAGACGTCCCGATCCCCCGCCACAGATGTGGCTTTGTGGCGGCACACCGTACACGTCGTTCATTTCTAATCGTGTTCATTTCTGATTGTGCTCGGTTCTAATTGTTCCTGGCCCCCTAGTGGTCAGGAAGAGGCCCAAGATGGAACAATTAGAACTGAAAGGATCTTGGCCCCCAAAAATCAACGGATTTCCGAATACTTAGACATGAACCATATGTATCCCCGAGCATGGACAAAACACGCGTTCGCCTGGCTCCCCTCTCGCCCCCTGCCCGAGGACCACGACCAACCCGGGACGCAAAAAGTCGGCGTCGATCTCGGTCGTCGTCCACCTTGGCCATCGTCCGTTGGCCGATAGTCCTCGAGGAGCGGCGACGGCTGGCATGGACCGTGACCAAGATCGGCGTCGACAAGATCCCGCCATGGCTGGAAGCGGCCGCGGGATCTGCGCGTAGTGGGCCCCGAGACAGTCTGCCAAGAGGGTGGGACGAGGGGGGAAGCCGCTCCAAATCAGCCCCTGGACCCCTCTCGGGGTCGAGACTGACAAACTGTCCAAGCCGCGCCCAGCCGTGGCGACGAAGGGGCCTCTCTCTCCCCATCCTTCCTGGTGGCCAGCTCCAAGGTCATGCCCATCGTGCTTCTCCCCAGACGTTTCACTGTTTCGCAACGTCGGGGTAGCATCGCAACGTCGGGGCGGCAAAGCCAGCTGTGGCGACGAGGGGGGGCCTCTTCTCCCCTCCTTTCTGGTCTCCTCCTCATCCTCCTCCTCCTGATCCTCCTCCTCCCCCTCCTCCTCCTCCTCCTCCTCCTCCTCCTCCTCCTCCTCCTCCTCCTCCTCCTCCTCCTCCTCCTCCTAGGCCACGCCCATCGTGTTTTTCCACGACGCTTAAATGTTTCGCAGCGTTGGGGGAGCAAGGGGGGGGGGGGGGGGGGAGAGGGGGGGGGGGGGGGGGGCGGCCCTTTTCGAGGGGGAGGCCGGGCGGCCTCGGAGAGAGGCCGCCCTCGAGAGAGAAGCACTACAAGTGCCCCCAACCCATTGGGAGGGGACCCAAGTTTGGAGCGCCAACACACATTGGGGAGACGAGGGCTCTGTCTTACAGGTGCCTCAGACAAAACCGCCGAGAAGATTTGGGATACCCCTTTTGAAGCCGTGGACCCATCTTAGGCCACGTATCCACTGAGTTACCCCCTTTTGAAGCCGTGGACATATGTGAGGCCACGGATCCATTGAGTCGTTAGGCTACGGGGTTGCAGTCTACTTGCTGACTCGGGCCTCCCGACGCGGAGGGCGCCCGCTCGCTGGGCCCCTGGGGGCTCCGGCCGAGAAGGGGCCCCGGCTGAGCCCTCCAGGAGGTGAGGGGCAACGATAGGAGGAGGAGGAGGAGGAGGAGGAGGAGGAGGAGGAGGAGGAGGAGGAGGAGGGGACTGACGCAGGGGGGGGACGTCGACCTGCAATCGGCGACACGTCGCCGAGGGATCTGCGGTGGGCCCCCGATGGTGAATCCCCGCGTCCCTGGGCGGGGTCGGGCTCGCGGGCCCGCCTCGGCGATCAATGGGCGATTGGGGGTCGATGCGTCCCCCCCTATGCCTATCCCCGTCCCTGGTCGTGTTCGGGCCATAGCTCGGGCGTCCAGCGGCCGTTCGGGACGATCCGGGCACCCCCAGAACTCCCTCGGCGAGGCGCAGTTGCTGGAGAGCACCCCGAAGCCGAAAGACCGCCGAGATCCGCCGAAAACGCCCGAGAACCTCTGACCGAAAACCTCTGTCCCCCCGATGCCTATCCCCCCTTGGCTTATTCTCCCCCAATCGTTGCCCTTGAGGAGGCCCCTCCCCCCTTACCCCCCGCCACGCCGCCTGTCTCGGAAGAGACCCACCCTCATCGTGACACCTTGGTGTGGGCGGATGTCCCATCACCACTGCCAAGAGGTAGAAGAGGGAGAAGGAGGAGGAGGCGGAGGAGGAGGAGAAGGAGGTGGAGGAGGAGGAGGCGGAGGAGGAGGAGGAGAAGGAGAAGGAGGAGGAGGAGGAATAGGTACTACCTCCAAGCTCCCTCTTCGTAGGCCCCTATAACGGTTCATTGCCATTCATGGAACTAGCTAGTTGGACGGTAACCTTTAGACGACCCTGAAGCATCCATAAACATTGTTCTTGGGATCTCAGCGCCACGGATCAACCTGACTGTTGCGTCTTGACGATCCTGAATTATGCCAGAGTCCCATTCCTGGGACTTCAACCCCTCGAATCAACGTAACTGTTGCACCCGCAATCCGTACAAAACACCTTTCTTGTACGCTGACCATGGGAGCCCGTGAAACTCTTGCACAGTTTCTAGACGAATGTGCGCGGCGCTAAAGCGAAAGCCACATCTTGAAAAGGAACCACCCTCAATCCGTGAAACTCTTGCAAATGTTTAAAGCGAATGTACG
>CAUYUJ010014433.1:361741-405897 GCA_963575745.1 Prorocentrum cordatum | reverse complement strand
TCCTCCTCCTCCTCCTCCTCCTCCTCCTCCTCCTCCCCCTGCTCCTCCTCCTCCTGCCCCTCATCCGCCCCCTCCCGCCTCGCTCCGGCCCGCAGGACGGCCCGGCGCAGGAGGGGCTGGCCACCGAGGAGGACCCGCCGCGCCACCGAGGGGCGGGCGCGGGGGGGCAGGAGAGCGGCAGGAGGGGGGCCGATCCGCGGCGGCGCCGGAGGATGCAGCTGCTCAGGCCCTCGGATGGATGGCCGGCCCCGTCGGGCGCCCTCGGGCACTGTCGGGAGAGGCAGGCGTCGGGCGGAGGAGGCGAGCGGGCTCCCGCGCCGTCGCCTTCTCGGGCTTCCCGGGGGACGGCGGCGCGCCCGGGGGAGAGGCGAGGGGGACAGGCCTTCTCAGAAGGCGGCGGGGCTTCTGCGCGTGCGGTGCAGTCGGGCATGTCCCTCTACAGGAGGAGTGCTCAAAAATAGTCAAACAAAAATAGTGTGAGGACGATTTTTGGACTATGTTTGACTATTTTGGATCATCTTGGCTATTTTTCGTTTCTCTGCCCAAATCCGCCTGTAGGAGGACATGCCCGACCTAAGCCTACGCGTACGGTAGGCTCGCGTCGTGTCGACCAGCGGCGCCCCCGCCGCTGGCGTTCCACGTTGAACGCCACGGGCGACCCAGGATCGGTCGATGTGGAAGGATCTGACGCTTCGGAAGCGGCCGATCGTTCAAGGTGGAACGATCCTCGCAACGACAGCGGCAACCCCGCACAGCGGCGCCCCCGCCGCTGGCGTTCCACGTTGAACGCCACGGGCGACCCAGGATCGGTCGATGTGGAAGGATCTGACGCTTCGGAAGCGGCCGATCGTTCGAGGTGGAACGATCCCTGCGGTGGTCAGAAGCCGACGCCGAAGTCGGCACGGCACGAACCTGCCGCAGGGGCGACCCCTCGGCCAGAGCGACCTCTGGGGGCGGGAGCGCAGGGGCCCCCTCGGCCGTGGCTCGTGCGCGTGGGCCTGCCCCCTTGACCCCCCCCCCCCCTCCCGCGGCCCCCTGAAGCCGCGCACCGAAGGTCGCTCCCTTCGGCGGCGAGCGAGGGGAGGAAGTGAGGAGGAGAGGGCCTTCTCAGAAGGCTCGGAGTTCCCCGAGAAGTTCTCGGGGCCTCCCCCGAAGAGACGGACACCGACTCCTCAGAGAAGGCGCGAGGGCTCCTGAGGAGCCCCGCAGCCTCTGAGATAAGGTCTTCTCCCTCTCATTCCCCCCCCTCTCTCGCCGCCAATCTTCGACGAGGGTCACTCCTGAGCGGAGGCTAGACAATATCTGCTTAAAACAAGTTAGGTCAATGAACCCTTGCAATGATCCAGTCTTTACAGAGGTAAATATAGGGCAGCTATACCCCAGGTGAGGAGGAGACGGCGGCGGAGAAGGAGGAGGATGAGGAGGGGGAAGAAGTGGAGGAGGAGGAGGAGGAGGAGGCGGAGATAGGAGGAGGAGGCAGGAGAGGAGGAGGAGGAGGAGGAGGAGGAGGAGGAGGAGGAGGCTGGACGGGCCCCTCCGCGCTGTGCGGTCCTCGGCCTCCCGGGGCCAAAAGTGTCCCGGCACCTGGGCGTGGCAGAGCGCGGCGTCGGCCGCGATCTCTCTCAAAGGTTTTCGGGAGCTCCTGCAGGAGTGCGAGGACCATCGAAGGCGAGCAAGATGCCATAAGCATTTCTGGCGCTCCGCGCGAACTTCTTGTGTCTGCGCTGGCCCCCTCCCCTGGCGGCGCCCCCTGGCGCCGCCCCTGGCGCGCTCCGCGCGCCAGGGAGGGGGGGGTGCAGCGTAGATCCAATAAATGCGCGCGGAGCGCCAAAAGTCTACGTTTATGCCGCTCTTTCTTCTGCTTCTGGACTAGGGGCAGCAGGAGGATGAGGACAGCACAACCCACCCCCACCCCCAGCCAGGACCCACTCCCGACCTGGTGATCCAGGGTGTCCTGGCTGCGGGTAAGGGGGGTTTCTGGCTCCAACGAACCCCCCCCAAACCACCTCAACCCCCAGCCGGGGACCATACCCAGCCAGGGCCTCCTGGATCACCAGGTCGGGAATGGGGGTCTCGGCTGGGGTTGGAGAAGGATTGTGCTGTCCCCAGAGGAGGGGGAGGGGGGATGATTAGGTGGAGGCCAAGGAAGACCGCAGTACCTACATGTAGGCAGCTTCGGAGCGCTTCCACTGCCTGTCCATTGACACGTTTCTTTGGCATGCGGCCTCGGGTTTCCCTTTTTTTGTTTCGGGTCGCCATCGCACAAGGTGCGTGTTCGGAGCACGCAGGGACCTCAGGGAAGCACGCAGGCTTTGGGAGTTGGCCGCGCGACGCCCCGAGCCGTGCTCCGGCGCGCGCTGCTGGGCCCTGGTGCGCAGTTCTCGCTGGGGGAGCCGGGGCGCTCCGCGGTTACAGTGGGCGGCTTGACTAAGGAACACTAACTTTTCAAAAGGGGCTCCGTTGTTCCTTAGGCTTGCATGCGTTATTCATCGTCCCCTATACGTTATTGATTAGTTATCGTTCCTTATGCGTTACTCCCCGGAGAAAAAAGGGGCTCCGTTCCTTATTTATCGTTCCTTAGGTCAGGCCGATGACAGTATTTTGGGGGGCCAGGCGGAGGAGGGCTCCAGCGAGGGAGCAGGCCCAGGGCGTGCTGCTGCCCCTGACTGCGCCGCGGGGCCTCCCTGGTGCGCGTGTGCCGGCAGCGCCACTGCCGGGGCCGTGGGTCGCGGCGCCGAGGGCCCTTTGGGGGAGCGAGGGGAGCGAGCGATAGCTGTTGCCGGCTCTCCTCGCCCCCTTCACTTCCACGTCCTTCTCCATGAAACCGCACCCTCGCGCGCGCGGAATGCGAGATTGCCGCCCGCATTCCACGAGGAAGCTTTACGAGTTCCTGGCGGTAACCAAGGTTGACGGTTTACCGCCGGCTCCCAGTTCCGGCGCGCCAAGAGGCTAGTTGGCAAAACAATCTCGATGGCAGTTTCTCCTGTTTTGACGTTTTTTAAATCATATTTTCAAAATGACTCCATTCTCGCTCGTGGATCCGTGGGCCGTCCTCCTCTGCGTTCTTGCCGCTGGTGCCTCACTTCAGCCGCAGCGCCCTGCTGCAGCGCACTGCTGCTGCATGCCAGCATGCCGACTCTCATGCTCCTCCCGGCCATCACTCATGGGCGAACAACATACGGCAGATCCGCGCCGTGCCGATCAGCGGCAACCCCGCCGCTGGCGTTCCACGTTGAACGCCACCAGCGACCCAGAATCGGTAGATGCTGAAGGATCTGACGTTTCGGAACCGCCCGATCGTTCAAGGTGGAACGATATTCGCAACGACAGCGGCAACCCCGCCGCTGGCGTTCCACGTTGAACGCCACCGGCGACCCAAAATTGGTCGATGTGGAAGGATCTGACGTTTCGAATACGCCCGATCGTTCAAGGTCGAACGATCCCTGCAGTGCCAGAGATCAGCGCCGAAGGCGGCACGACACGAGCGTGCGGTACTGATATCCACGGCCTCGCGGGCCAGGCTCCGTGGCCGCGGCACCGCGGATGCGGGTCGTTTTTCCGCGGATGCCTCGCGCGGAACATGTTCGCGCGACCGAGTATCCGCGGGATCGCGCCCCAGAATCCAGACGACCGCGAGGGCGCGGATATGGGTACGGTGGCCGCTCGTGGCAGTCCATCACCTTGGTATCGCTCGGACGTGTGCATTTTTCCTTCGGCGAGGACCATCGAGGAGCATCCTTGATCGTTTGTCAAAAAACCACGCACGAAATCGAACAATAACACGGAATGGACGTCCGAGCGAGGGCGCGGATGTGGGTGCGCGGGCCGCTCGTGGCAGTCGTTCGCGGCTCGAGGCCGCGCTGCGTCGGAGCATAAACAGCGTTCTTGTGTGAGCTTACCAGTTTGAAGCATCTCCCTATCCCTACGTTTGACATCACCTCACCCCGATGCCGATCTTAAGGATCCCCTCCGTTTCCGAGGGCCCCTCCCTAAGATTGCCCTCGCCTTTTGCTCGCCCATCTCGGGGATAGGGATGCGTTCGAGGCTGGTTCTGGGCGCTGCGGCGGAAACCGCCGCAGCGCTGGTCGTTCACTGGTCGCCGCCGCCCAAAAAAATCCCAACTTCAGCCTCCAAGGGTCTTGCGTCCTTACCACGCGTCCTTAATACACCTTAGGCGATGCTTAAGAAAACTTAAGTTTTCGGCCAGAGTCTCGATTATTCTTAACGTTTCAATGTAAATCCTAAGATGTTGATCGAATTTTTGGGTTTTTATTCAAGTTCTGAGACCATTAATTTCTTAACCCATGATTTCTTAATCATTTCGCGTGGTGTATACGTTTTGACTAAACGTTTCTTCTGTGAGCGCTGCGGCGGAAGCCGTCGGCCCACCTCCGGCGGCCCCTCGGGGTGCCGCGGCCGGCCTTCCTGGGGGCCGCGCGCGCCGACGGCTCCGCGGACCTGCGCGCGCTCCCTGCCCTCGCCCCGCCGCACGTCGCCAGCCACCAAACCACCCCCACCCAGCCCGAAGGCCCCCCTTTGACGAACGAGCAACACACACCCATACTCCAAATCCCTTATTAATCGAGCCCCCCCCAAAAAACCAGACCCCCCTCCAAATGCGACCTAATATTCCGGACCCCCTCTTCGATGGGGCGCCTTAATAAACCAAACCCCCTCAGCTCCAATCCAAAGAGAGCGACCTAATAAACCGGACCCCCTTAATGACCAAAATGCTCCTTAAAAAACCGGACCCATAGGGGGGTCGTTGGGAGGAGGACTGGCTATGGGTATGGGTGCGGGTTGTCGGACCCTGGGGAACGCTCCCGTTCGAGCGGGGACCCCCATCCGAGCGTCACCAGCCACCAAGCCACCCCAACCCAGCCTTTATGTCGGGCGTGTCCCGCATTTGCCGTCCATTCCCAGTGTGGGGGGGGTGTCGATCCGAGGGTCGTCCTTGACCCGATGGTGGGACCCGCTCGGGGTCCTCCCAGGGACTGTCCAGTCCCACGCCTTGGCCCTTCCAGACCACTTCACAAGAAGCAGAGGCCACCCACCAAGCCACCCCCACCCAACCTTATGTCGGGCGTGTCCCCCCTACAGGGAATTTTTCGACGAACAATAAAACATACCCCCAAACATACCCCCAAAAGGTAAAGAAAAATAGTCCCCAGACTATTTTTGGATTATTCTTGGACTATGTTTGGGGTATTTTTTATTTGTCGTCGACATTCCCAGTGTGGGGTGGGGGGGGGTCGGGGAGCAATGAAAAAACACTCCTAACATGAAGCCCGTACCCCCCCAACCCGAAATTCGGGTCTTCGGGTTGGGTTTGGGTGGTCTGGTGGGTAGTCATCGGTGGGTTCACTAAGGGTGGGGTTCACTTCGCTCTGGAGCTCCCGAGCGAAGTGAACCTCACCCTCCCCCTTAGAATTCCGTGGGGGGGGGGGGGGGCGGAGGGTAGGGGCATGTGGCCGCCTATAGTCAGAACGCCGCAGGCGTCGAGCGTTTCTGCTCGCGCGCGCGTGTTATTTTTTGGTAGGCCCGGCGAGCCGGGGCAACGCTTGGGGGGGGGAAAGGGCTCACGGGTGAGAACGCATCGACCCCCCAAATCGCTCACCGATCGCCGGTATGGGGCTAGGTTTAGGTCGGGCATGTCCGTCCACAGGAGGATAATTCTCAAGAACAGTGGGAAAAGTCGGGTGACGATGATTCGTGCTCTTGTGGTTAGTATTCTTCTTCTTCTTCTCTTTTTTTTTTTTTTTTAGTTTCATTATGGGCATTATTACCATTGTTATTAGTAGTAGTCGTAGTAGTCGTAGTAGTCGTAGTAGTCGTAGTAGTAGTAGTAGTAGTAGTAGTAGTAGTAGTAGTAGTAGTAGTAGTAGTAGTAGTTCTAGTAGTAGTAGTAGTAGTAGTAGTCGTAGTAGTCGTAGGAGTTCGTCTTATTTTTTCATCATCATCATCATCATCATCATCATCATCATCATCATCATCATCATCATCATCATCATCATCATCATCATCATCATCATCATCATCGATCGTATTATTATTGTTGTTGTTATCATTATTTAGTAGGATTATTATGATTATTGTTCTGAGTATTATGATAATGATTATTACGGTTTATGATCATTATTATTACTATTATCTTTCTTTTTCTTATTATTTCCAACCCTCCTGTGTTGGGTGCTCGTTTTGCATAGAGCAGTGTGGTCGCCCCGTCCTTCCTTCCTTCCTTCTCCTTCCCTCTCCTCCCCTCCTCCTCCTCTCCTGTTTCCTGTGTTCCCCTCTCCTCTTCTCTCGTGCCGTCGGGCTGCGATCTGCGCAACTGTTGCCACTTTCGTGGGCTCCTGGGAGGCCCAGCGGAGGTGGGTCCCACGCGGATCACCTCGGTACCTCGCCGCCCTGTGGGGGTTTTGCGATCTGCGCAATTGTCGCCACTTTCGTGGGCTCCTGGGAGGCCCAGCGGGGATGGGTCCCACGCGAATCACCTCGGTAATTCGCCGCCCCCCGGGTGGCTTGCGATCTGCGCAAATGTCGCAACTTTCGTGGGCTCCCGGGAGGCCCAGCGGAGGTGGGTCCCACGCGGATCACCTTGGTACCTCGCCGCCCCCTGGGGGGCTTGCGATCTGCGCAATTGTCGCCACTTTCGTGGGCTCCCGGGAGGCCCCGCGGAGGTGGGTCCCACGCGGATCACCTCGTTACGTCGCCGCCCCTGGGGGGGCTTGCGATCTGCGCAATTGTCGATGCCCAGCGGAGGAGGGTCCCACGCGGATCACCTCGGTACCTCGCCGCCCCCTGGGGGGCTTGCGATCCGCGCAACTGTCGTCTCTTTCGAGGGCTCCTGGGAGGCCCAGCGGAGGTACGTCATACGCGGATCACCTTGGTACCTCGCCGCCCCCTAGCGGGTCTTGCGATCTGCGCAATTGTCGCAACTTTCGTGGGCTCCTGGGAGGCCCAGCGGAGATGGGTCCCACGCGGATCACCTCGGTAATTCGCCGCCCCCCGGGTGGCTTGCGATCTGCGCAATTGTCGCCACTTTCGTGGGCTCATGGGAGGCCCAGCGGAGTTGGGTCCCAGGCGGATCACCTCGGTACCTCGCCGCCCCCTGGGGGGCTTGCGATCTGCGCAATTGTCGCCACTTTCGTGGGCTCCTGGGAGGCCCCGCGGAGGTGGGTCCCACGCGGATCACCTCGGTACCTCGCCGCCCTGTGGGGGGCTTGCGATCTGCGCAATTGTCGCCACTTTCGTGGGCTCCTGGGAGGCCCAGCGGAGATGGGTCCCACGCGAATCACCTCGGTAATTCGCCGCCCCCCGGGTGGCTTGCGATCTGCGCAAATGTCGCAACTTCCGTGGGCTCCCGGGAGGCCCAGCGGAGGTGGGTCCCACGCGGGTCACCTTGGTACCTCGCCGCCCCCTGGGTGGCTTGCAATCTGCGCAATTGTCGCCACTTTCGTGGGCTCTTGGGAGGCCCAGCGGAGGTGGGTCCCACGCGGATCACCTCGGTACCTCGCCGCCTTGTGGGGGTCTTGCGATTTGCGCAATTGTCGCCACTTTCGTGGGCTCCTGGGAGGCCCAGCGGAGTTGGGTCCCACGCGGATCACCTCGGTACCTCGCCGCCCCCCTGGGGGGCTTGCGATCTGCGCAATTGTCGCCACTTTCATGGGCGCCTGGGAGGCCCAGCGGAGATGGGTCCCACTCGGATCACCTCGGTACCTCGCCGCCCCCTGGGGGGCTTGCGATCTGCGCAGTTGTCGTCTGTTTCGAGGGCTCCTGGGAGGCCCAGCGGAGGTGGGTCCCACGCGGATCACCTTGGTACCTCGCCGCCCCCAAGGGGGGCTTGCAATCTGCGCAATTGTCGCCACTTTCGTGGGCTCCTGGGAGGCCCAGCGGGTCCCACGCGGATCACCTCGGCAATTCGCCGCCCCTGGGGGGGCTTGCGATCTGCGCAATTGTTGCAACTTTCGTGGGCTCCTGGGAGGCCCAGCGGAGTTGGGTCCCACGCGGATCACCTTGGTACCTCGCCGCCCCCTGGGGGGCTTGCGATCTGCCCAACTGTCGCCACTTTCGTGGGCTCCTGGGAGGCCCAGCGGAGGTGGGTCCCACGCGGATCACCTTGGTACCTCGCCGCCCTGTGGGGGCTTGCGATCTGCGCAATTGTCGCCACCTTCGTGGGCTCCTGGGAGACCCAGCGGAGGTGGGTCCCACGCGGATCACCTTGGTACCTCGCCGCCCCCTGGGGGGCTTTTTATTTTTCTTTTTTCTTCTTTTTTGTTTTATTTTGTATTTTTTATTTTGCTTTTTTGTTTTTTTTTCTTGCTACTTTCTTTTCTCTTTTTTATTTTTTTTTTTTCTTCTGTTTTTTTGTTTTATTTTTTTTGCGATCTGCGCAATTGTCGCCATTTTCGTTGGCTTTTGGCTCTTGGGAGGCCCAGCGGAGGTACGTCATACGTGGATCACCTCGGTACCTCGCCGCCCCCTGGTGGGCTTGCGATCTGCGCAACTGTCGCCACCGCCACTTTCGTGGGCTCCTGGGAGACCCAGCGGAGGTGGGTCCCACGCGGATCACCTCGGTACGTCGCCGCCCTTTGGGGGGCTTGCGATCTGCGCAATTGTCGCCACTTTCGTGGGCTCCTGGGAGGCCCAGCGGAGGTGGGTCCCACGCGGATCACTTTGGTACCTCGCCGCCTTGTGGGAGTCTTGCGATCTGCACAATTGTCGCCACTTTCGTGGGCTCCTGGGAGGCACAGCGGAGGTACGTCATACGCGGATCACCTCGGTACCTCGCCGCCCCCTAGGGGGCTTGCGATCTGCGCAACTGTCGCCACGTTCGTGGGCTCCCAGGAGGCCCAGCGGAGGTACGTCATACGCGGATCAACTCGGTACCTCGCCGCCCCCTGGGGGGCTTGCGATCTGCGCAACTGTCGCCACTCCTTTTTTTTTTTTTTTTTTTAGGTTTGTTTATTTTTAGTTTTTTTTTCGTGGGCTCTTGAGGGAGGCCCAGCGGAGGTACAGTCCTCGCCGCCCCCTCGGGACCCTCGGCCGCCCGAGGGGGGGTTACGATCTGCACCAATTGTCGCCACTTTTCGTGGGCTCTGAGACGGTACCAGCGGATGGTCCGGCATACGCGGGTTCACCCCACGGGACCTCGCCGCCCTTGGGGGGCTGCGATCTGCGCAAGTGTCGCCATTTTCGTGGGCTCCTGGGAGGCCCAGCGGAGGTACGCATACGCGGATCACCACGGGACCTCGCCGCCCTTGGGGGGCTGCGATCTGCGCAAGTGTCGCCATTTTCGTGGGCTCCTGGGAGGCCCAGCGGAGGTACGTCATACGCGGATCACCACGGGACCTCGCCGCCCTTGGGGGGGTGCGATCATCGCATTTGTCGCCATTTTCGTGCGCTCTTGGGAGGCCCAGCGGAGGTACGTCATAACGCGGATCACACGGGGGACCTGCCGCCACCTGGGGGTTGCGATCTGCGCAATTGTCAGCCATTTTCGTGGGCTCCGGGAGGGCCTCAGCGGAGGTACGTCATACGGCGTATCACCACGGGACCTCGCCGCCGTGGGGGGCTTCTTGCTTTTGTTTTTGCGTTTGTTTTCTGCGCTGCTGTTATTGTTTTTTTTTTTCATGTTGTCCTACTCATCCAAATGTGTTCTCTTGCGTGCGATCTGCGCAATTGTGCGCCACTCTTTTTTTTTTTTTTTTTATCGTTTTTTTTTTTTTTTTTTTGTGTTGTCGTGGGCTTTTGGAGGCCCAGCGGAGGTACGTCAAACGCGGATGGACCACGGGAGCTTCTTGCTGTGTTGCGTCTTCTGAAAAGCACGCTGAGTGCTTTTGTTTTTATTTTGTTTTTTTTTCTGAAAGCACTGCTGAGTGCTCTTTCTGCGTACTGCGGGTCCTTCAGAATGCCAGTCAGCATTGGGTGGTCCTAAGTATAATCGCCACATGTATAGAAAGGGTTGGGTACGTCACAGGGTACTTATCATGATTATTACTTGGCGCAATTCTTTATTTTTCTTGCAGCGCCCGCCTGTAGGAGGACCTTTCCTGGCCTGAAGCTAAGCAGGCCACCCCGCCTGGGAGCCTGCGCAGTCGCTCTCGGGGGCCCACCGCAGATCTGCCGGTGATGTATCGCCAATCCCAGCTCGATGCTTCGGGCGGGGAGGAGGAGGAGGAGGAGGAGGAGGAGGAGGAGGAGGAGGAGGAGGAGGCGGAGGAGGAGGAGGAGGAGGAGGAGGAGGAGGAGGAGGAGCAAGGAGGGGAGGGGGAGGCGGCCTTGAGGAGGAGGAGGAGGAGAAGGAGGAGCAGGAGGAGGAGGAGGCAGTCGGCGGCGCGCCCTCGGGCCCTGGAGGGGCTCCAGCCGTCGGCCCGTTCCTTCTTCGGGCCGGGGGACCCGCTCGACGCCGAGGCCCGCCGGGGCCCGAGGCGCGACGCGGCCCCCTCGGTGTGCTCTCTCTGGGCAGGCCCGGTGGCTCTCCGCCCCTCGGCCGGCCCTCTCTGGGCGCCTCCGAGGCCCCGTCGGGCGGGCGCGGCACACCCCGGGCGGGAGGCGCGGGCCGCCCCGCGCGAGGGAGCCCGCGGCGCGAGGCCCGGGCCGCCCTCGGCTGCAGGGCCGGCCCCGTAGGGCGCCCCCAGGCACCTCAGGGAGAGGTGGGCGTCGGGCTGGAGGAGGTGCGCAGGCTCCCTCGCCGTGCACGCATATTCGGGTGCGCCGGTGATCTGTATATGTCTTCGGCAGGGCTCCCTTCAGGAGCGAAAGAAGGACGTACGTGTACATGAATCCACGCTGGTTTCGAGAGTTCGCATTGCGCGAATGTTCGTATCGCGCGGCAGGTCTCGCGGGTCAAGGGGCCGTGTTCATGTACATAGCTGGGCGCGTACGTCCTTTGTGGGCTCCCTATCCCTGGGCGAAAGCGTGCAGTGCCCGCCCCAGGGCCATGCGCCCCCCGCGACGCCGCCGAGAGGCCTCAGAGGGGCCTCCCGAGCCTTCCGAGAGGAGGCGCTCGCTCCCCCTCGGCACTGCCCCCCCCTCGGCTCGCCGCCGCTGGGCGGGGGGGCCCTCCCTGACCTTCCAGAGAGCTATTTTCTAGCACTGGAGGCCTAAAAGCCTAAAGAGCGGAGCGAAGCAGCCTGAAACCAAGACGTAGAACAGCTTTGGGATAGGTTTTCAAGTCGGGTGCTATTGTTTTAGCCCTCCTGGAAGGTCAGGGTCGTCGCCGCGGCGGAGTCTGCGTGGGGAGTCCTCTCGCCCGAACGCGCCCCGGGTGGAGTCTAGGGAGTTGCCGCCTCGGTTCGGGAGCGGAAAAAGGACGTACGCGTACACACATGAACCCACGTCGGTTTCGAGAGCACACGCACTGCGCGAACGCTCGCATCAGGCGGCCGGTGTCGCGGATCGGGGGGCCGTGCTCATGTACACGGTTGGGCGCGCACGTCTTTTGTTGGCTCCCTACCGATCTCTTCCTGTTCCCCCTTGCATGCACCTCTGGGAGAAGCAGACATCGGACTCGTCCTCTTTTGGGATCTCCCCTGGGCGCCCTCTCGGAGTCTCGGTGGAGCTGGCGCAGCCGCCCCCCCCATGCAGCAGCCACCGCTCGCTGCACGCTCCCTCCATCGCGCAGCAGCGGCAGGACTGGTTGCGTCGGTGCTCGAAACGGCGCGACATCATCGCAACCATCAAGGCCTCTTCCGACTACACGGAGAGGGGTCAGGCCGATCACCGCTGCGATGCGACAAGCCTGGAGAAGGGGGGATATCGTCTCCTTGTGCAATCATTAAGACTGCTGCTCCATATTGTCTTCTGGGATGGGTCCTGAGTGATGCTGTTGCCGTAGCGCGCCTCAAGGTTGCACAAAAGAGGTGCTGGTCCCCCCATTCTGCATCGGCCAAATTGTTGTCGCCGAGCATTGCTGTGAACGCTTTGCTGGTGCTCACGTCTGTGCGTGTGCGTGACACGATCAGAAACTTTTGGACCGGGTGTCGCTCCGCCAGTTCTGGTCCACTACGCTTCGGCTCGACACGCTATCCACCTCCTGGTCCCCAGGCTTATGATGTTCCAAACTACTCCAGCCTTGACCACCAGAAAGAATTTTGCACCAGAAAAGTAGCCACAAACTCGAGGGTCTTCACTTGTCGGACCCTGGGAGACACTCGCCCGACACCGCCTCGACACTGCTCCGACGCGCTTTCGCGACACTTCTCCGGGAGCTCGAGAGCATCTCTGGGATGTGGTCCTGAAGTGCGATGGGAGCAGCATAACTCCCGGCCCCCAGGCGGCAACCTCCCGAACTCTTCGCACCCCCCTGTGCTCCGCGGAGCAGAGCGACGCGCGAGCCGCGCGGAAGGCACAGCGTGTCGCTGGGGCCGCCGGCACGCGGAGCAGAGCAGGCCCAACCGTGTGCGCTCTGTCTGCCAGCGGACTCACGCGTGTAAGCTTAAGTCGGGCCTGCTCCTCTTCAGGAGGAATACTCAAACATAGTCAGAAATAGTCAGGGGACGTTGTTGCTGTCGTTGTTGTTGCTGTTGTTGATGATGCTGTTGTTGTTGATGCTGTTGTTGTTGATGCTGTTGTTGTTGTTGCTGCTGTTGCTTTTGTTGTTGTTGTTGTTGTTGTTGTTGTTGTTGTTGTTGTTGTTGTTGTTGTTGTTGTTGCTGTTGTTGTTGTTGTTGTTGTTATTGTTGTTGTTGTTGTTGTTGATGTTGTTGCTGGTTGGTTTGTGTAATATATATATATATATGTATATACATTTGTATATCTATATACACATGTATGTATGTATGTATGTATGTATGTATGTATGTATGTATGTATGTATGTATGTATGTATGTATATATATATGGACTCCCCCCACATGATCATACATATTCGTCTCTACCGCGGCCGCCGATCGATATCTTCACTCTCCGTTTCCTTCTCCTCCCCCTATCCCTCCTCTTCTTCCTCCTCCTCATCTTCGGAATCAGCGAAATCGCGAAAACCACCGAAAAGCTTCAGACCCCCCCCAAAAAAACAGAGAAAACACACAACAAGCAAACAAACACGAACAGCATCATTTCGGGAAAACTTCTGGGGAGAGGGGCCGGCACGGCAAGGTTCCCCCGAAATGATGTTTTTTTTTCTGCTGGTTTTCTGAAGCTTTTCGGTGGTTTCCGCGATTTCGCCGATTCCGAAGAGGATGATGATGAGGAGGAGGAGGAGGAGGAGGAGGAGGAGGAGGAGGAGGAGGAAGAGGGGGAGGGGGTGCCCCCTCCTCTCCGCTTCGAGGCGCTACTCACCAATCTAATTGTGAACGCAGCTCCACGACTAGTTTTGCGAATCACCTCCTGCTACGAAACATTACTCACAAAACTGGTTGTGAACGCCGCTCCACAATTGTGAGTAATGTGTTCCTCCTCACCTTCGTCATGCTCCTCACCCTCCTCTTCTTCCTCCTCCTACTCCTGCTCCTCCCCCCTCCTTCTCCTTCTCCTCTTCACTCTGCCCGCTGCTCTCCGCTTCGAGGCGTTACTCACAAAGCTAGTTGTGAACGCAGCTCCACATCTTGATTTGCGAGTAACCTCCTGCTACGAAGCATTACTCACTGAACGCCTCTCCACAACTAGCTTTGTGAGTAATGTGTTCCTGCTCACCTTCGTCGTTCTCCTCACCCTCCTCTTCGTTCTCCTTATCCTCCTTCTCCTGCTGCTCCTGCTCCTTTTCTTTATTCTGCCCGCTGCTCTCCGCTTCGAGGCGTTACTCTCTAATCTAGTTGCGAACGCAGCTGCACATCAAGTTTTGCGAGTAATCTCCTGCTACGAAACATTACTCACAAAACTAGTTGCGACCGCCGCTCCACAATTAGTTTTGTGAGTAATTCCCCACGCTTAGTGGGGTTCTGGGTTTCTTCCCTGCTTCGTCGCACCCGCGGCTCTCACACCCCACCTTCCTCCTCCCTCTCCTTTCACACAGCCCACCACAGCGCAGCACAGCGCAGCACAGCGAAGCACAGCACAGCACAGCGCAGCACAGCACAGCACAGCACACAATACACATAGGCACACACAACTCGCACAACGCACACACATCACAACACACAGCGCACACACACAAGCAGCGCAGCACAGCAGAGCAAAGCTCAGCACAGCTCAGCACAGCACAGCACGCAAGCACACATCACAACACACAGAGCACACACACAAGTAGCGCAGCACAGCACAGCACAGCACAGCACAGCACAGCACAGCACAGCACAGCACAGCACAGCACAGCGCTGGCGCGGCAATTTCTCGACACCAAAGGGGGTGCGCAGGGGGTGGTCTCTCACCGCGGCCGCTATTCATGACGCTGTCGAAAAGGCTAGCAGGCGCTGCAATTTCTCGACGCCAGAGGGGGTGCGCAGGTGGTGGTCTCGCACCGCGGCCGCTATCCACGACGCTGTCGACAAGCGTAGCAGGCGCGGCAATTTCTCGACACCAGGGGCGGGGGGGGCGCGGGGGGTGGTCTGCTCACGCGGCCGCTATCCACGGACAATTTGCCGACAAGCTTGCAGGTCGTCGGCATTCTAGACACCAGAGGGGGGTGCGCAGGGGGTGGTCTCTCACCGGGCCGCTATCCACGACACTTGAGAACAGCCTACTTTTAGATTTAACTCGAGCAGGCGCGGCGATCTCTCGACACCAGAGGGGGTGCGCAGGGGGTGGTCTTTCACCGCGGCCGCTATCCATGACGTTGTCGAAAAGGCTAGCAGGCGCTGCAATTTCTCGACGCCAGAGGGGGTGCGCAGGTGGTGGTCTCTCATCGCGGCCGCTATCCACGACACTGTCGAACAGCTCAGCAGGCGCGGCAATTTCTCGACACCAGAGGGTGTGCGCAGAGGGTGGTCTCTCACCGCGGCCGCTATCCACGACGCTGCCGAAAAGGCTTTAGAAATCGAAAGTAAATGATGTAATTTTTCAATTTTTTTATGTATTTATGTTAAGTTTAATTTCATAGACAAACAGCAGTTCCCCAAACACTCTATTACAATGTTAAAACAGGCGCGGCAATTTCTCGACACCAGAGGGGATGCGCAGGTGATGGTCTCTCACCGCGCGGCCGCTATCCACGACACGGTCGAAAAGCCTGGCAGGCGCGGTAATTTCTCGACGCCAGAGGGGGTGCGCAGGGGGTGGTCTCTCATCGCGGCCGCTATCCACGACACTGTCGAGAAACGTAGCAGGCGCGGCGATCTCTCGACACCAGAGGGGGTGCGCAGTGGGTGGTCTCTCACCGCGGCCGCTATCCACGACAATGTCGAAAAGCCTAGCAAACGACGGCGACGAGTTCTGCGACGATGCCGGTGATAACCGCGAGTGCAACGAGGACGACGACGGCGACGACGACAAATACGACGTTGATGACGACGACGACATGGAACCTTGGTCTGCTCTGGTTGGTATGGTCTGGTTTGGTCGGGTTTGTTTGGTGGGTGTGGTCTGGTTGGTCTGGTCAGGTCTGGTCTGGTATGGCATGGTTGGTCGGATCTGGTTGGTGTGGTTGGTAGTCTGGCTTATTCTGGCTGCGGTTGTCGGTGTGACTAGTCTGTTGGTTCTGACTGGTCTGGTTCATTGACCTGGCTGGGTATGGCTGGGATTGCTGATATGGCTGGTCTGGCTGATCTGGCTGGTCTTGTCAGTCTGGCTTGTCAGTTTGGTTCGTCTGGCGCGGGTTGTTTTTCTGACTGGCGATGGGTTGGATGACAGCTAGTGCGAGGGACTGTGGATGATGAGGAAACGCGATGTGACATTGTATGTGAACACGCATGGCATGCCATAAGTATGTGGGGTTCCTCGGTAGCGTAATGTGTTCCTCCTCACCTTCGTCATGCTCCTCACCCTCCTCTTCTTACTCTTCACCCTCCTCCTCCTGCTGCTCCTGCTCCTGTTCATTATGCCCCCTCCTCTCCGCTTCGAGGCGTTACTCACTAATCTAGTTGTGAACGCAGCTCCACAACAAGTTTTGCGAGTAACCTTCCGCTACGAAACACTATTCACGAAACTAGTTGTGATCGCCGTTCCACAACTACTTTTGTGAGTAACCTGTTCCTCCTCACCTTCGTCGTGCTCCTCACCCTCCTCTTCTTCCTCCCCACCCTCCTCTTCCTCACCTGCCTCCTCCTGCTGCTCCTGCTCCTGTTCATTCTGCCCGTTGCTCTCCGCTTCGAGGCGTTACTCACACATCCAGTTGCGAACGCAGCTCCACAAGCAGGTGTGTGAGTAATGTGTTGCGCCTCACCCTCGTCATGCTCCTCATCCTTCTCATCCTCCTCCTTCTCCTCCTCTTGCTCCTTCTCTTCACCCTTCATCCTGCCCCCTTCTCAAAGGAATCCTATTGAAACCCTGGACAACAAGAAACATGAGGCGGATGAGGAGGAGGAGGAAGATGAGGCGGACGAGGACAAGGTTTCCACCGAAAGCCACCACAGAAGGATTCCTCGTGACATCCTCCACAGCAGGGTGACACCCTTCACAAGAAGGAGAAGTAGGCGGATTAGGAGGGTGAGGGACAACGAGGTGGATGAGGAGGAGGAGGAAAGAGGAAATCCTACACATAAGGATTCCTATTGAAATCTCCCACAAAGATCCGAGTGACATCCTCCGCAGAAGCATTCCTATTGAAATCCTTCAAAGAAGGAGTCCTAAAGAAATCCTCCACATAAGGGTTCGTGTTGAAACCTTTCACAACAAGGAGACCTAGGCGGATGAGAAGGAAGAGAAGGAGGAGGAAGATGAGGCGGATGAGAAGGAAGAGGAGGAGGAGGAGGAATATGAGGCGGATGAGGATGAGGGGGAGGGGGGGATAATGTCCTCAACAAAAGGATTCCTAGTGATCTTTTGCAACGCAATCTATAGGATTGCAATGCGCCGCGAAAGATTGCAGTCGCTTCGCATTGAAGTGTTTGGAATGCAACCCTTTGGCTTTCCTTCGAGTCGGTGCAAAGCCCTTGGCGTGCAATGTATTTGGTTCATAGGTTTAGATTGCAGTCGACTCAGGTTGCGGCTGGCAACGTAGCAAACCATAATGAAGAAGAGCAGGAGGAGGGAAGGGGGAGGGAGGACTGGAGAGATGAAGGGAGAATATGTATGATCATGTGGTGGGGAAGGGGGGGGCGAGCACATATATATGTATATATACACATAGGTGAGCATTTTTTAATCGTCCAACGTCCGCCTGTAGGGGGACACGCCCGACCTAAGTGTAAGCCCAGGCGCTGCGGGAAGTCATCAGAAGTCTGATGGGCGATGAAGTCAGCACAGACGCTGCAGTGTCAGCCACCCAGGTGCCAGCTGCGAACAAAACAACACCGCCTAGCCTGGAGCTTCTTTTGGCGTGCATGAAAAGATCTCCCCCAGGGGGCCCCCCAAAGGCTTCTCGGAAGTGCCCTTGGGGGTCTTCGGGCCATCCTGGACGGTTTTACCGCTGCTTGGGACCATCTGGTGGCAGGATTCGGCTAGAGTTGGATCGAGTCATGTTGCAGGATTCTATCAGCAATTGATCCAGTCCTAGTAGGATTCAATTAGAGCTGGATCGAGCCTTTGTAGGATTGATTTTACTAGGGTTGGATCCAGCCCTATACGATCCCATTACAGCTAGATCACCCCCTAGTAATTAGCAGGAGTCGATCTGAGCTGGATCGAATCTTCGTCGTCGTCGTCGTGGTCGGCGGCGGCGGCGGCGGCGGCTTCGTCGTGTTGCATTTAGTGTTTCGCCCGCCTGACCCGCACCGTCGGTGTCATATACATTCCTCGGTCCTATCACGGAGGGCAGCTTACATTTCGTGTTCCGCCCGCCTGGCCGCCTGCCCCGCTCGTCGCTGGCGTTGTCGTTGTCGTTGTCGTCGTCGTCGCCCTTGGGAGCAGCCTTCGCCCTCCTCCCAGCCTTTGGGGGCTCACCCCTTCCCTCCCCTGGCTCCTGGGGAAGGGGACATTTTTCCCCCAAACCCCCCCCAGTGTCCCAGAGGTGGGGGATTTTTTGCAGCCCGGCGACGGTTCGGCTTGCCAGGGGCCTCCTGGAGGGTCTCTTGGGCGACACTGTCGGGGCCCTCATGGATTCTCTTCGGGCCTTCTCGGGCTCTTCGTGGATGCCTTCGAGATCGCCTGACAGGCGTGGGGCTGCCCGGGGCCTTGCGGCGTTAGGGCTCCAATCAAGAGGGTGAGGTGGATGAGCACTGTTCAATGGGTAGGTCCTCAGACCGCTATAAGAAACCAGCCAGCACATCACTCGAATACGCGTCAGGGGCCCTTCACTTGCAGGTGCGAGCGCACCCTAGGAATCTATTGCCTCCCTGCTATGCCAGCCAGGAGTATCTCCAATAGGCATAGCATGTATGATCATACTCGGGCGACCATCTGGAAACGCTCCAGGATCCGTGTTGCTGTCGTGGGGGTGGTCATATACGTTGTTATGCCAGCGCATTGGGCAATACAGTCGTATGAATATGCTGTGGATGCAAGTAAATGTGACATCACCTGCTTATTGCCCACCACTCCTGTGTTTTCCCCCACATGTTTCGTGGGGTTCTGGTTTTCATCCCTGCCGCGTCGCACCCGCGACCCTCACTCACCTCCCCTCCTCCTCCTCCTCCTCCTCCTCCTCCTCCTCCTCCTCCTCCTCCTCCTACTCCTCCTCACACAGCGCAGCACAGCACAGCACAGCTTAGCTCAGCACAGCACAGCTCAGCACAGCACTGCACAGCACAGCACAGCACAGCACGACGGTCGTCCAGGGCACAGCACGCGTGGGTTTTTGTCGACACCATAGGGGGTGCGCAGGGGGTGGTCCATGAGGGCGGCCAGTATGCGGGCCATGGCGCAGGGCATAGCAGGCGTGGCATTTTCTCGGCACCATAGGGGGTGCGCAGGGGTTGGTCCCCGAGCGCGGCGTCTATGCGGGCCATGGCGCAGGGCATAGCGGGCGTGGCACTTTCTCGACACCATAGGGGGTGCGCAGGGGGTGGTCCCCGAGCGCGGCGGCTATGCGGGCCATGGCGCAGGGCATAGCGCATAGCAGGCGTGGCGCTTTCTCGACACCATGGGGGGTGCGCAGGGGGTGGTCCCCGAGCGCGGCGTCTATCCATGGCGAAGGGCATAGCAGGCGCGGTACTTTCTCGACACCATAGGGGGTGCGCAGGGGGTGGTCCCCGAGCGCGGCGTCTATGCGGGCCATGGCGCATGGAATAGCAGGCGTTGCGCTTTCTCGACACCATAGGGGGTGCGCAGGGGTGGTCCCTGAGGGCGGCCGCTATGCGGGCCATGGCGCAGGGCATAGCAGGCGTGGCATTTTCTCGGCACCATAGGGGGTGCGCAGGGGGTGGTCCCTGAGGGCGGCCGCTATGCGGGCCATGGCGCACGGCATAGCAGGCGTGGCATAGAGGGTGCGCAGGGGGTGGTCCATGAGGGCGGCCAGTATGCGGGCCATGGCGCAGGGCATAGCAGGCGTGGCATTTTCTCGGCACCATAGGGGGTGCGCAGGGAGTTGTCCCCGAGCGCGGTGTTTATGCGGGCCATGGCGCAGGGAATGGCAGGCGTGGCATTTTCTCGACACCATAGGGGGTGCGCAGGGAGTGGTCCCTGAGGGCGGCCGCTATGCGGGCCATGGCGCAGAGCATAGCAGGCGTGGCATTTGCTCGACACCATGGGGGGTGCGCAGGGAGTGGTCTCCGAGCGCGGCGTCTATGCGGGCCATGGCGCAGAGCATAGCAAGCGTGGCACTTGCTCGACGCCAGAGGGGGTGCGCAGGCAGTGGTCCCCGAGCGCAGCGTCCATGCGGGTCATGGCGCAGGGCATAGCAGGCGTGGCTGTTTCCCGACACCAGAGGGGGTGCGCAGGGGGTGGTCCCTGAGCGTGGCGTCTATGCGGACCATTCCGCAGGGCATGCCCGGCGTGACACTCCCTCCACAGCAGGACTGTAAACATTCTGGCTAGAGTTGAACGCACAACACGTTTTGGCTTCCGCGCCGCGCCGCCAGGGTCTCTGCGTTGGTGCGGCGTAGATTCCCTTTCAACGAGATGCGTTCTCCCCCCCTTGCCTTGCCCCCCTGGCATGACTCTCCTCTCCGCCTGCCTCCTTCCCTCCTCCTGTGCTCCTCCCTCCTCTTCTCCCTCATTTCCTCCTCCTTCCTATTCTCCCTCCTTCTCCCTCCTTCACCCTCCTCGACCTCTCACGGCGGCCGCTTTCCTTCGCCCATCGGTAAACCTTCGCAGTTTTTGTGCAACGCAGCGGAGTGCCCACAAAAGGCGACCGGCTCCTCGAGAGCAGAATCCTCTCTCCTTACTTCCGTCCTTCCCTTTCCTCTCCGCCCTGTCCCTTTCGCCCTTGTTCCTCCTCCCTCCCCTGGTTTTCTGTCGCCCCCATCCTCCTTCCCACCCTCCCATTCCGCCCCTCCCTCCCATTCCGCCCATCCGCGAAGCAGGCGTGGCATACTCTCGTAACTTTAGGGGGTCCGCAGGTGGTGGTCTCTCAGCGCGGCCGTTATCCGAGCCGGTCGTCCAGGGCGTAGCACGCGTAGCACTTATTCGACACCATAGGGCGTTGCGCGGGGAACGGCCACCAACATCATTCTCACATGCTTCGATTCAGCTATCATCACTCCAGTCACAGTATAAGTATGTGGGGTTCCTCGGTAGTGTCACTGGATCCTCGTTTTCCATGCTCGCTGCCGCCCGTTTCGCCCCTCACCTCCCTCCCCCCCCCTTCCTCTAATTACCTTCTCCTCGTCGTCGTCGTCCTCCTCCTCCTCCTCCTCGTCCTCGTCCTCCTCTTCCCTTTTCTCATTAAGTGTCTGCCGTCGCCAATTTCTGCAGATCCCCCACGCGGAGGGTCGTGCCCCACGTGGAGCCCCGCTTGCGCCCCCAGAACCGACGGACCCTCACGCCGCACCCCGCCCATTCCGGCACATCCCTCGCGCGGATCGAAGGATTGCAAAAAAACCGAAGGATTGCAAAAAAACGAAGGATTGCAAAAAAAACCCTTCGAAGGATTGCAACAAAAACCCTTCGAAGGTTTTTTTTTGTTGCAATCCTTCGTTCAAGGAAGGGTTTTTTTGCAGTCCTTCGTCCAAGATGGAGGGGGCTCCACCCGTGGCCTCAGGACGCCCTGGCGCGGGGGCCTCTGCTCCGTGCGGCGCCCCCCTCTCGCACGCGGATCGTGCCCCTGCAGGGAGTTGAGAGCGCCTCTGCGCGCTTGCTCCGCAGCCCGCTGTGCGCACTGCCCCCCGCGGCGCGCGGCGTACGAGGCGTTCCAAAAACGGCCTTCCCGTCGAGGATCAAAGGAGCTGTCTTTTTTCTTTTCTTTTCTTTTCTTTTCTTTTCTCTTCTTTTCTTTTCTTTTCTTTTCTTTTCTTTTCTTTTCTTTTCTTTTCTTTTCTTTTCTTTTCTTTTCTTTTCTTTTCTTTTTTTTAGAAAAAAAAAGGGAGAAAAGGAGCTGTCGTCTCTTCCGCGGCGGAAGGGCGGCGGAAGGGCGGCGGAAAGTCGGCGGAAGTAAAGCGAGGCCGCCTCCGCCGGCGGAGGCCGGCGGAAAGGGCAGCGGGAAGGTGGCGGAGGTGAAGAAGTGCGCCCCCGAGCGGTGGACACGGTTTTTCAGAGCCCCGAATCATCAGGGGTAACTCGGGTCAGGGCTAACTCGGGTTCCTTTTTCGGGAATCCAAACCCGAGTTACCCCGGACCCGAGTTACCCCGGATAACTCGGGCGTCCAGAGCCCCGAATCATCAGGGGTAACTCGGGTCAGGGCTAACTCAGGTTCCTTTTTCGGGAATCCAAACCCGACTTACCCCGGACCCGAGTTACCCCGGATAACTCGGGCGCCCAAGTTTTGGGTTCCGGGTTTCCGAAATCGCCCATGCGAAGAGATGGCCCCGCCTTGCGCTGCACGCAGCCAGATTCAGTAGTTGGGCAACCGGGCTGTGCCCCCTGGATTTCATCATGGCAGGTTTTCCTCATCGTGCGGGCGCGTCGTAGGGTTGGGCCCTTCGCCAGGGCAGTGCATGTCGATTCGCAACCACGGGCGCTGCATGGGCATGCACGTTTGGACTGCGCTCCTCTGCTCTAGTCGCCGAAACCACGCTGAGTTGTACAACAGTGCATGGTGATAGTGCGCTTTCTCATGGAGGAACCGTGCATCGGCCATTTGATCTGTTCCGTGGACACTGGACCACTTGTCGCTTGCATGTTTATTGCTTCTTACATCACACCAGATCTCTGATGCTCACTGACCGCTCCGTTATCTCTCTCGATTGACGTCGCACTCTCACTTCGGTTCCCGCTGATCCTTGTCTTCGCATTGGTCAGGCGGCACCTGGCACGCCTGACCCCGACGACCGGGGCATCTCGAAGCGTACCTGGGAGGACGTGATACGGGGCTGGCGGCAGGGGCTGCGTAACTCGGCCCAGCCGTGAAGCGGATGTCTTGATAATTGCTTCGCAGTCGCGCTGGTGGTCTCCACCAGCGCGGTTTAGATGTCCAGTGACTTTCGGTCCATCCCGCCACCATGCCTAGATTGTGGGGCGCATATGGGGCGAGGAGGGATATCACAAACCTGGTGCGTCCAAGGCGTGGAGTGATACTCGTGCGAACGATGATGCGTACAGTGATTGAAGGCGACGCCGCGTTCCCAGTCATGGCTGGGATTCCCACGGGTTCTGGACCTGTGGGCGTGTTGGGGGCATCTTGGGTGATTCTCGGAGGCCTCCTGAGGGCCTCGTGGGGCCTATTTGGGACACCTCCTGGGTGCCACTTAGAGACTCTTTGAGAGCCCAGCAGGGGGGCGGGCCCTGGGGGTCTTGAGGCCTTCGGTGCAAGCGAGTTCCCCCTTCTGGCTTATCATTGGGGCCTCTTGGGTGCGTCTTGGGCAACTCTGGACCTTCTTTGGGGCCCCGACGACCTTCTTGAAGCGATATTGGGTCTCTTGATGTGAAGTCTTGGAGTCCTAGACGCTCTGAAGAGAAAATGCAAGCATGCAAGTGGTTGCCAGTGTGTGTGTGTGTGTGTGTGTGTGTGCGTGCGTGCGTGCGTGCGTGCGTGCGTGCGTGCGTGGGTGCGTGCGTGCGTGCGTGCGTGAGTGCGTGTGTGTGTGTGTGTGCCCCAAATCGTAGTTTCCATTACCCCTGGTTTGCAGGCTATGGGCAGCACCCATAGGGAAGGCACCAGGGCGGGAGCGTTAGCTATAGGGCACCAGGGCGGGAACCGGAACTCGCGACGACTAAGGCATCATAGAGGACCGGCCACATCGCACCACCCATGGAGCACCAGGGCGGGCGCGAGGACCCACAACACCTGAGGCATCCGAGGGTACCGGCCATAGTTGCATCGCCCACGGTGCTCCAGGGCGGGGGGAGCGAGAGCTCGCGACAGCTGAGGCATCATGTAGCGAGTGGGGTTGAGTGCGTAGCCCGCCTAGCTTTTAGCGGAAGAGGTTCGCTCTCGCCCCGCCGACCAAAAAAAACCATGTAACAAGTGGGGGGTGAGGGGTGGGGAGCACCAGCCACAGGGCACCACCCATGCAGCACACTGGCGGGAGAACGCGATCCTGTCGCGCGGCCTCGACGGGGGAAGAGTCCAACAAGTGAGCGGTGCCTGGAGGGCCCGAGCGAGACACGCAGAGCCGCCCGTCGCCGTCGCCGCCGCTCAGGGCGAGCGGTGGCTCTTGCGGGCGATGCCGCCCGTTGCCGCCGTTGCCGCCGTCGCCGTCGCCGCCGCTCGGGGCGAGTGGCGCCCTTTGCGGGCGGTGCCGCCCGTCGCCGCCGTCGCATAATTTTTTTTTTCTACAAGGAGAATAGGCTCCACCCCCTTGGAGTTATCGATTCCCCTCTGGGGTATTGCGATGTCGTATTTATTCTACACGCTCGTCCATTCTACCTGTGAACTCATACGATCCCAGCCAAACCAGTATCGACCCCCTCCCATCCTCTGCAAAAAAAAACGATGCGCGCGCCTTTTCTTCATCTTAAGAGAACGAATTTCAATAATCCCATTGCCAAACATACCACAAAGTCATCACGCGCGCGTCCGTGTCAAAATCATACCTTACACAATGTGTATGCAAGCGTTTCAGCATACCAACCTAGAAACCCACCGGTTTTGCATTTTTTTGGTTTGCAAATTTCCTGTCCGCGCGCTCATGCTAAAATTTTATAAGGACCATGCGATTCTTATGAATTCTGCCAAATCCAGCGGTTCGTGTCACCGCGCGGTGCACCCGCGATACTCCTGTGATCCGTCGAGGGCGCGAATCCCCTGCAACAAATTCAACGTGGGCCACATGCGCGCACCGCCGCGCGCGCATGATCAGTCAGACGGATTTGTTGAGCTTCCGCGCGCCCGGATTCCCTTTTCCAATTTGTCAGCATCACCGCGATCACCTGCCGCATCGACAGATGGACACCAGCATCGTCAACGTGTTTGCCATCATTGGCGCCGTTATCGTTCATGCCGTCGCCCTCTTGAACATCGTCGTCGCTGGTGCCCTCTTCGTCGTTGTCGCAGACGTTGCCGACGTCACCTTGTCATCACGCACGTCTGCGTATCGTCGATATGCTCACCTGCATCATCGACTCACGGTGACGAGCATCGGCAGTGATGATGTTATCATCGATGTCGTCATCGGTGGCGCCGCCGCCCCCCGCATCATGAGTTTTGCCAAACAAGTTGCGGGTGGGAGGGTGGGATGTTTGCGCGAGCAGTGCTGATGACGACTTCAAATTCAGAGTGGATTCTCATTTCTAAAAAGAGAATAGACTCTACCTCCCCCCCCGGCGTTATCACTCCCCCCGCGTCCTATTGTAAATCACATATGATTCTGGCCACATGTCCATCTTAAATATGAAGCCGCAATGTCCCAGGCCAACCGGTATCCCCCCCCCCTGAGGTTCCTTTGTTAAAAAGAAACACTACGCGGTGGCATTTTTTGCTCTAGCGTAGCATTTTTTCGCAACTCCCTTGTACATAATACGATAAGGCGCACATGCGCGCGGCCGCCGCTCGCGCGTGCCGAAATCCTTGAAACACTTTCGGTGTCGGCAGGATTTCGCAATCGAGATTCCAAACCACATACAAAAACACAGGGTTTCGCAACGCTGACTTGCTAAAAAAGTTTACGCGCGAGCTCTTGCGAAATCTTCAGAAAACCATAGGTTTGTCAAGACTTTCACAAAATATTATCACACGGGTTTCGCGCGCGCGCATGTCGAAATCTGTCGAACGCCCTTGCGCGTGTGCCGTCGCGAGAATCCTTTGCAAAAAACTAGGACGAAGTGCAGACGCGCGCGTCGTCGCGCGCGTACGCCGAAAACCTTCAAAACCCTTCGGTTTCGGAAGGATTTCAGAATCGTGTGTCCAAAAAATATACAAAAACACAAGGCTTCGCACCACGGATTTTTAACAAAAGCGTGCGCGCGCGCTTTTGCGTCGTCGTCGTCGTTGTCGCCGTCCTCCCTCCTCCCGCGCCGTCGTCGTCGTCATCGCCTCGTCGTTCTCTGTCTTTCCTCGTGTTCGTCGTCGTCGTCCTCTTTGGCGTCGTGGTCGTTTCCGTCGTCGTTGTCGCCGTGGTCGTCCTTCCTCCTCCTCCCTCGTCGTCGTCGTCGTCGTCCGTCGTCGGCGTCTCGTTGTCGTCTCTCCTATTTCGTCGCCGTCGTCGTCGTCGTCGTCGTCGTCGTCGTCGTCGTCGTCTTCCCTCCTCCCTCGTCGTTGTCGTCGGCGTCGCCGTCCTTCCTCCTTCTTCGTCGTTCGCGTCGTCGCCGTCCTCCCTCCTCCCTCGTCGTTGTCGTCGTTGTCGCGGTCGTCGTGCTCCCTCGCTCGTCGTCGTCGTTTTCGTTGGCGACGTCGTCGTCGGCGTCGGCGTCGGCGTCGGCGTCGGCGTCGGCGTCGGCTCCGTCGTCGTCGTCGTCGACGTCGGCGTCGTCGTCGTCGCCGCCGTCGTCGTCGTCGTCGTCGGAGTCGTCGTCGTCGGCGTCGTCGACGTCGTCGTCGTCGGCGTCGTCGTCGACGTCGTCGGCGTCGTCATCGTCGTCGTTGTCGTCGTCGTCGGGGTCGGCGTCGTCGTCGTCGTCGTCGGTGTCGTCGTCGTCGTCGTTGTCGTCGTCGTCGAAGTCGTCGGAGACGTCGTCGGTGTCGTCGTAGTCGTCGTCGGCGTTGTCGTCGTCGTCGTCGGCGCCGGTTTTTGTTGCCAAGTGCCATGTGGAACCTACCGTCACGTCGTCGTCGTCGTCGGCGTCGTCATCGTCGTCGTCGTTGTCGTCGTCGTCGGAGTAGGCGTCGTCGTCGTCGTCGTCGTCGGTGTCGTCGTCGTCGTCGTCGTCGTTGTCGTCGTCGTCGGTGTCGTCGTCGACGTCGTCGGTGTCGTCGTAGTCGTCGTCGGCGTTGTCGTCGTCGTCGGCGCCGGTTTTTTGTTGCCAAGTGCCATGTGGAACTTACCGTCACGGTCTCAGAGGTTTTGCAAACCGAGTTGCGGGTGGGTGGCTGGGATGTTTGCAAGAGCATGGGATGTGTCACATCATGGGAAAAAATCAATTCTCCTTTTTAACAACAGAATAGGATCTACCCCCCCCTCCCGCGTTATCGGCCCCCTTTCGGATACGTAAGTCATATATGATTCGGACCGCATGTCCATCCGAAATATGAGTTTACGCTATCCCAGGCCAGCCAGGTTCCCCCCCTGAGGTTCCCTTGTTTTTAAAAAAGCACCATGCGGTGACATTGTTTGTTCAAACATATCACTTGTTTCACGAATCCCTTGCAAAACATGGGACGAAGTGCGCGCGCGCGTCGTCGCGCGCGCATGCCGAAATACTTCAAAAACCTTCGGTGCCGGAAGGATTTCGCAATGGAGTTTCCAAACAAACATAAAAACACAGGCTTTCGCAACACTGATTTGCTAAAAAAGCTTCCGCGCGAGCTCTTGCGATTTTTTTTTCTTTAAAAAATATATATAAAAAACAAAGATTTTCACAACATGCTCCTAAACGGGCTTCGCGCGCGCGCGCGCATGTCGAAATCTGTCGAGCGCCCCTGCGCGTGTGCCGTCGCGAGAATCCTTTGCAAAAAATGGGACGAAGTGCGGACGCGCGCGTCGTCGCGCGCGTATGCCGAAAACCTTCAAAACCCATCGGTTTCCGAAGGATTTCAAAATCGTGTGTCCAAAAAACATACAAAAACCCAAGGTTTCGCAACACGGGTTTTCAACAAAAGCGTGCGCGCGCGCTTTTGCGTCGTCGTCGTCGTCGTCGCCGTCCTCCCTCCTCCCGCGTCGTCGTCGTCGTCGCCTACGTCGTCCTCTGTCTTTCCTCGTGTTCGTCGTCGTCGTCCTCGTTGGCGTCGTGGTCGTTTCCGTCGTCGTTGTCGCCGTGGTCGTCCTTCCTCCTCCTCCCTCGTCGTCGTCGTCCGTCGTCGGCGTCTCGTCGTCGTCCCTCCTGTTTCGTCGCCGTCGTCGTCGTCGTCGTCGTCGTTGTTGTCGTCGTCGTCGTCGTCTTCCTTCCTCCCTCGTCGTTGTCGTCGTCGGCGTCGCCGTCCTCCCTCCTTCGTCGTCGTTCGCGTCGTCGCGGTCCTCCCTCCTCCCTCGTCGTTGTCGTCGTTGTCGTCGTTGTCGCCGTCGTCGTCCTCCCTCCTCCCACGTCGTCGTCTTCGTTGGCGACGTCGTTGTCGTCGTCGTCGTCGTTGTCTTCGTCGTCGTCGTCGGCGTCGTCGTCGTCGGCGTCGTCGTCGTCGTTGTCATCGTCGTCGTCGTCGGCGTCGTCGTCGTCGGTGTCGTCGTCGTCGTCGTGGTCGCTGTCGTTGTCGAAGTCGTTGGAGACGTCGTCGGTGTCGTCGTCGTCGGTGTCGGCGACGCCGTCATCGTCGTTGTCGCTGTCGTCGTCGGCGTCGGTGTCGTTGCCAAGTGCCATCTGGTACCTACCGTCACGGTCTTGTCTTAAGAGGTCTTGCGACCAAGTTGCGGGTGGGAGGGTGGGATGTTTGCACGAGCAGTGGAGAGGACAGCTTCTAGACGGTCAAGATTGATTCTCTTTTTAAAAAAGAGAATAGACTCTACCCCTCCGGACTTATCGGTCCCCCCTGGGATAGTACGATTTCATATATATTCTGCACACTCGTCCATCCTAAATATGACATCATACCATCCCAGCCAAGCCGGGTTCCCCCCCTGAGGTTCTTTTGTAAAAAACACTATGTGGTGACATGTTTTGTTCTAGCATAGCACTTTTTCACGAATCCCTTGCAAAAAGATGGGACGAAGTGCGCGCGCGCGCGTCGTCACGCGCGCATGCCGAAATCCTTCAAAAACCTTCGGTTCCCGACGGATTTCGCAATCGAGTTTCCAAAACACATACAAAAACATATGGTTTCGCAACACTGTTTTGCTAAAAAGGCTTCCGCGCGAGCTCTTGCGAAATCTTAAGAAAACCATAGGTTTTTCAAGATTTTCTCAAAATGCTACCAAACGGGCTTCGCGCGCGCATGTCGAAATCTGTCGAACGCCCTTGCGCGTGTGCCGTCGCGAGAATCCTCTGCAAAAAAGTGGACGAAGTGCAGACGCGCGCGTCGTCGCGGGTGTATGCCGAAAACCTTCAAAACCCATCGGTTTCGGAAGGATTTCAAAATCGTGCGTCCAAAAAACCTACAACAACCCAAGGTTTCGCAACACGGATTTTCAACAAAAGCGTGCGCGCGCGCTCTTGCGTCGTCGTCGTCGTCGTCGTCGCCGTCCTCCCTCCTCCCGCGTCGTCGTCGTCGTCGTCGCCTACGTCGTCCTCTGTCTTTTCTCGTGTTCGTCGTCGTCGTCCTCTTTGGCGTCGTGGTCGTTTCCGTCGTCGTTGTCGCCGTGGTCGTCCTTCCTCCTCCTCCCTCGTCGTCGTCGTCGTCCGTCGTCGGCGTCTCGTCGTCGTCCCTCCTATTTCGTCGCCGTCGTCGTCGTCGTTGTCGTCGTCGTCTTCCTTCCTCCCTCGTCGTTGTCGTCGTCGGCGTCGCCGTCCTTCCTCCTTCTTCGTCGTTCGCGTCGTCGCCGTCCTCCCTCCTCTCTCGTCGTTGTCGTCGTTGTCGTCGTTGTCGCCGTCGTCGTCCTTCCTCCTCCCTCGTCGTCGCCTTCGTTGGCGTCGTCGTCGTCGTCTTCGTCGTCGTCGGCGTCGGCGTCGTTGTCGTCGTCGAAGTCGTCGGAGACGTCGTCGGTGTCGTCCTAGTCGTTGTCGTCAGTGTCGTCGTAGTCGGTCTTAACAGGTTTTGCAAACCAAGTTGCGGGTGGGTGGGTGGGATGTTTGTGCGAGCAGTGGAGATGACGACTTCAAGTTCAGCAGAGTGGATTGCACTACATAGATTGCACCGCATCGACTGCAATAACCTATTGTTTAGGGTCCATGCTGGCTAACATTCTTACGAATCCGAAAGCTACTGCCAATGCAAATGCGGGTTGCAGTGCTTCCACCAGGAATCATGCCAATGCTGACACGAACACGAGCGTACATTTTCCAATGCGTGCTACTGCGGATGATGCTATTAAAGCGAATACAGTGAGCGGCTTGAATAAGGAGCACTTGCTTTTCAAAAGGGGCTCGGTCGTTCCTTCGGTTTGCATGCGTTATTTGCAGTTCCTGAGGCGTTAGTTATTATTTGTCGTTCCTCATGCGTTATCCCTTGGGCGTTTCAAGAGGGGCTTCGTTCCTTATCTATCGTTCCTTAGGTCAGGCCGATGACTGTATGGGCTCTTGCGCAGGTTCGAATGCAAATGCTTTGTATTAACATTTTGGCCACCTGAGGCCTCGGGGGCCACGGGAGGCCACGCCGCCCGAGCGATTCCCGACCTGGTAAACCCACACGGGCGGCAGTGGCTAGGCCACGAGAAAAGCACGGGGCGGCAGCGGGAGGCCGCGGGAAGCAGCGGGAGGACCTGCCGGCCGACCAGACTTGCACTCCACGTGCTCGTTTCTCAGAAACTATACATGCTCCAGATTTCGTAATAAAAAGGGCGGGGGTCTGGACCCTCCAAGACAAGCCATTTCAGACCTCCCCCGTGGGAGAACCCTCCAAAACATCGTCCCCAGACCCCCACAGGCCCTCCAAGATAGCCTGGAAGAGACCCCCCCCGAAATGAGACCCCCCTCCCTTTATTACGAAATCTGGAGTAGAGCTTTTGCAGTGAAGCCGCTTCGGAAGACACTCTTCGCGGTTGCTCGGAGTGGATCGGAGGCTTCGGTCGAGTGTCTTCTCTGGGCTTGCCCAAGAGGCGCCCAGAAAAGCACCCCCAGTTCCCGCCAGTGGAGCAACTACTGGTGTATGTTGGACGTCTGGATTTCGAACCGCTGTTCATTGGGGTTCTGAACGCCGTTCCGATGTTCAAAACGTAAATCTAAGGGCCACCGAGAGTTTGAGGATTCTCCACGACGTGCCATCGGCACGGTGGCGGATTCTGCGCGTCAGGTGCTCGGCGTAGTGCTCTCAGTAGTTGCTGGCTTTCGGTCTTCGCCCGCGGTGGCTATCATCGCCGCCGTTGGCGCCATCTGTGTAATCATCAGTCGCTAGTTGTGCTGCCCCCGCCGTCATGTAGCTGGGGGCGGGGGGCGTTTTTTTCGTCGTGTTTTACCGCCTTTCTGTTGACGACTACTAGAGAGGGCATCGCATTGGAATTTGTAGCGCAGCTCCAGAGGCGTGGGCCAGGCGTTCCTTACGAGAATCCGCTGGCGAGCCAGCTGGCCTGCCAGTATGGAAAGGCCTTCCCAGTCAAACAGGCACTTCCCTGCAGGAGCGGATGTGGCATCCATGTCGCGTGCGGCCGGCAGACCAGCGCGGCGCCCTGGGCCACCACAGGCCGAAGCAGCCGCACGACAGAGGAGCGGTGTCGGAGCACCCCCGGTGGCGCGGGTGCCGCGGGCTCGGAGGACGGGGAGCTGCCCTAGTTCAGCCACGCGCAGAGGGGGGTGGGGGGAGGGAAGGAGGGAAGGGAAGGAGGGGAGGGAAGGAGGGAAGGAGGAGGAGGAGGAGGAGGAGGAGGAGGAGGAGGAGGAGGAGGAGGAGGAGGAGGAGGAGGAGGAGGAGGAGGAGGGGGGGCGACTGGGGGCTTTGTGCCGGCCAGTGGAGCCGAAGGGGGGAACTGCAGGGGCAGCTCAGCCACGCGCAGAGGGGGGTGGCGGGAGGGGGGAGGGCTTCTCAGAAGCACCCCTGCTTCTTGGAAGGCGCGAGCCTTATCTGCAGATGCAAGGCCGGCGCCTTCTAAGAAGCAGCCTCCTTCTGAGAAGCCGTCCCCCCTCCCCCCGCCCCCTCGTGCGCGCCGCCAACTAGTGGTTCTGGTCTCGGTGATGCCCAGGGCTGCTGGGCCCTGTCTAAGAGGGCCAGTGGGTCTGCCCAAGGCGATGGAACGAACGAGCCGAGCTCGTCGGGTGAGTGGGTCTGGTGCGCCACTCTGGGGGCCGGAGAGGGGTGTGGCGCGAAGGGGTGTGGTGCCACTCGTGGAAATTTAACGGACGAAGGACGGTATAAAATACACTTTTTCGCCAGGGCGGCCGGAAAGTTTATACCCTTACGGTGGCACCGTAGGGGTATAATTTTTCCGGCCGCCAAGGGGCAGGCGTCCCCGACGGCGGAAACATTTATTTTATACCGTTCTTCGCCCGCTGAGAAATGGCGATGTTATCTACGATAGGTAACTTTGCCAGATCCAGCATTGGCACCACACCCCTTTACACCGCACCCTTCTCCTGCCCCCAGAACCACCAGGTGCAGATGATCGCATGCTGGTGCTCGCGCCGCGACCGCATGACTACGTAGAGCTCTTCGCCGAGAGGTGCTGTGGGCAACAGGTGCTGCACGTGTATCGCCAGACTTGGTGCAGTCCTCCGAACGGGACGTCGAATCTGATGGCGAGCGCGAGTTTCGGCAACGCGAAGCGTGTCGTCATGCGAAGCCCTGGAATCAAGCTCCATTGGACGTGTGCCTTCACACGGGTCGAAAAAGCTGACGCTATCCGTGCATCTTTGCATTGCACATGCTGGGCCGATGGAGTACACCTAGTCATGTCGTGCCCGCATGGCCTAGATATTGTAATGGCCTCCAGCCAGTGCTGCCGATCTGGGGGGCTCCGGATTCTGTGATCTTCGTGGCTCTGTGGCCTCCTCCCTCCTCGATTCTTCCGGTCCTCTTTCTTCTCCTTTGGGGGAGTGCCTGGAGCGGTCCCAGGGGTGGCCTGGGGAGGGTTCCGAGGGGAGGGTCCTGGGGGCGGTAGCGGCTAGATCTGCGGGGGTCCCTTGGCCCCCCGAAACATCCTGGGAATTCGCAAAACGTTAAGACAACGCCAGATGGGAGGCCGCCCCCCCCTGCTTCCTTCCCCGGGGGGGTCCGGATGCGCAAATCAGAAAGAAAACGCCAGATGGGGGACCGCCCGCCCCCCCCCCCCCTCCCTCCCTACTCCAGCAGAGCCACCCCGGCGACCCCCCCCAAGCAGAACCGAAGCTCTTGCTTAGGCTCAGAGCTGAAACTCTTGCTGAGGCTCCGTGTAGTTCTCACGCTGGATCGGCGGATATATTGCCTTTGGTCCTCCTTGATCGGCCGAGCAATGCCTAGAGCAGCAGGCGGTCTGTTTGATGGCGCACCAGATGCCCGCGAGCCTGCGGGACTCTTGTTGCAGTGAACGCTTCATCCCAGGAATTTTGCTTTTCGTTTAGGCGCCGATGTGCTCGGACGTTCAATGTGTCAAATTTGGCGGCTCTTGTTCTGGTGCCCGAAGAACTTCCAGGGCTCTGAGCCCCGTCAGAGCGCATATTCGAAACGCCTCTCGTGAGCTTGGAGGTTTCCCGTCCAACAGCTGCTTTTCCCCCGGTAGCTCCGCTGATGGCAGTCGCCGAGCTCATTCGCACTTCCCTTCTACACCAACGTTTGTACTGCTGCCCGCGGCACCGCCTGTACTCCGCACCCTCTGGCCGCCTGAGGCCCGGCCCGCCCGCGCCCTGTCTCCCCAATTAGTGCTTCGCGCGCCCCGCCTAGCTCTTAACCGGAAGAGGCCCGCTCTCGACCCGCCGACCAAAAAATTGTACTGCTGCCCAGCCGCCACAGCTCAGGATCCTGCGCGCTGCTCTGCCGAGCTGCCCGCTGCTGCCGCTGACCAGGGCGGAGATCCGGCCCCTGCCCCTGCCGCGCCCTGCGCGGGTTCCGCCAGGCGGGAGCTTGTCAGGTCCCAGCGTAGCATCGCGCCTTTTGGGCAGCCTGCGCGAGGCACAGACGAGGCAGCCGAACACCGCACGAGAGCCTCGTCTCGGCGAAAGCCAGGGCTGTCCGTGTTTGACGATGCCTGCCACCCTCCAGTGCTACTCAAACCGCACGAGACCCTCGTCTCGGCGAAATCCAGGGCTGTTCGTGTTTGGTAATGCCTGCCACCCTCCAGTGCTGCTCGTTCGGCCTGCTAGACACGTCGGGTCAGCACGCGGATGGCACAACGGATATGTTGATCAAGGTGGGAAGCTCTGCGAGTGACGCATCGCAGCCACGAGAGGCTTGGGGCACCAGCGGGCCAAATGACGTGTTGGTCGCTCCTTTTGGCATTGACGGGTTTCACACTCAGTACGGGCATAGGCACTGCGGGAGATACTGATGATCCGCTGTAACCGAGGGGCACTCTGATTCGAGCATTGCGATGCACGTTCCTGATACCTCTGCCAGCCACCTTTCATGTTTGTGGTTCAGCAGCAGTGCAGTCCAGCGGCAGGGTTGTCATAGGTGTCCGCCTTTCCCTTGGGGCTGGCCGAGGCAGGCTTCCAACCAAGAGTGCTGTAGCTGTTCTTTTCCTCGGAAAGGACTCGGGCCCAGGGTTCTCTTCAGTATGTTTACCCCCGCCCTCTACTATGGCTGGCGGCTGTTTTCTTTGATGATTAACGACGTCGTGCAGGGCCGGCGAATCAATTTGTTCAGGATGTCTCGAGCGAAACGCTTGATTTGCAAATCTTGCTGAAAAGGCGAAATGCTTGTTTTGCAGAGTTGGAGGGCGCATCGGGTGAAACGCTTGTTCTGCAGAACCTGCCGAGGATGCCTCGAGCGAAACTGCTGTTGGTACGTGTCCAGGCCACCTGGCGGCATATTCAGCATGAGGTCGTCGGACTCTTCTCGCACATGAAAAATGCCTGCTGGGAGGGGGCACCTAATATTCGTCTGGCGCCCGTGCCTTCTGCGTGTAGCTTTAGGTGTTTAGGCCACCCAGGGTCGCAGGCCGAGGAGGTCGACACCAACACTGTGGAAGCCGATTCGTGGAGAGGAAGCATGCTGCCAAGTAATTTCCAGATGTCTAGAAGATGTCTCGAACCTGTTTTAAATATGTAAAGAACAGGTTTGAAACATGTGTAGAACTTGTTTTACACTTTAACAACATCTTTAATTCAATGATAGGACTGCTAGAGTGTCCATTGTCATGGCATCCACAACACCACCACCAATATCCGCGGTGTGCTTCCACCGAGGGATTGCGATCCCGATCTCGGTGATGGTGGTAATATTCGGGCTTCCTAGGTGGCTGAAAGATTACCACCGACACCAACATCTGGGATCATCTTCCCCAGGTGGAGGCAGCCCCCCGTGTTGGTGTCGGTGCCCAGTTCCAGGCCTCCAACAGGGGGATTTCAAACATGAGGCCCTCGGGCTTCCACGCGCGTGTCAAGCGAAACGCCTGTTTTTGCACGGGCCTCTGTTGCCCGTGGGCCGAACGCCGCAGGTCGCCCAGGCGGATATCTAACATTCGAAGAAGAAGACACACACACACACAAACATACACTTTGAGCGCTCCGCGCAGATTTCTTGGATCCGCGCCTGGCCCCCCCCCGGCGGCGCCTCTGGCGCCGCCCCTGGCGCGCCCCGCGCGCCAGGGAGGGGGGGCCAGGCGCGGATCCAAGAAACCCGCGCGGAGCGCCAAAAGTTTATGTTTATGTGGGTTGTCTGCTTCTGAACATGAGGGCATGTTGAGGATTTCTCGTGCGACGCGCTTGCTTTCAGGTGCCCAGGTCACCCAGGCGGATGTCTAGCGTGAGGGTTTGCGAAGGATGCCTCGAGCGAAGCGCTCGTTGTTGCATGGGCTCCCTTTGCCCGCGGGCCCGAGACCATGTGTGTTTTCTACGTTGGCTCCTCTCGCGTGTGACCTCGAATCGTGCCTTTTTGCGTCGGTTCCTCTCGCCCGTGGGCCGAAGCCGTGTGCTTTCACATGGGCTCCTTTCGCTTGGTATCGCTCGGACGTGTGCCGTTTTCTTTCGGCGAGGACCATCGAGGAGCATCCTGGATCATTTGGCGAAAAAGCTACGCACGACACCGAAACAAGCACAGGGAATGGACGTCCGAGCGATGGCCAGTTCGCTCGTGCGCGAACATCCAGCCGCCTTCGGCAAGTCCCGCCACCAGGCCAGGGTTGTGGATTAGAAGCCCAGTGGATGCTCGTTGGGACCTCGTGGGTGGCCTCTCGGGGGCCTCTTGCAGGAAGTTTTGAAGCCTCTTGGGGGCCGTTTTGGGGCCTCTTGGGGGCCTCTTCGGGGCCTTTGAGGGGCCTCTTGAGGCCTGGGCTTAAGTCGGGCCTGTCCCTCTACAGGAGAAATGCCCAAACATAGTCCAAACATAGTTTTTTTTTTGTGCCATTTTTGAACATTTTTCAGTATTTTTGATTTTCGTCGAAATCCCCCTGTAGGGGGACACGCCCGACTTAAGCCTGGCCCTCTTGGGCGCCTCCTGGGGGCCTCCTGGGGGCGGAGGGCTCGGATTTTCGGTTCGTGCTCACTCTCTGGGGTCCCTTTGGGGGCCGTCTTGGCTCTTGGAGGCCTCTTGAGCGTCTTGGGGCGGTCCTGGGGGCCTCTTGGGCCGTCTTGGAGCGTCGGAAAGCCGAAACGGCGAGAACGCCCAAATCCAAGGGAATCAATGATTTTTACCTTTGGGGGACCTCTGGGGAGACCTCTGGGAGGCCTCTTGGGGCGCCTTGGAATCCTCTTGCGCCATCTTGAGGCCATCTTGGGCGTCTTCGAGCGATCGTTCGGCGACTCGGGACCCTCTTGGACCGTCTTGGGGGCCTCCTGGACCGTCATGGAAGCCTTGGAGAGCCCCAGGGAGGCGCCACGGCCGCCCAGGGACCCCCCAGGAGTATGGCCGGTGCGCGCGGAGAGGTGATGCGGGGAGGGGGGGGCCCCCTTAGAAATTACAGAACCGTACCAGACAACACTTGGCATTCTAGCATTGTGGAAGTCGATTAAGGGGGAGGAAGCATGCTGCCAAATAGTTTCCAGATGTCTAAACATTTGTTCAAACATGTTTTAAATATGTAAAAACATGTTTGAACCATTTGTAGAACATGTTTTACACACTTTAAACACATCGTTCATTCAATGATAGGACTGTTAGGGTGTCCAGTGTCGTGGCATCCACAATTCTAGCGCGCCTCAACGATCCAGGGGGCACGGTGGCGGATCCGAGGTATTGTCTCGAGCGAGGGAGGCCGTCCGTGAGGGAGTTGTAGGGAAGTCTGAAGCGGGGGGCCGTACCATGTGGAGCTCCAGGAGGAAAAGGAGGAAGAGCAGGAGGAGGAGGAGCAGGAGGAGGAGGAGGAGGAGGAGAAGGAGCTGAAGCAATGGGTGTAGGAGGAACTGAAGCCGCGGATCCTGCGGACAGGACTTGCAGAGCAGGGCGGGTCGTCCCATGGCTTGTCTACCGGCGCGTTCGCTTCGCCTCGGTTCGGATTCGCCTCTTTTTAACACGTGCGGTGTCGGGACTGAATCGGATTGTGATTTGACCTGGTTGAGCGCTCCGCGCGCTTCGATTGCAACCTCTGGGCGGGCTCTGCGTTGAGGTAGCTCGAGCTTACAATCCATATCAGTTCGGTCAGGACTCGGGTGTCAAGGATGAGTCAAGGACGACTAGATCCACAATGCAATATAGCACAGCTTTAACGCGGCATGATACAGTTCAGTTCAGCGCGGCGCAGCACAGCATAGCCCCTGGCAGGGTACGTAACAGTAGGTAGTGTTAGCATTGCAGGTGCCCGTTGCCCAAGTTTGGTGTTTTAGAAACGCTTCAATCATTTACAGATCTATCTTCCTATCCGTGTTTGTGGGTCGACCATGCTTTGTGTGAGTTGTTTTGTTGGCCATCACCATTACGAGTATTGTCGGCATCATTACTTATCATCCCCCTACCCCCCAGGCAATTGGGACTTGCATGGCCCCCGACCCTCTCTCGAGAGGTCCTGAACACCATCATCTGTGTGCTCATGGCCCAATTCGCTACAACGGTACCTCCGTTTAGGTAGCCGTCCGCCAGCGCAGTTACCCTGCTTGGCCGCCGACGGAAAAGTTGTGTGCTCAAGGCCACTGCTGACAACCCTGGCTAGGAGCTGCAATGCCGAAGCCCGACGAAGACCATTCAGGAGGGGACAAGACACACGGACACAATTCATCGTCGATTCCTCAGGAAAATCTGGGAATGGGGGCGGGGAAGACGAACGCCCACCAAAAGCTATGGGAAACTATGGGGACTAGTTTTATTTGTGTGCATTTCTTTGTGTGTCCTGGGGCCCCTTCGGCCCTGCGCTCCCTGCAGACCCTTCGGCTCGGGTGTGGACGTGGGCAGAGGCACAGCGCGGCGAGGCAGGGCAGGGCGCCGCAGGCTGGGGCCACGCGGGCCAGTGCTGTAGACTCGAGTCGGGCCTGTCCCTCTACATCGGGCGACGAAATCTATACATATCCACTGCTCCCTGGCCAGGCCCACTCTGAACCCAGGAGCTGTGTATACGCCCTCCTGGCCCAGCCAGATTCGGTCGCCCTACTACAGGAGGAAGACTCAAACGTAGTCAAAACATAGTCTGGGGACGATTTTTTTTTGGCTACGTCTGGCTATCTTGGGGTATGGTTTGATTATGTTTTGAGGGTTCGCCCAAAACCCGCCTGTAGGAGGACATGCCCGAGCTAAGTGTAGACGCCAGACAGCGAATGGCCCCATTAGGCAGGGGCAGGGGCAGGTCATGCCAAGCCATATCATAATTCGTGGGCAGTCTTGGCGAGTTCCACATGTGATCTCGCCAGTATCCGCGTCCCACGTGCACCATCCAAAGATGTGACTGCATTGGGACATTGTTTCGCCCCGTGTGCAAATACGCGGCGGTAACTCGCATGCTCCCCGAGTAGTGGATGCCCCCATTCGCAATCCTGTCAGGATGACCCCGAGGAGTTCCAAGCACGATCCCATGCACCGCGCAGTACTTAGTCCGTCTCTCGGGATGGCAGCGGCCTCGAAGGGACCAATAGCGGAGGCTCTAAGCTTACACATTTCATTCGGTCTGTTTTCAACATGACAGGCTTAGAAGGAATTGCTAGCCGGAACTAGCAGCAATGAGCGGGAGGTCCACTGGGTATCGACGGGAGACAAGCATTCTTTCCAATTGGAAATCTTCTCTACCAGGAAGCCCCAAAGCCCGCCAGCCCATCCAGACATGTTTCTTAGGCGCTTTGTCAGCAGAGGGAAAGTGGAGGACACGTGCTGGAAGGGAACGGTGGTAGTATTGGCTACGTGAATAAACGCTTACTGGACAGGTGGACGGTGTTCAATGGGTAGGTTCGCAAACACCACTCTAATCTACCATGCCAAGGCGCCGCGCTACGAAACAACGCTAACATCTAACGCCAAGCGCACATCACCAACTACACAACACCAGTCAGACAGCATCAACCACCAAGCACCACACGCCAACCACCACATCACCACAACAGCGGATCGGGTCCTCCCCGTGAGTGGCTTGAGTCCGCCGCACGGTGTCTTAGCGTGGCGTTGCCAGAGCTTGGGGCATCGCGTCCGCAGCGTGATGTGTGATGTCGCAGCGTGGTGTCTGAACGTTGTGCCTCAGAGTAGGAGTAGTGCCATGGCGCGGTTTGTCGAATGCGAAGCGTCCCTTTTCTGAAGCGTGGCGGATCGGGTCCACCGTGTGAGTGGGTTAAGTCCGCCGTGTGGTGTCCCAGCGTATTGCCACCCCAGCTTGGGCATCGCTTCTGCAGCGTGGTGTCTAGCGCCGTTTATCGAAACGTGGCGTCGCGAATCTGAGGCTTGGCGGATCGTGCCACCCGCGGAGCGCTATGAGTCCGCGCCCCCATCTTGGTGTCTGAGCGTGCTGTCTGAGCGTGGTGTCTGAGCGTGGTGTCGCAGCGTGGTGCCGAAGCGCAGTCTGTCGAGGGCGAAGCGTCTGGAGTCTGAGGCATGGCGCCTCGCGTCCGCCGCGCGAGCAGAGCGAGCCCGCATCATGGCCTCCCAGTGTGGTGTCGCTTCAGCGCAGGGCATCGCGCCTGCAGCGCGGTACATCAACGCTGTGCCTTAGCGCGGTGCCACAGCCCGGCTCTGAAGAGGCACGCGTTACGAATGCGAGGCGTGGCGCATCAGGTCCACCGCGTGATTGGTGTGATTTTGCAGCGCGGTGTCCCAACACAGTGCCGGCGCCGAGCCTGGGGCATCGCGTCAGCACCGGGGGGCATCAGCACGGTGTTTCAGCGCGGTTTCTTGCCACGGTGTTGCAGAGCGTTGTGTCGTCGGCGCGGCGTTTCGCATATGAGGCGTGGCAAGTCGTTCCCGCCGCCGAGAGTTGCCTGAGTCTGCAGCGTGATGCCTAAACGTAGTGTCATCCCAGCGTTTAGCATCGCGTCCGCAGCATGGTGTCTTGTTGCAGTGTCGTTTCGCGGTGTCTGTCTCAGCGTGTTGTCTTAGCTTGATGTCACAGCGCGGTTCGTTGACGGCGAGGCGTCTTGCATCTTAGGCTTGGAGGATCGCGTCTGCCACGCGAGTGGTTTGAGTCCGCAGCGTGGTGCCCCAGCGTGGCGCCACCCCGGCGTTTGGCGTCGCGTCCGCATCGCGGTGTCCTACCGTGGTGTCTGAGAATGGTGTCTCAGCGTGGTGGCGCCGCGCGGTGTTTCGTGTTTGAGGCGTGGAGCATCGGGACCACTGTGTGAGCGGTTTGGCTCCGCAGCGTGGTTTTCCAGCGTGGTGCCACTCTGGCGTCGAGCGTCGCGTCCGTAGCGTGGTGCCCCTGCTTGGTGTCCTAGCGTAGTGTTCTGGCGTGGTGTCCCAGCGTGGTGTCCCAGCGTGGCGTCTTCACGCGGTGTCCCCTGTGTGAAGATCACCCAGCCGCTAAGATGCGCTTTCGCATCAGCGACACAAGGAGGCGGGCGCCGTGTGAACCAAGAGGAGGGACTGGCCCACGGCAGCCCCTCAAAGTGGCCAGCCTGGGGCCCTCGGGAGGCTTCTTGGTGGTGGCGGGGAGCCGTGCGAGGCTTCTCTGTGGCCCTCACGGTGTTCTCTGGAGGCCCCTTTGGGAGACGCTCGGCATCTTTCAGGGCCGTCCTGGGGATCACTGAACAGGCTCTCCGCTTCGGAGCAAGATGATACGCCTCTCGGGGACCCCGTTGGGGTGCCTTCCCGTGCTCTGGGAGGTCGTGTGGGCCCTGCCGGGCACCGTGGGGCCATCTTGAGGCCTGATGGGGACCGTCGGAAGTCGAAAAGACGAACAACTTAGCCAGTCGAAGCCAGTTGGTCTTCAGAGGTTTCGGCCTCTCGGGGGCATCTTTGAGAGACCCGAGGGCAGCCTCAGAGCCACCCGAGTGTTTTTTTACGGTCTTTCTGCCGTGCATTGGAGGTTGCGCTGTGCCAATCTGCGAGTCAGACGTGCCACGTCCTGTTTTTGTTGCAATAGGCGGTCCTCAGAAGTCCCGACCCTTTCCCCAGGGTTAAGTCGGGCGTGTCCCTCTACAGGGAGTACATGCAAAAATAATAGAAAGATTATCGGCGACGTTTTTTGTTGTTGTTGGTATTTTTGAGCATGTTTGGCGTATCTTTTGACACCTTTTTTGGTTCTTCCTCCAAAATCCGCCCGTAGGGGGGCACGCCCGACCTGACCCCAGGGCCGGTCTTCCCGCCCGAATCCGTGCGGGTGTGGCCAGAAGTGCCCCCGGCCCAAGGTGCCCCCAGGACCCTCGGGGGGCCCCATGGCGGCCTCCAGCGCACCCCTCGCGAGGCCCAGAGGGCCCCATGGGCTCCAAGAATGCGCCTCACGAGGCCCAGAGGGCCCCGTGGGCTCCAGAAGGGAGCGCAAAGCTGGGGGCACCTGGGGCCAAGGGGCACTTCTGGCAGCACTCGAGAACCGGTGCTCGGCGCTCCCGGCGCGGCCCCCCGGCGAGGCCCCCCCCCCCCGGCCGAGATAAGACACGGCAGCAGCGGCAATCCATGGCCCGTCGTGCTCTGCTTCTTGCGCCGCCGCGAGCCTGCCCGCGGCCTCGGGGGGTCGCGTGGGCACGGGCGCCCGCCGCCAGCTCACGGGGTCTTTCAGGACGGCGCAGCTCCCCCTGCGGTCGTGGAAGTCGATTCGTGGAGAGGAGGCAGGCTGCCAAATGCTTGCCAGATGTCCAGACGATGCGTCAAGCATGCTTTTAACTATGTTGAAGACACGTTTGAGACATGCTTAGAACATGTTTTACACATGTCAAACACAATGCTTTCCAAGATGCGTCAAGCATGCTTTTAGATATGTGGAAGACATGTTTGAGACATGCTCAGAACATGTTTTGCACATGTCAACACACATCTGTAGTTCAACGATAGGGTTGTTAGAGTGTCCACTGTCACGGCATCCACAACCCTTCGGAGCAAGGGCGCCCTCGAGGGCGCGAAGTTATTCGCGCTTCGCGCTTCGCGGTTCGGCTCCGATTCCTCCTCATCCTCCTCTTCTCCCTTGGGAGGCGGCGCGAGAGCGCGAAGTTATTCGCACTTCGCGCTTCGCGCAGCGCGAAGCGCGAAGTTGGGAGCCCTTGCGGAGAGGCGGCTCCCGCTGCCGCTCCGCCCCCCCCTCCCCCCCGAGCAGGAGAGCCCAGTCTCGAGTCTTGTGACGGACGATCAGTGGAGAGGAAGCACGTTGCCAAATGATCTCCAGATGTCTGAAACACGTGTTACACATGCTTTTAAACATGCAAGAACCATATTTCGAACATGTTTCGGGCATTTCTCCGGCATTGTAAGCATATGTTAAACTCAATGATAGGACTGTTAGGGTGTCCATTGTCGTGGCATCCATAACTCGAGTCGATAAGTCGGAGATCGGCGAGGCGCGCTTCGCGCCTCGCGCGGTCCGCGGTGCGCCGGTCTCTTTGGGGTCGGAGGGCGTTCCCAGTTCCCCTGCGCCGGTCCTGGCCAGGCCGATTCGGTGCCCCGGATCGGTGTCGCAGGCCTGGAGGTTGACACCAACACCAATGTCGGCGGTGTGCTTCCACCGAGGGATGGCGATCCCGATCTCGGTGATGGTGGTAATATTCGGGCTTCCTAGGCGACCGAAGGATTACCACCAACACCAAAATCTGGGGTCATCTTCCCCAGGTGGAGGCAACCCCCCTGTGTTTCGGGCGAAGAGAACTATGCACATGCACCGGTCCTGGCCAGGCCCATCCTTGGCCCCAGGATCGGTGCATATGCCTTCGTGGCCAAGGCAGGAGGGCGTATGACCCGATCTTGGGCTCAGGGTGGGCCTGGCCAGAATCGGTGCATGTGCATAGTTTTCTTTCCTCTATGTGTTGGTGTTGGTACGGTAGGTTTGCGTCGTGTCGACCAGCGGCGACCCCAGCGCGGGCGTTCAAGGTTGAACGCCGCCGGCGACCCAGAATCGATCGATGTTGAACGATCGGACGTTGCGGCAGCGGCAGATCATTCAAGCTTGAACGATTCCTGCGGTGTCAAAAACCAACGCTGGGGTCGGCACGACACGAACCTGCCGTACGCATTTTCAAGCCTCCAGCGGTGTGTGTGTGTGTGTGGCGGACTCCAGGGAGGATCTCGCCTTCGAGGATCGAGGGAGCCGCCGCCTCTTCCTCGGCGGAGGGCGGCGGAAGGCTGGCGCAGGGCGGCGGAGGTCATGGCGAAGCGGCGGAAGTCAGGAGGGGAAAAAGCACACAGACACAGTTCATCGTCCTCTCCCAGGAAAGTATGGGAAAATGTGGGAAGTGGGGGGGGGAAGACAAGAACCCAGAGGATGTGAGAAAATATGGGGGATCCTTTTATTTGTGGTGTGTATTTATTCGTGTGTCCTGGGGCCCCTTCCGGAATGGCGAACCTGAGGTTGTGTCGAAGTGGCGGCGGAAGGCCAGCGAAAGGTGGCTGCGGCTCCGCCGGCGGAGGCTGGCGGAAGGCTGGCGGAAGCCGGCGGAAGTAAAGGATGCGCGGCCTTCACAGCTCCACTGCCTCTCGGTGCTCCAGGGAAGGTTTGAGTGTAGCCCAGATTTCGTAATAAAAGGGAGGGGGTCTGGACCCTCCAAGACAAGCCATTTCAGACCTCCCCCGTGGGTCAACCCTCCAAAATATCGTCCCCAGACCCCCCAGGCCCTCCAAGATAGCCTGGAAGAGACCCCCCCCCGAAATGAGACCCCCCTCCCTTTATTACGAAATCTGGAGTAGCTTTAACCTCCCTTGCACCAGACGCAGTGCATCTGAACGTTTTTGCTGTCTTCGGTCGGAGGCCTAGAGGTTGAGAACAACACCAAGATCGGCGGTGTGCCTTCACCGAGATGCTCCCGATCTCGGTGATGGTGGTAATACCTGAGCTTCTTTCTCAGTGGCCGAACTATCACGAGCAACAGGATTTAGGATCATCTCACCTCTGTGGCGGCAACCCCCTGTGTTAGTGTTGGTGCCCATTTCTAGGCCGGAGGCCATGATGCGCCCCCAAGAGTTGTGGAAGTCGATGAATGGAGAGGAAGCGTGCTGCCACATACTTTCCAGATGTCTACACATGTTGCAAACATGTTTGTACATATGTAGAAACATGCATGAAGCATTTTTAGAACAGCATGTTCTACACATTTTACACACAAATTTAATTCAATGATAGGATTGCTGGAGTGTCCATTGTCGTGGCATCCACAACCCAAGAGATGGCAGCAGTTTTGGGCTCGGGGTGTCCAGGTGTCTACAAATGTTGCAAACGTGTTTTATATGTGTAGAAACATGCTTGACACCCTACCTGGGCTCTGCCTAGAAGGGTTCTTACTCTCTGGGCTTAAAGGGGCTGGGCAGTGGAAAGCGCCCCGGGCGGTTCCCCCAGTATCCGCCCCGCGGTTCCCCCAGTTACGTCCCCTTAGCTTAGCGTTGCTTATCTCATCTTAGCTTAGCTTATTTCATCTTAGCTTAGCTTAG
>CAUYUJ010014433.1:314241-359241 GCA_963575745.1 Prorocentrum cordatum | reverse complement strand
GGAAGGCGTGACGCTCCCGCACCGAGAATCCATGGACGTCCCGGAGTCTCAGGGTTGGGTTTCTTGTGGGAGCTGCTCGTGGTCGAGCTTCTATTGTATGACTGATTGGCATCCTATCTGGGGAAGTCTCCAGAACCTCGTCCAGGGGGTCATGAATATCCTCCCCGCTCCCGGAGCGCGCAGTGCGCGGCGCGGTGGCCCTCGCGTTTTTCACCACGTGCCTCTATGGCCTCCAGATGGCCAGGTGCGGCATATGCATAAGTACAGATCTAGATAAGTGTAACTGTCGATTGCTTTATTCTATCTCTCTATGTATATATATAGACCCCATGTCTTGTTAATAGGAGATACTTGGTCAGCGTCTGTGCTCCATCCATGGCGATTGAATTTGATGCGCATGCTCATAGAGTCGGACAAGGAGTCACCTGACGAGTTGGCCGCAGGCATAGTTACATCGGACGTGGCAGGAGTTCAAGAAAGAGCGCTGGTGCTTGTTTCGTCGCTCGCCCAGGCGCATTTCAGCATTCGGACTGCGATGCAAGGCGAGGCGCTTGAGGATGCACAGTCGCTCGAGCTGCCTGCGTGCAGGCAGAGATTATTCACAGAGGCGTGGATGCGAGTTTCGTTGCCAAAAGGTGCGCGCGGTTCTGTCTCGGCTCTCCCGACCACTCGCTCACTCTTGGCACCACGTTGTCCAATGCGTTGTGCTCACCCGGCTTCGTCCTCTCTGCTGCCTCGATCGGCCCCCCCGCTGATTGTTTTTCACATGCAGGATCCACGAGAACTGTGTTTTCGTTCGTTTTTTTTTCCTTTCCCCTGAATGCTGCTCCTGCTGAGGCGCTGGCCTCATTTTCGGGCTTCCGCTCGTTCCGAATCGTGCTCCCGCTGCAGCGCTGGCTTCATTTCCGCGCTTCCGCTTGTTCCGAATCGCACTCCCGCTGCAGCGTTGGCGTCATTATTTCCAGTGCCATGCCACGGCATGGTTTTCGGTCCTTCCAAGTAGGCCACAAAACCGAGAACATGCCTCCCCCCCAAACAACCATCGGAAGTGATTACATATTCGGTGTCGGTTCGGTGATTTTTTGGGCCGCAGAAGCCCCCCCCCAAACTTTGGTGCGTCGCCATGCCATGCTATGCCATGCTATGCGTTGATCTTCAACACCATGCTATGCCATGTAATACTGTGCCATGCTGCGACATCCGACTGTGCGAATAGAGATGAGATACATGCCATGGTAAGGGATGGGAGGGAGGGGTAGGACGTCAGATATGACGCAAGCGCACCTAGCTTGCCCCCTCCCCTCCCTCCTTCCTCCCTTTCCAGGTGGCTTTCCTCCACGCTCTGATGACGAGAGCCCCCAGCCGTGCTGAGCCCGTTCAGGGCCGCAGTGCCTTCCAGGGGGTTACCCCTACCCTTCTGAGAGGGGCCAAATCCAGGTCTCGTTCTGCCGCTTGGCACAGACGAGCTAGGAGGAACATATCGTGGGCGCGGCACATTCTTCGTAAAACCCAGGTGCGCAGAGTTTGACACATCGTCACGGTGAAGCAGAGATGGCAGACCAGCAGCAACAGCACATGCAGCAGCAACATATGCAAGGATCCTACCCACTTGGACGTGCATGCTCTGTGGTGTCCACAATATGGTATCAGGATTCTCGCAGGTTTGGATGTGGGAAGTCGGAGGCGCAGCCGCTTTGGCCCAGTGCAACGGAGGCCGTCATGAGCATGGGCTCAACACGCAAAGGAAGACGTCAGGCGCTTCGTCAGTCAGACAATGGGGAAGATAAGGGCAACTATCAAGCACGGGAGATTGAATAAGGAATGATGACGTACTTCCAGGAGGATGATTTCTTGTTTGCTGCATCCGATGCTGCAGAGTCGCAGGATCAGAAGCCCATGAACCCAGTCGCCCGCCGTTCATTGGGAAAGGGACGCCATCACTGACTGCCACTGAGAAGAGTGGAGTATGCGGTCAGAGCCAAGAATTTCACTCCCCGTTCAAGCCAATTGCTCCGTTCGTGGCGCGCCCAGGCATGGCACGCAGTGCGGGGCGCGAGCGTGCGCAGCACATCAGGGCCACCCGCTGAACGAGATGGCCGATGCGTTTGCAGCGCTAGCAGCTGTGGGCGTGGCTTGTCCACTTGAAGAGGGTTCATCAGGATTGATAGCGCAGCATGTGGTATCATTGCAGCGGGCGCGGGCGTGAGTTCCGAACCCAACCTCTCTTTCCCAGTTTCCTCTCCTGGGGCCGCGGCATCCTGTTGGAGGTTCGCCTTCGGCATCTTGTTTTCCTACCTTAGCGCCTGCGGGCGCCGTTCTCGCAGACGGGGCAGCTGGCCCCGACGATCCCACCTCGAGGCCGCATCCTTCATGGGCCGAAAGATCGTGGACAGGGCTGCGCGTCCGAGGGCGCGCGAGCGCGTTCGCGGGCGAGTTGTCACGGGCGGGCGGCCAAATCATAGAGCCGACAGAGGCGACGGCGAGAACGGCATCGCAAACGACTGAGGGGCCGCACTCCGTCTTCACGCCCCAGGCACAGCGACGCGCGCCCGCTGGTGCTCGCTTTGGATGCAGACCAAGGCGCTTGCCCCCTTCAAAAATTAGTTTGCCGGCGCAGGGGGCGGTCGCGTTGGCGTCGTCTACTGTGTGGTTTGCGACCGTGCAGCTGCGCGCTCGCTAGTTGAACGTCAGCATGCAGCGTGCTCCCCGCAGTCGAAGGCCTTCTTCGGCGACCTCGACATGGCGGGGGGGGCGCTCGCAGGCTGTGCGCCAAACGCTTGCAGCCTGACGCTATGCCAATTGTGCTTCGCGGCGCCATCGCTTGTTTCCGGAGATTCAGGGGGCGCAGTACCTGTGGGAGCTAACAAGGGGAATGTAATTGGCCACAAGTTCCATTCGCTCCTCTCCAAGGGCGGCCTTCGCATTCTTGCCGCCGTCGCCGCGGTGGCTTGCATCCGAGGCGCGCGGGCCGCGCCGGGTGCGATCGAGCCGACGCACCGGCTTGATAACAGCGGCATGTTTCAATGCCACGTGGGTTTCGCGACCTCGACGCGGCGGTCCAACGGCGGCAGGGCCGCGATGCGGTGGGAATTTGTGTTGCGTCACCTCGCTTAGAAGCGCTCTCCTCTCTTCCGTCCAACCAGCCAAGGATGCGCCCGCGCTTACTTGAGACCCCTCAGGAGCAGGACATTGTTCATCGGAAGCTCAACCAGGCCCCCCCCGCCCTTCCCGGGGCGTTCTTCCTTTCCAGCACTGCCAGATTGTGAAGGGCCGCGTTGCGATGATTATGTGCGGCGCTCTCGCGCCCCCCCCCCGTGCGCGCGCCGATTTGTAAATTTCGAAGGCCGCTGAGAAACATTGCCGCGGCAATGCCGAGGCGCGTCGCGGGGCAACCACCGCGCGCGCCGAGATGAGTAGGCCCGTGCTGCGCATGCGCGCGATGGCGCGCGGTAGCGCGCGATGCAGGAGTTTGGGGGGGGGGGCGGGCGCGCGCGGGCGCGCGTCTTCCCTGCGCGCTTTCGCGGCTTGCAGCGCGCGCTGTAACGCGCGGAATCACGCGCGCCGAGCAGCGCCGGAGTCAGCCGAGTTTCGATCCCAAGTGTACGAGGCGATGTTGCACCTGATCGAATTTGCCGCGTGCTCGGCGGCAGCTCCCGCTTTGTTTCTTGATTCGACGCGAAACGGCGCCCGGTTGCAGGCGTGCCAGGGGCAGGTTCTGGGCCGGCACACGCGGCAAATGATGCCTCTGGCGCTTGCAGAGGCAGGGGGCGCATGCGTGGCGCGGCCCAGGAGTTGGATAGAGATCGCCGCGGCAGGCAGTTCACAGCAGCTCATTCGACTTTGAAAAGCATGGAGGTAGGGGGTAGGGGGGAAGTCACGTTTGCATGATGCCCGGCAGTGGGGCGCGCCAGCCGGCAGATGGTACATTGCAACACAGGGGCGCGCCGCCATCGTCGCGCTGCAGACAATATATATATATATATATATATATATATGTATATATATACATATATATACTATTATGCCAGGCCAGATGCCCGTCAGAGACCTCGAACTGAAGCTGCCCAACTGCCCCGCCCTGTTCCAGCGCGAACGATGCCTGGCGCGCGCAAGAAATGGGGCAGCGGGGCCAGGAGGGCGCTTGTGGGATTCCGCGATCATGCTCTGCGGCGTATAAGCGCAGGTATATTCCCCCGTTGGTTTCAATCCGCTATGCCTCGCGGTGCCCCGCCCCAATGGATGGGCGGCCTCGCGCGGCGGAATCCGAAAAGAGGCCCGCCAGTCAAGCGCGCGCTCGGTGGCGAGATTGGCGCTCGTGGCGAGCCGCGCATTTGAGAAGTACTGCGATTTATTGAGACAGCAGCTGGTTCCATCCATGGTGGAGGTGGCAGGGGCGAGCCAGCCTGGCTGCCTGCCTGGGCGGGGCGGCCCGGGTTGTCGGCTGGGCTTCTGCGGTCGCCGGCGAACGTGGCGCGCGTGCGGCGACGGGCACGAAGGGCATCGCATCGGCGCGATTGTTCGTCGATGTCTTCGCCACCTTCTACCCCGGCAGCCGAGAGCTCATCGTGAGGGCGCAGCCTGATCACCGGGGCGTTGCTCAGCTGGTTCTCATGGCAGGGCCACCGCCGCGAGCAGTGATTGAGCTAGATCGGAGAGTAAGACTGCTCCTCTCCTCGCGCACGCCCGACCTCGAGTTGGGCCCGCGTTGCTTGGCGTTCCTGGAGGAGGCGTGCAGGGTTGGGTGGTTATTGTTCCCAGGGGCCGCCAGATTGGGATTCGCTTTCGAAGGCGCAAGGCCGGGCCCCCCACTAGGGGCGGCGCTTTTTTGCGCATCGTGTGCGAGGTGTCCAATTCAGCAATAGAGATGTTAATCGAGGCTCTGCTAGTTGCCACTTTCATGCAAGTTGACCAGGGCACTTTGCAGCGGGCAGAATTCGCAGACGAGCAGGCAGATCGCTCCTTTGCCAATGTACCGAGAGCACCACGCATTGTGCATTTCTGTTGCACGCAGCACCGTCTGTTGGGGGAGTTCCACGGCGTGTGCCGCCATCGCGTTGGATAGTTTCGCGGCGCGGGGCCCGCGTGTCCATTTCGCCGCAAGACCGAAGTGCTGATCGCAGTTTGGGGGCCAGGAGCCAGCGCTTTGACGCATTTGATATGGCGCGCGCTCTGCGGGTGCATCGACTTGCCTCAGGTGCATCGAGCCTCCAGGTTGCGCGCCGTTATGCAGCGCCCCTTACCTTGGATTCCTTCAGACAGATACCTTGTCGTTTACCCCGGAGCAGGCGCGCAGGCCCGCCGTCCGGGGGGGCGAGTTCAGGTGAGGGCAGCTATGCTCGGGCTCTCTGGACAAGTGTCGGCGAAGCACCCAAAGTTTTAATTATTTTGGGTGGTGTGGAGGTAGTTGCCAGTCATTTCCATGGTTTTTCCAAGTTAGGAACGACCTAGCATGGGTGGGGAACGCTGCGCATCGGGTCGTTGATTGCCCCGCGCCAGCGGCGGATTTTTCAGCTGAGAGAGATCGGATGCATTGGGGCGCGTTTCAGCTGATCCAGATCGGATGCGACATTCGTTTGCGAGCCCCTGAAGGCCGCGCGATCCTCGCCCGAGATCATTTGTCTTAATTAGGAGCCACCCTGTACAGCTCAGGTTTCGTAGCGAAGGAATTGGGTAAACGGCGAGGGGCTGCATGGGCCGAATTTGTTAAATCCGAGCGAGCCTAGAAGCACGCGGCCGCAGGTAAGAACAGGGGCATCGAATTGCTCCACGCTTTGATCACAAACGATGTAATGTATTCACTTTCAACTGCGTGGCTGAATCAAGCAGGAAAAAGGAGGCCGGGTGGATTCCAAGCCAGGTGCCTCACAATAGTTCTACACATTCCGCCTTCGATCTCGTCGCGCGCATCCAATAAGGCCGCAGGCGCGGCAGGACCCTTACAGGCGCCCAGCTTCTGCGGCAGCAGCTCGCACTGCATGGGGAAATGGGTAGGGCTTCAGGGCCATTGCCAGAGCCACGGTGGCTCGCGCGTGTCTAGTTTTGTTGTAGAGGTAGAGCAAGCAAGCAGCCATTGAATTCGCTGTTTCGTTCCATCAATGCATGGCCAGGAATGCGACGTTCCAGCTTTTGGACCAGACCTTGCTGCGTCGCGCAAAAGCAGAAAGCTCGCGTCATGTAGGATATTAGAAGAGGTTTTTCGGCGAGAGACAGCGAATGCCGAACAGGAGTCATGTGCTCGAAAAGCGGGGTCAGCGTGCTGCTGTGGGATCCCTTCATGTTGAACGCGCACAAGCAGCGGCTGCTCTCCTTCCACCTGCCCCCCCCCCGCCCTCCCCATGTTTGCGCCGGAACAGTCGGGCAGAATTGAGGCCGGCAGGGCGGGGGCAGCGCGGCGTCGCAGGGGGGGGGGGGGGCAGGGGCGTCTTTGATTGCCCATCCCAGAGATCCCAGAGTCAGGTGGGTTTTTTTACCCAGACCTGCCCAGCTGCAACCCGCAGACATCATGTATTGGTTGTCCTAAGGGGCAGCGTAGCTCCCCCCCAAGGCCCTCTCCCGCCCCTGCCCAACTCCAAATGCAGATTCGCGCCGCAGCCGTATCAGGGCCCGGGGGCAGCAGGATGTGCTCCCAGCAAATATGGACATCGCAGCGCGGCTTGGCCCAGCTGCGCGCGCAATGTGCAGCTCATTCCCATGAATCCCAGCGGCCCCTACTGTCGGCCGCCCGTTGCGCCCCCCGCGCCGGGTGCCCCCCCTAGCGCCCGAGTTCGGGGCGAAGAGAAGCTCTCCGACGAAAGTCGCAGACGCGTCGGCGAACGCAGTCGGATTGGTCGGTTTCTCAATCGCGGTGGGAAGTGCGAGCGATTGGAGAAGCGATCGGGGAATTCTGAAAAGCCAGAGGCGCGAGGGTAGCGGCGCGGTCGGCGCCCCATTCCCGAGTCGCGTGACTCCGCCAGCACAGAGGAGCCAGAGATTCAGAGTTTTTCCTCCGCGCGAGGAGGCTGAAGCAACGAATCGCGAGATCGAGATCAAGCAAACACGATTCAAACAGAGGCATCCCGCCAGTCCGCCCCGCGATTCGCGAGCGCCGCGGTCGCCGGCCAGACGCCCTCGCAGGTCTCGCCCCTCCAAGCGCAGAGCTGCCATGCGACGGGCGTCGGCAGACGTGCAGGCCGCGGCCGCGGATCCAGTTCCAAGTGGAAGTCCTCGTCGCGGCATCGAGGACTGGGAGTTCAATTCTCTTCAGTTGCACCGCCAATCTCCGCGTCATGCCTCGAGGGGCGGCGGTCGGCGCCACGGGCGGGACTGGGCAAACGTCATTGCGGCGCGCGCGCGGGCAGGGGCCCGGGGGGGCGCCGACCTGCGCCGCGCGCGGCGCCGTCGCTTCTGAAGGGGTTGGGCGAGGCAGACATTGCGCGCCAGGGGCCAGGAGTGCTGGCTCGAAGAGCGCGCGGCAGTGGAGCGCGTGGGCAGCTGGCGCGATTGGTTACGTGAGCGCGCAAAGGCCTTCCCCGCGTTCTTTGCCGAGCAGCCCGTCGAGTGGCAATCGGGGGTGAGTTCTGGCGCGCTTATCCACATGGGCGGTGGGGCAGGCGCTGCGTCGGGTGGCCCCCGCAGGAGCGTTCGAACTCTCGTCGCCGGCGGGGGGCTGGAAGGTCCGCCTGGCCCGCGCCTGGGGCCTTACGCCTTCCTCTTCTTGGTTCAGGCGTTTGTTGCTTCTCCGTTCGGGCCCCGCAGCCAGCGTTGCCTGCGCGAGTCAGTGGGTTACGCGGTGGCTGCGCTTGAGCATTCACGTCGAGGGCCCTCTCGTTCGACGCGCGCGACGCATGCGAGTCTGCATGTAGACACAGCGCTCGAGGGTCTCTGCTCGAGGGCGCTCGCACGGAACTCCCCCTCGGCGCCTCTTGCTTGCAGTCATGCGCTCATGTGGATTGAAGATGGCGCGCCAGTGTGCGCCCCGTCACGCTGCTGACTGCGGCTTGGAGACGTTGGGGGGTGAGCGGCTGGTCAGCAGCTGCATGCTGTGGTGAGTCTCGGCTGGGGGGCCCTCCCGTGGAACTCCCCCCCGACGGCCATGCCGCCGCAGCAGTGGCATGAGAGCATATTCGACCCCCGGACCCCAGAGTCTCGAGCTCCTGTGCCGAGTGAGTGGGTGGGGGGGGGCACCTGAGATGTTTTCGGCAACACCCCAACATACTTATACTATATGTGCGTCGCCCCCCCAGGGGCGACGCGCGCACCGAGAAATCTTGTAGTATATGCGTCGCGGCGGGCGCTCTCTGGCCACACCGCTCGGGAAACGATATACTACAAGATGGGTATACTATATGTTCGAGTCGGACGCGCGCCGCCAAGGAGAACATATAGTACTAGTATGTCCTTGTGCGCCCCAATGGGGGGCACCTGAGATGTTTTCCCAGGGGCTCCATCAAAGCTTGAGCCCCCGGCCAGGGTGGCAGGCTGGGGCCTGGGCGGCTTGTGTCCGCCGGGCAGGGCGGGATAGAAATGCTGCCGTAACTGATTTTGCAGTGTAAGCTCCACCGCTGCGCCCCCCCAACAGGGGGATGGGGGGCCAGCCAGCGCTGCGGAGCTTGACGTTTCCCCTTCCCGAGTCGATCCGATCCACCCTTCCTTCCGTCTCCAGTCCCCTCCCTTCGTTCTTCTCCTCTCCCTCCCTCTCTCCCCCTCCCCCCCCCTCCCCGCGTGCGTTCCCGGCCGCTCGCGCGGGACAACAGGAGAGAGCCAGAAAGAGAGACAGAGCGAGAAAGAGAGAGAGAGAGAGTCGGCGGCAAGCGAGGCGGGGAAATGAGAAGGAGAATGCCTTCTCAGAAGGCGGCGGGATTTCTCAGAAGCCCCCGCGCCTTTTGAGAAGTCTTTTCGTCCTCAGGGGAGGCTCAGAAAACTTCCCAGAAGGCTTGGGGACCTCCGGACCTTCCGAGAAGGCCTTTCCCTTCTCTTTTCCCCCCCGTCGCTCGCCGCCGAGAGAGGGCGGCTAAGGGGAGATGTGCAGGCGAGGGCGCGGGGGGGGCGGACGCAGCGCGGGGCGGCAGGGGTGTGCAGGAACGACGGGGGTGTGCCAGCGGGCTGCCGGCTGCAGGCTGCCCCCCGTTCCCCTCCGCATCCCCCTCCGCGTCACGCTCCGTCGCCCTCTTCCGGAGTGGGGGATCACTCGTAAGCCCATCGATCATCGCGCCACCATCTCATCGTCCGTCGCGTCCAGTGCGCGACCACAGCGACACGGGCAGAGAGCCGGATTTCGCGGATGATGCCCGCGGGCGCACTTTTCTCCAGGCTTCTCAGCACGTCCCTTGGGAACTCGCTGGAGGCACTGGGGATGATTGAATCGTTTCGCTCACTCTGCGGGCCCCTTTTGTGTTACTTGTTACTGGTGCTATCTGTTGGTGTGCTCGTGGCGAGCGAGGAGGAGGAGGAGGAGGAGGAGGAGGAGGAGGAGGAGGAGGAGGAGGAGGAGGAGGATGAGGAGGAGGAGGAGGAGGAGGAGAAGGAGGAGGAGGAGGAGGTGTAGGTTGAGGTGGAGGTGGAGGTGGAGGAGGGAGAGGGCGAGGAGGAGGCCTCTCGACGGCTTCTTGGGGCACTCTTGGGGCCTAGCTGGGTCGTGGACAAGACGCCTCGTCGGGAGGCTTCTTGGGGCCTCTGGGGAAGCCTCTCGGGGGCCCAATGGCGGTAGAATTGAGACCTTCTGGGGCCTCTTGTGGGCCTCTTGGGGCCTCGTGGGGGGATCCTCTGGGCATCCATGGGCCTCTTGGGCCCGCTGGCGGTCTCGGAGGCTATCTTCCAGGAACGGGTTCGACATGTCAGTTCGGATTTCCCCTCCTGAGGCCCGCCCGGGAGCCTCTGGAGCCCTCTTGGGCCGTCTTTGGGCCCTCTTGGGCCGTCTTGGGGCCGTCCTGGAAGCTTCTTGCGCTGTGTTGGGGCGATCTCGGGGGCCTCTTGGGCCGTCTTGGGCGGTCGGAGGCCCGAAAAGGCGGTGACGCCAAGACCCTTCCAAAACAAAGGGAATATCAAAGAAGCTTGGCCTCTGAGGGCCCTCGTGGGCCTTTCCTGGACCACCTGGGGGCTATCCTGAGGCTTCGCGGGATTGTTTTCGGGCCATCTTGAGGCCTACCACCTATTGATCCCGACTCTTCGGCTTTCTTGGAGCTCCCGTGGGGTCCCTTCGGGCGCTCCTCGGGTGATCTGGAGGGCACCGAGGACCGCCCCCGCGAGTTCCAGCATCCGTGAGACCACTTGCCCGGGGACCGCCTGGGGACCGCCCGAGGATCGCCCGGAGTATTTTTCGTCCGGGGACCCCCAGGGGACGCCACGCGTGCGCGAAATAGATACATAATTCACCCGTCGCGGGAGATTTTAGCACTCTTTTGGCCCGTTGGGCTGGTGAAGTTTGGCCCCTCTGGGCGTCCGTGGGCCCAGGACCCCCGGCGGATTGTCGAGTCCATCCGTGGTCCTAAGAGTTCGACTCGTTCTCTGGGGCCCAGTTTCTCACCCTGATCGTTTCCTGGTGTTGGAGGGCAGAAGTGCCCGCCAGAAGCAGAAATAGAGGAGTCACGCCAGCTTCGAGAAATCAATCCGCTAGAGGTCTGCCGAGGATTTCGAGCTGATCCGATGGTTTTCAGACAGGCCTCTTGGAAGTCCTGCTGCACCAGGACCGTTGGTTCTGGGGCCCCCTGACTGTTCCTGGAGAGGGGCTCCAGGGACAGTGGAATTCTGATTCGGATTGGAGAACGCCACATATAAACCACCCATCCTGGTCAGGCCTACCCTGGGCCTAGGATAGGTGCACACGCCCTCCTGGCCAAAAACAAGTATCCACCATTCCTGGGCCCAGGTTTGGCCTGGGCAGGGATTATGTAGGTGCGTAGCTGGCGGAATCCTACTAGAGTTGGATTTGAGTCCTCAGATCCGATTTTGCAGCGATCGCTCAGGCTCTCTTCAACATATCCTCCTCGGCCTCCTCTCCCCCACCTCTGGCTTCCACTGCAGCTCTCCTCCTCTTCTTTTCCCCACCAGTTTATCCTTCCATGGGATGGACTGCAGGGATGCAGGCTGACCATAGCGGTCCTTTTGTTCTTTCTGTGTCCCAGGCTCTTCGGATAAGTTTCATCAGTTCCGGCCTTCTGGCCAGCTCTTTCATGTTTCAAGGCCTCTTCAATCGGTCCAGCCCTGGCAAGCTTGAATGACTATGGGATCACCAGATCATGTTTCCGTGGGCCATTCCGCATCCCGCGGACACGGCACTAGTTTCGCTAAGGCGAAGAACTCAGTGGTTGATGTCAGCGAGAGCCTTGTCAGCAAGGGGTATCAGCTGGTCACAAGAAGGATGCCCACTGAAGCAGGAGGGTGTAGCTGTCGCGACAGAAACCCACCGCGACTAGCAATAGACTCCATGAATATGGAGGCGCGTAGGGGAATGATGGTAGTAGCATGTTTCAAAGACGCGGTGTTGGGTGTGAGAGCTTGCGTACTCGGTCTTGGCTGCTAGCTGTTGCTATGACAGTGGGCTGGCTTCATGACATGGGCGCTGGCTGCGGCTGGCTGCGAAGCGCCGACGCTCGGTTATGCCCACGTCGCGTCTTTCATAAGCGGCGCACGTGAGCCATCGTCGTAACAGCTATGCATGTTGAAACTTGGATGCTATTGCAGGAGTGTTGTTCATGCTGCTATTTTGATCCAGTGGGGCATCTGCTAATTTCGGCTCTATCTGCATCGCGTAGCAGAGTTGTTTAGTCATTTCAGCGGGCAAGCAGGCAGGATTGCAGGCAAGGTGGCGTGATGGGCATCAGCAAGGCGATGATATATTCAGTGTTGTGTTCGTTTTTTTGTGTTTGTTTGTCCCATGCCGAGTATCTCGAATGCAGGGGTACTCAAGTCGTGTCCGCGGACCAGTGGAATGGTGTGAAGAATATTGCGAGCACATGGTCCGACTTGGATATTCAAGTGCTTGCGGCAAGTTCCATCACCGTGCCAGCGAATCACTCTTTGTAGCAATTCTTCATCGCCCATAATGCTGCGTAACTAGGCAGCGCTTGCCAACATGCGGCACCCTCTTTCGCAGACTCGAGAGGCTGTGACATGCGACAGCTGTCTTCTTTAGGAAACCCCAGATCCTAGAGGACAAGAAGATGGATCAGCTCGCTTTCACAATCGAGGAGTGCATGTAGCATTTATCACTACCCCCTTTGATTAAAAACGTGTGGGCAGCACCCTACCAGGGTGGCATGGAAAGAGATTGTAAATCTTCCATGAGGAAGGCCCAAGCGGACTCGCCATTCTCAGGTGGCACGACATGCAATCATATGCTTTTTGCGAGGAAGCCCCGAGCGACATCGCAACTGTCTGATGGCATCGGGCAATTTCTGATTGTCCTGGAGGGCGATCAGCAAATGCTGCCAGGACGTGTCTGGCGGAATGCCACTTTCTGATGTGGGCCACATTTGGTTCAAAGTTTTAAACCAGATTGAAATGTTTTCAGAAGCTCCGAAATCGACCTTAACTCCAACATTGTCCTGAGGCCCCGCGGTCGAACGGGAGGCCAGCCATGTTTCTCTTGATCCCTGCGGTCAAAACTGTTTAAAGTTCAGTGGGATGAAGGTTTCGGACTGTCCCAGGGAGCCGTACCATACTACATCGACGGTCTTTCTGGGAGTTCTCGGGCCATCTTGGAGGGTCATGTGGCCGTTTGTGGGGTGGTCTTGAGATATTTGTGAGTGTTTCGGGGCCGTCTGGCGGGGGTGTTGGGACCGCCTTGGGCCGCTCATGGGCCGTGCTAGATCTGTCTTGGGGCCGTTCCGGGCCGTCTTGTGGGCCCTTACGCCACCTTGGAGTCACCTTGAAGGTCCTCTCGAGCCCTCTTGGGGGCCGCTTGGGGTGGTCACAGGACGTCCTGAAACTGCTGGTGGCCTCCTGGGACGAGAATTGCGACAGGCATGAACGTGTGGCATGCGTTTTCGTTTCCGAGATGTTGTGCTTCCTGGGGGTCTCCCGAACAGACTTTTGTGAGTCTTCTTGGGTATCTTCGAGAGCTCTTGAGGCCTCTTGTGCGCCTTTTGGGGCATCCTTCGGGGCTGACAGGGCGCTCTCGAACATCTTGGCGGCCGCGGTGTCCTTCCTGGACCGTTTTGGAAACCATATTGGATATCCAGGAGGCGTTGGAGCTCGCCTGGTTGGCGCCCGGGTTCCCTGGGAGCCTCGGGAGGGGGGTCGGTGCACGCAGATATTGTTGACGCTTCGCGATATGCATGTCGGTGATGGTGGACCGCTTCCGACCTCGTGGCCCTGGCGCCCCCAGCTCACCGCAGCGCAGCTCGGCGGCCTCGGCAGCTTCGGTTTGACCCCGCGCTCTAGTTTGCTGCTCGCTGTGAATTAGTGAGGACCGCGCCCCGGACTTACAGACCCGCCGCCTGCGCTTTCGCTTGCGGCCGCGACCAAAAAGTATCCCCACCAGCCTTGTTCTTGCGCAGGTGGCACAGCCTGCCCATGCCTGCCCGGCGTCCGACTCGCATCGTGCGCCTGCGTACTAAAAAGTAGACCCACCGCTGTCTTCCCCTCTGCTTCGGCGCGGCCCGCCTTAGCTTGCACTGCGTTCGACTCGTCTTCGCGCGCCCGCGTACCAAAAATACCCACCAGCCCATCCAGAAAGATGCCCAGGGGAACTGAGAGAATCAGGGAAGTGGGGGAGCATGCAGAAGGACATAGGGCGGGGGGATCCGTCATATAGCCCAAGAGGGGGAGGATGGAGGAGGAGTCGTCGTCGTCGTCGCCGTCGGAGGAAGAGGAAGAGGAGGAGGAGGAGGAGGAGGAGGAGGAGGAGGAGGAGGAGGAGGAGGAGGAGGAGATGGAGTAGGGCGAGGACGAAGAGGACGAGAAGGAGGAAAAGGAGGAGAAGGAGAAAAAAGAGGGAGTTGGGAACCTCCGGAATCCTCTTGAGGCCTCGTATGGGGTCTCTTGGGAGCCTTTTGGAGGCCTTTTGGGGCCGTCTGGGCGCCTCTCGGGGCCCTCTTGGGGTGCTCTTGGGAGCTTCAGGGGCGCTGTTGGGGCCATCTTGAAGGACATCGATCAAAAAAGATGGGAGCTTCAATTAGGGCCCCCCCCCTCGGGAGCACCGAACATCACCTCCTGGAGCCCTCTTGGGGCGCTCTGGAGCGCTCTGGGGGCCGTCTTGGGGCTCTCTTGGATCTTTCCTGGGGTTCTCTTGGGCCATCTTGGAGCCAACTTGAGGCCTCGGATGCCCATTGGAAACGAAAAGGAGAGAAAGCAATAATCATTGATTTCGTGAGGCTTTTGAATGACATTTGCTTCTTGGGAGCCTCCTTGGAGGTCTCGGAGGCCTCTTAGAGCCGTCTTGGAACGTTCTGGTATCTTGAGCTATCTTGGATCTCATCTTGGACTCTCAGGGACCCTCTTGGAGCCGTCTTGGGCCATCTTGGACGCCCCAACGCCTTGCCGCCCTCCCCGTCCAGGTCCAGGGGAGGGGGTAGGGGGAAGGGTAAACCCTTCCCCGCAGGGGAAGAAAGGAACCCTATCAGGTAGAACTTGTATTCTATTACTCCACTACGTACCAAAGTGACGGCGCCGGATTTCGCACTCTCGTGTACTTCGCAAGCTCTTGTGGGCTATCCAACATAACGATGCTCTGCAGGAACATGAGCTGGACTGTGGTTTTGGTCTGGCAGTGGTGTTCTTGATTGCCTTGCGTGCGGTGGACTATGATGACGGGACTGCCAAGGCTCGCTCAGACTTCCATTATTTGCAAGGCCTTCTGAAGCGCCTTGAGCCTCACTGGGCAGCTGGCGCGGCAGATGGATGGGACATCGACTTGACGGACCTGGCGATCTATCCCAACCTTTTGGGCCTGGAGCCCCGGCACCACTGCTATGGCAGCAGCTTGCGCATATATCGGGTGTTGCTAGAGGTGCCCCTGGCCCAAGGTGCCCCCAGGATTTTCAAGGAGGCCACTACGGCCTCCAGAGCACCCCTCACGAGGTCCAGAGGGCCCCAGGAGCTCCAAAATTGAGCGAAAAGCTGGGGGCACCTTTAGCCAGGGGCACCTTTAGCAACCCCCGAATATACATGTATTCCATCACCCAAGATTTTCACTCCGGGCCGTCCGCCAACGACGGAGAGATGACGCGCGGCGTGCTGCACTGCCAGCAGGGGCAGTGGGGCCTGGAGGCCCTGATCCCGCACTGGCTTCGCCGAGGGAGCTGCGTCACCGAGGACCCGCGGGAGGCGGACCTCTTCTTCGTTCCTTGGCACACGTGGTGCGATCGCATGGTGTACAGGATGAACCAGACGAGGCGGGAAATCTCGCAGGTCTACATCGAGCTGATGAATCGCCGCGACGAGCTTCTGCCGCACTGGTCACGGAATGACGGGCGCGACCACGTGTTCATGTTCTCGGACCAGGGGATGAACTTCTTCCCAGAGTATCGAGAGTACATTCCGCATTCTATTTTTCTTGTGACGGAAGCACTAACCCCAGAATGTGGACCTAGCTGCTTCAATCCATGGAAGGATATCGTTCTGCCTGGGCACACGGACTATTTTCGGTATCGGCGAATGCGGGCTTTCAATCTACCTTCCGAGGAGCGCAATACTCTTTTCAATTTCCATGGAAGACACCCGAGCATTTGTCATTTGTATAAGGATAACGTGGTTCGAGGGAAGATCATGGAGATCTTCACTGGCAAGCCGAGGGTGAGCGTAGGCGGATTCGTGGAAGATTATTTCGAAATCATGGGCCAGTCGCACTTCTGCCTAATCCCAATGGGTACTTCCTCCTGGACGAATCATCTTTACGAGGCTTTCAATGCTGGCTGCATCCCAGTCATTCTGAGTGATGACTTCCAGGTGCCATTTGACGAATTCATAGACTGGCCATCTCTTTCAGTCAAGTGGCCAATGACCGATGTCAGCATGGATTTGTACAGGCATTTAGAATCGATACCAGCTGCTGAGCTTCGCAGAATGAAGGCTGCAGTCGATGCACACGCTTGTTGGTTCGATTACCATCAAACGCTGGAACCTCCAGGCGAGGCCTGTTCGCCTTACCTGGGCCTGCTGAAGATGCTGGAGCGCAGGAGCGCCATGTTGTATCCATGGCCCGGGCGTTTCTGGCGTCACACCTGAATGAAGGTGAGGAGCTGGTGCAGACACAACGAATAGCGCCACTTGTCAGCTCGCACGCGTGGGCAAAATGCATCCAGGGCAAGGCTGGTTCAAGATGTAAAGAATCGGTGGGATGCCACAGCACGGCGGAGCACGAAAAAGGGCTTCGATGGGGAATAAAGATGAGCGATCGTGGATTCTCATTTTATGGGGTGCAGTAAGAGGTGGAGTGACGAGGGCAGAGACGTGCACAGGTGGAGAGGCAATCGAACAAGTGCTTGCGATTGGCACGAGGTGGCCATGCCAGTTGCTCATTTGTGCGGCATTGCCTGGGAACAGGCGGCACACGAGGCATGGGCCCTCACCATGTCGGAGTGGTGCCCGTAGCTGACAAGTTGTTTCGCCCCCCCCCTCCCCAGGTTGAAGAAGACGGGTGAGAGAGAGAGGGAGAAGGGGGATGAGGAGTAGGAGGGGGGAGAAGAGGGAGGAGGGAGGAGGGAGGAAGGATGGGGGATGTCTCCACTGGTTGGGTTGTGCGCTCGATGATGGATTCGTTCCTCCCGTTCGCACTCTCGTCGTCTCCTGCCGTTGCTCTGCTTCGGGCCCTTGGCAGGTCGTGCGTGCGCTGCCCGGCTATAACTGTCCGTACTCGTTGCCTCACTGCTCTCGTTGCCCGTTTCGTCGTTCCCCCTGTCGTTTCGATGCTCGATCCGTTGGTTCGCTCCGGCCCGGGCGAAAGGATACGAGCGAGCTGAGAGGGTAGAGACGGTAAGCGCAGGAGAAAGAGATGGAGGCAGAACGAGAGAGAGAGAGGGGGGGAAGGAGAGATACATACATCTAAATGTATGTATGCACATACAAAAATACACATAGAGAAAGAGAGAGAGAGAGAGAGACAGAGAGCGAGAGAGAGAGAGAGAGCGAGAAACAGAAAGAGAAGAGAAAGAGAGAGTTAGATGGAGACTGACGGGCAGAGAGAGAGGTACATGTTTTCACAAACCAATGTACCTACACATGTATGTGTACACATATATATATATATATGTTTATTCATATATATATATATATATATATATATATATATGACGTTCACACATATATAGAGAGAGGGAGAGATGAGAGAGAGAGAGAGAGAGAGAGAGAGAGAAAGCGATGGTGAGAACAGAAACGAGTACCTGCGACCACGGTCAGAATGAGAGAATCTCTTATGCCGTGCCTGGATTGTGGGTCAGAGTCCTTCCTCAATGATGCTTCTTGGGGTCTCTTCGGAGCGCTCTCGGGGGCCTCGTGGGAACAGTTTTGTGGCCACTTGGGGGCCTCTTGGGAGCCTCTTGGGGGCCTCTTGGCCTCTTGGGGGCCTCTTGGGGGCCTCTTGGGGTCTCCTGGAGCCTCTGGGTGGCCTCTCGGGGCCTCCTTGAGGCCTCGTGGGGGCTCCTTGGAATTTGGGGCCTCCTGAGGGCCTTTCAAGCCCGAGAGCTCGAAATTTCCGTTCGGGTCCCCCGTCTGGGCCCCCTCTTGCAGCCGTCTTGGGGGCCGTCCTGGGCCGTTTTGGAGGCCTCTTGGGCCGTTTGGGAGCCCTATTGGTCGCCTCTTGGGGCGATCTTGGCCGTCTTGGAGCGTCGGCAAGCCGAAAGGGCGAGAAAGCAGCACATCTTCAAGCACCAAGGAAAGTCCGCGATTTTGACTCTGGGGGTCCTCTCGGAGGCCTTTGGGGGCATCTTGGGCAGTCTGGAGACCCCTGGACCGCTTGTTCGGCGAGTCGGGGCCTTCTTCGACCGTCTTGCTGGCACCTTGGGGCCCCCATTCGCCCCTCTCGGGGGCCTCTGGGGGCGGGAGACGTGTAGGAGGAGGAGGAGGAGGAGGAGGAGGAGGAGGAGGAGGAGGAGGAGGAGGAGGAGGAGGAGGAGGAGGAGGAGGAGGAGCGAGGCGCTGCGGGGGAGCCCCAGGCTCGACGCGCCCCCCGGAAGATGTGGCAATCCCATCTCGTGTCCGGGCCTCTGAGGGAGGATCGAGGACTGGGGCAGAAGGGACAGGGCGAGGCCCTGAGGACACTCCGGCTTGTTGCTCAAGGGCACGGTGGCGGATCTGATAGTGAAGAGAGGATACATGCCAGAGATAGAGGGACGGTGGCTTTATCTGCGTGTGTAATTATACATGAAAGAGAGAGAGAGAGAGAGAGACAGAGAGAGGTGCGAGAGAAAGGGAGAGAGAGAGAGAGAGAGAGAGAGAGAAAGAGAAACTGAGAGCGAGAGAGAGAGAGAGAGAGAGCGCCCAGTGAATCTTAGATGTGTGCAAATGTTGACATGCACAGAGGCGCACATATGCATATGCACAGGGATAGCTAGTATCGAGTGCACCACACGTGTATATATATATATATATATATATGTGTATGCATGCATGCGTGCAGGTACGTGTGTATGCATGCATGTTTGTATGCATGCATGTGTCTGTCTGTCTGTCTGTCTGTCTGTCTGTCTGTCTGTCTGTCTGTCTGTCTGTCTGTCTGTCTGTCTGTATGCCTATATATATATGCATGCATGTATGTATGTGTGTATGTGTGTATGTGTGCATGTATGTATGTATGCATGCATGTAAGTAAGTAAGTATGTATGTATGTATGTTTGTATGTATGTACAGGTAAATGTACATGTAACTGTTCATATACATGTATGCAACTGTATGTAATTGTATGTATGTATGTATGTATGCATGCATGCATGCATGCATGCATGCATGTATGTATGTATGTATATATGTATGTATGTGTGTATGTGTGTATGTATGTATGTATGTGTGTATGTATGCATGCATGCATGCATGTATGCATGCATGTATGTATGTATGTATGTAGGTATGTATGTATGTATGTATGTATTTATGCATGCATGCATGTATGCATGCATGTGTGTATGTATGTATGCATGTATGCATGCATGCATGCATGTATGCATGCATGTGTGTATGTATGTATGCATGTATGCATGCATGCATGCATGTATGTATGTATGTATGTATGTATGTATGTATGTGTGTATGTATGCATGTAGGTATGTACGTGTCTATGTATGTATATGAAGTGATGCCTTCATCGCAGGTTGGCGATGAGTGTGTGCGCTGCACATTTTATATTGTTGATCGCGACCGCGGTGCCACATTGTTTGCGGAGGACAAAGAGAGTGTGTGTGTGTGTGTGTGTGTGTGTGTGTGCGTGCGTGGGTGTGTGCGCGCGTGCGTTTGTGTGTGTGTTTGTGAGAGAGAGAGAGAGAGAGAATGCGTGCGTGCGTGCGTGCGTGCGTGTGTGTGTGTGTGTGTGTGTGTGTGAAGTTCAGCATGTTCCTACGCGCTGGTCTCCATGGTCCTGGGCGCGCCTGCCCCGGCCGCGCCTCGCGGCGGCCCTCTTTGTGCGTGGCGCGCCTCCCGCCTTGGAGGCACCAGCGGGGCTCCCTCCTCTGGGCTCAGCCTGCACCGTCTTGCTGCCACGCCTCGCCTCGGGCGCCACTACCTTACCCGTCTCTGACCGCGGGCCGCCTCCCCGTGCGTCGCTTCCACCTCGGTCTGCTGGTTGACCCGGGTTCCTGCGCTGTCTTCGTCCTCCGTCCTGGGTGGCTGCCGTTGCCGCTCCCCTGCTACACCTCGCTTGCTGCTTCGGCCTGGCACTGTCGCACTGCGTCGTCTTTTTCTCCCTCTTGCCCTGCTTCCCCGGTCTGTCCCCGCACGGCTGACCCCCCCGTGAGTGTCGCTGTCGATCCCCCAGGGGTGGATCCAGCTTCTCTCCGCTGCGCGGGCCAGGCCGGTGCGCGCGCTTGCTCGACCTGTTCTGCGCCGCGTCGCCATGCGCGTGGCCGCGACGTCAAAAACTGGGTGCGCGTGTGTGTGAATGTGTGCGTGTGTGTGTGTGTGGGTGTGTGTGTGTGCGTGTGTGTGTGTGTGTGTGTGTGCGTGTGTGCGTGTGTGTGTGTGTGTGTGTGTGTGCGTGTGTGTGTGTGTGCGTGTGTGTGTGTGTGTGTGTGTGTGTGTGTGTGCGTGCGTGCGTGCGTGCGTGCGTGTGTGTGTGTGTGTGTGTGTGTGCGTGCGTTTTTGTGTGTGCGTGTGCGTGTATGTGCTGGCCTGTTCGCTTTTCGGTGCCCCCGTTCAGCTGTATCGCTGGTGCAGCCAACTCCGCCTCGCCGCCGACGGACAAGTGTGTGCGCGCGCGTGTGTTTGTGTGTGTGTGCAGTTTAGGTGCTTCTGCTCTGCTCATTCGGTTGGGTCTCCTCCAGCTCTAGGTGGCTTCTCCGTCTTGGCACCGCTCGGACGTGTGCACTTTTCCTCTGGCGAGGACCATCGAGGAGCCTCCTGGATCCTTTGGAGAAAAGGCCGCGCCCGACACCGAACAGAACACGGGGAGTGGACGTCCGATCGCTGGCTTCTCTGTCTGCGGCCGCCCACGGCCGCGTGGGCCCGGCCCCGCCGCTGCCCGGTGCCTCCCGCCGCTCCTCTCTCGGGCCGAACGAATGGGGGGGCATAGGGAAAGGGGGGGTTACGAAATCTGCTGCATGCAGCTGGTTTCGGCCCTGCCGCCAGGCCCATTCATCGATACATGGTCGCCTCCCGGCGCCGGGAGGCGCCGGGAAAATCAGCTACGTGAGCTGATCCTCAACCCCCCGCCCTTTGCTATCCCCCCCCTTTCGCCCGACCCGACTCTCGGGCGTCCCCTCTCCTCGCTCCTGCCCTGCCCGCGCTTCCGCCGCCCGGCGCCCGCCCTTCTCCCTGGCGGGGCCTGCTCGCGCTCCGCTCCCGCCCTGCCGCGCCCTCCCCTTTACTTTTGAAGTCGGGCCTGTCCCTCTACAGGGGGAATATCCAAGAATAGTAAACAAAATGGTCTGGGGACTACTTTTGGAGTATTTTTGAGCATTTCGGGAGTATTTTTTTGTGGGTATCTTTCATTTTTCGCCCAAGATCTCCCTGTAGGAGGACAGGCCCGACTGAACTTTAGCTCTGCGCGCACCCGTCCAGGCTGCTCGCGGGCCCCGCTCTGCGCCCAGCCCTCCCCTGGGGCTTCGGCCCGGCGCGCGACTCCCCACGAGGTTGCCGGCTCTTGACGCTGCGCGTGTCCCCACCAGCCCACCGCCATGCTTGCATGACGCTGTGTGGGCGCTTTCTGCCCCTGGCCCTGGCCTCCACACCCAGTGCAGCTTGCAGCTCACTTGAGGCGCCGCTTAGGCAGCTAGTTGTTTAGGTTACGCCGCTCTGGCTTGCTCCTGTTCTAATTCGCAGGCCCGCGCCCCGGACTTACCGACCCGCCGCCTGCGCCTTCGCCTGCGGCCGCGACCCCCAAAAAGTATCCCCACCAGCATTGGCAGCCAGGCTCGCCTCCTGTCTGCCTCCCCCGCTTGGTCTTTTTCTCTTCCGCGTTCGTCCTCTTCCTCTGTTTGCCTTCCTCCTCCTGTGCGCCAATCTAGGCCGATGCATCTGCGCTTCGCTCTTTTAAGCCGCCCGACCTGTCTCGCCGCGGTCGCGATCAAGAAATCTCCAGCAGCCCATCCAGACATGATCGCCAGCAGGCTAGCTGCCTTGACCAGGGGCGTGTAGAAGCCAGCAGTGGAACCACCGCCTTGGAAGCGTTTCGGGGGCGCGGAGACGGCGGGAGCATTTGTTGAATGTTTTAACTCATGTGCCCATGCCGCACCGGCTTGATTGGGGTCTTTTGGGGGCCCTCTTGGAGTTATCTTGGGACCCTCTTGGGGCGGGGAGGCTATCTTTGGCAACAGGAATAGGAAGGAGGACAACACCACGGGAGGAGGAGGAGGAGGAGGAGGAGGAGGAGGAGGAGGAGGAGGAGGAGAGCAGGGGACTAACCAGTAGATGGATGGGGGTGGAAGAAGGGACGACGATGAAGGCGGCGACGACAACGACGAGTCAACCATGATGCCTTCGCGGGGCTTTCGGTCCGCGAGCCTCTTGCAAGAGCCATTTCGGAACCATTTCGAAGCCATTTTGGAAGCCTTTTTGGTTCTATCTGGGCCTTCTTGGAGCATTCTTGGGGCTCCCCGGAGGGGTTCTGGGAGGCCTCTTGGGGCCGTCTTGGGCCCCATGGCTCAACAAGGGGGGGGGGAATCAATTCAGGTCCCCCCCCTCTCCACGAGGCTGAACAGTTGCGCATTGGGGCCGTATTGAGGCGCTCTTGTGCGCCTCTTGGGCGCTCTTTAGGGCTGACTTAGGGCTGTCTTCGGCCTCTCTTGGAGCTCTCTTGGGCCATCCTGGGGCCATCCTCAGGCCTCAAACGCAAATCGGAAGCGGAAAGGCGAGAATGCTAGTCTGAGATTCTCAGCATCTTGGGAGGGTCCTGAGGGGGCTCCGAGCGCACATGGTACCGCCTCGGAGCGGGCTTGGAGCTTCTTGGAGGTATGTCGTAGGCCCTAAGCTTAGGTCGGGCCTGTCCCCCTACAGGGGGATGTCGGACGGAAAATAAAGAATACCTCCAAAATGTTCAAACACAGTCAAGCATAGTCCAAACATCGTCCCCAGACTATTCTTTATTTATTTTTGAATATTCTTCCTGTAGAGGGACAAGCCCGATTTAACCCAAAGCCGTCTTGAGGTACTTTGGGTTACCTTTGAGGCCATCTTGCGCTCTGTGAGGCTCTCTTGGGGCCATCCTGGACGCTCTGACCGATCGCGCCCCCGGCCGTCCAGGCCCAGGGGAGGGACTGGGGTTAAGTCGGGCATGTCCCTCTACAGGAGGATTCAAAAATAGTCAAACCATGCTCTGGGGACGATGTTTGACAATTTTTGCACACACACACATATATATATATAAGAAGGACTAGTTTAAAATTTCTCGTCCAAAATCCGCCTATAGGAGGAGAGGCCCGACCTGAGGCTTCGGGGAGGGGTCAACCCCCTCACCCCGGCAGGGGGAGGATGGTTTTGGAAGAGGGAAGAAAGCAGCTCGTTCAATGACCTGCGCCCAGAGGGCTAGGGGGATTCGATAGTAACGTGACTCGTGGTCGTTCCTAGGTGAATGCCGTCTTTGCTGCGTCGGGGGAAAAGTGTGTGTATGTGTGTGAAGAACAGCTCAGGCCAGAACCAAGATGCGATCATTTTCAATTCGTTCCGCTGGATTCGGTCCTTCTTTCCACTATTGACTCGTAAGACTGCTTCAGACCCCAATCACATTGACGACTTCTTACTATTTTTTGCGCCTTCGTTCCCTCGTTGTTTTACGTAGTTGGACAGTCCCGACTCGGTATGGTGTTCTTTTCCTCCTTCATTCCTTCGCGCCCTGGGGCGCCTCAATGGATCAATCCAGTTGTGCGCTCGTGCCCTGAGGCGTTCTATCGTCGCCTCGTGTGGACGATTGCGCGGGTTACATTATATTGCGTCTGTTCTTTGGGCTTCTCCCGTTACTTTGCTCCGCAGGTCCCGCCTTCTCTGTGGCTTCGCAGCATCGGCTTATCAGTAATTCTGACATTCGTTTCGCACTTTGCAGCCCTCCTTGTCAAGAGAAAACCATGTTTCTCCATGGGCTGCTGGTCTTCGGAGTGACTGTCGAGGCAGTTCGAATTGCAAAGCGCCTGTGGGATGCAAGAGAGCGCCGTCGTCGAAAGAAAATCGAGTGCAGTGGGGACTCTGCGTGGAGGCGCTGCACAAGTACCATTGTTGCAATTGGTGATTCTATAACCGAGTATGGTGCTTTGAACGGCGGCTGGGTAGCTGAGATCCAGGAGCTGTACTCTCGCCGCGCAGACGTGCTCAATCGTGGCTTCTCTGGGTACACGAGCCGGATCGTTCGTAAAATACTCTTGGACATTCTTGCAACGTTGCCCAGTACGCAACTTGCGGATGTGATTGCAATCACAGTGATGTTGGGTGTCAACGATTGTGGACGGCCAGGCGATTTCCAGCACGTTCCCGAGGCAGAGTTTGTCGACAACATGAAAATTATTTTGTGCTGCCTGCGAAACAGATGGCCGAAGTCGGAGGTGATCGTACTCTCACCGCCGCATGTGGATGCTGATGCGTGGCGGGAGACTTGCAGAGCGAATGGTTGGGGAGATGGTGGGGGCCGCACCGCTGAGAGGGTCCGGCTCTATGGTCAGCTAGCTCAACAAGCAGCCCGAGATTGTGGCTGCTGCTTCGTTGACGTCTGCGCGGCGATGGAAAAGGCCGCACAGGACGGCGGATTCGATTCAGTCGCTGCCGCGTGGAGGCCGCCGCTTGGCCTTGACTTTCAAGAGGAGGAGGAAGAGGAGGAGGAGGAGGAGGAGGAGGAGGAGGAGGCCCTCGGGATTCTCTGCCCCCTCCGACATATCCGCCGCCCCCCCATCTTGCGGCTGCTTTGCTTGGCTACACTTACTGTTTCTGCTTCCCGCCCTTAGAGGCAATCTTGCCTCTGGCTCCTTCCTCCTACCCTCGTCCTTCTTACGCCGTCGTAGAAGTAACCCCCTCCTTCCTTCCTTGTCCTCCCTCACACTAGATCCTCGATTGGGCCTCGACACAAAGCGCAGCAGCACGCCCTCACATGCAGCCTGCCTCCGCCGCTCGCGTTCGTGTGGCAGCATCGCTTGTGCGCACCAGCCTGCATAGCTGACGGGATATGTTCAGGCGATTCAGCGATCCAGCGACAGGCGAAGTCTATTCAGTGTGCTCAAACCTTTCGGTATGCAGAGCCATCTCCTCGAGTAGCGACAGGCTCTATCCTCCTCCTGTTCTGCCTGCCCCTGCGCGCAGCAACCCCTTGGCCTCAGGCCCTTGCTTGCTCGGCTGCTTCTGGGCGCGCCTGCGCCATCCTGCGCGCCCTGCGCTCATGCCGTGGCTGCGCCCAGGTGGCCTGCTCGGTTGCGAACGCTTCTGTCCTCCACTGCGCAGAGCGCGGTGCGCGCAGGCGGTGAAGACCGAGATCCCCGGTCGCGTGCAGCCTGACGTCGCACGCCGGCCTCCCTGGCATCGCTCGGACGTGTGCATTTTTTTCTCGGCGAGAACCATCGAGGAGCATCCTTGATCATTCGGCGAAAAAGCCACGCACGAAACCGACAAAAAGCACAGGGAAAGGACGTCCGAGCCATGGCGAGCCTCAGCTGCGGCCGGGCACCGAAGTGCGGGCCGCGCAGCAGACACGTGTGTCCGCCCAGCGGGTGGCGAGCCCGCTGCTCTGCCCGGGCCCGGCGGGCGGAGCGGTCCCTGCAGCTGCAGGGGACGGCGCGGTGATGACTCTGGCGCTCGATCGGGTGTACGAAGACCTCTCGCTCCCCCCAGGGATCTACCCGAATTCTCCCAGGACTCTCCCCCAGAATCTCCGGCAGCAGTGGTGGGGACCCCTCGGATCTCCGGCAGCGGACACCTCCGGCGAACTTTCCGACGAAATCTCCAGACAACCCTCCCGAGCTTAGGAATCCCGGCCAAATCTCCGACGAAATCTCCGGGAATTCCCTTTCAGGTAGAAATCTCCGGCGACCGTGGTGCTGCACGGTCGTCGGAAGCGCGGAGCTCTTGGTGCTCGGCGCTGCCCGCCTTGGCCCTGAGGCTGGCGGGGCCAGCTCTGGGGAGCATGAACGTGCGGGCTTGCTCCTTCCTCGTCCTTTATCCGGAGGGGCAAGACACACACAGACACAATTAATCGTCGACTCCCAGGAAAATATGGGAAAATATGGGAAGTGGGGGGGAAGACAAAAACCCAGAAAATATTGGAAAATATGGGAAATCCTTGTATTTCCCTACCTAGGCTCTGCTTAGAAGGGTTCTTACTCTCTATCTTAAAGGGGCCAGGCAGTGGAACCCGGCCCGAGCGGTTCCCCCGGTCCCCGCCCCGCGGTTCCTCCAGTTGCGCCCCCTTACCTTAACTTTGCGTATCTCATCTTAGCTTAGCTTAGCTTAGCTTAGCTTAGCTACATCTTAGCTTCGCGTAGCTGTAGCTGAGCTTAGCTTAGCTTAGCTTAACATATCATAGCATAGCCCAGCATAGCATAGCACAGTGCAGCATAACATAACATATCATAGCATACCATAGCATAGCGCAGCATAGCACAGCATATCATAGCATAGCGCAGCATAGCATAGCATACCATAGCCTAGCATAACATAGCGCAGCCTAACGTAGCATAGCATAGCGCGACATAGCGCAGCATAGCATCGCATATCATATCATATCGTAGCATAACATAGTGCAGCATATCATAGCATAGCATAGCATCGCATAGCATAGTATAGCATAGCATAGCAGCAACGCAACGGCAAAACAACAGCAGCAACAGCAACAACGCAAAGCAAAGCAAAGCAAAGCAAAAGCAAAAGCAAAGCAAAGGAAAGGCAAAGCAAAAACAATATGCGACAGATGCCGAGCTAGCCTCGATGGCCGGACCGGAGCCCCCGCAAGCAGTGCCTTCTGTAGCCATTTCGGCTCAAGCCCGGAGGCCCTGCCACACAGCCGCTCACGCTCATGTCCCGAGGTTGGCGGAGTGAGGCTTTCAGCGGTGCTGCGCAGCCCGCTTCGGCACCAGGTGGTGCTGCACAGCCCACCCCGCCTGTTGTGGCCATCGATGTGGGCGACGTCGCGTCCAAGCGGAACGACGATCAGCGGGTTGAAGGCAGCGAGATGTACACGGCTGTCGAGGAGGGCTTCTGGGCGTTCGCTGTGCTCTTTGCGGCTGAGTTCGGCCTTCAGGACATGCATTTCATCAGTCGCGCGACGCGGGGCACGTGGCACTCGCGCCGTGCCCGCCTGGGGAGGGGAAGGGCCGGGCAGTGGAACCCGCCCCGGGCGGTTCCCCCGGCCCCCTGGGAGCCGAGCAGAAGCAGCAGCAAAGGCAAAAGCAAACGCGCGGTTCCCCCAGTTGCGCTCCCTGGGTGCCGAGCAGAAGCAAAAGCAAAAGCAAAAGCGAAGGCGCAAGCGAAGGCGAAGCAAAAGCAAAGCGTAGCATAGCATGGCATAGCGTAGCGCAGCGTAGCGCAGCATAGCACAGCGCTGCATAGCAGAGCATAGCATCGCCCAGCCTAGCGTAGCCTAGCCCAGCATAGCATTGCGCAGCGTAGCGCAGCATAGCAGAGTAGAGCAGAGCAGAGCAGAGCATAACATGGCATAGCGCAGCGCAGCGCAGCATCCACTATTGCTGCTGCTGCAACTATTCTTCGAGGCCCCAACTCCTAGGTAGGGTCGCGCTGGGATAATTGTGTGTATGTATTTGTGTGTCCCAGGGCCCCTTCAATCCTCTGTGCTGTCGCTGATCACGCGGCGATGCTCCCCGATCTTGCCAGCGCTGCCGGGTCGTAGCGTTCCGCTTGCCCGCCCAGATGCCGTCGTAGCTCTTCAGGGCCTCCGCGGTCTGGTCGACGCCGCATTTCTCGCCCCCCTCGTCGTGATTCTCTTTTTGGTGGTCTTTGTCATATGTTAGGCCTATCTCGTCGACCAGGCCAGGGGCGGCGCGCCAGAGCTGGGCGTAAGGAAGTTCGTCGTTCGTGCTCCCAGTGGCCACGGTGGCGTAGCCGCAGGTCGATTCGCCTTCGTAGTCGCGCGGCTCAGGGACTGTGATCGGAACATCAGGCTTCAAGCCGAAGCCTTGGCATTCTTCCCTCTCGTCCTCCTTCTCCTTCTCTGGCAGGTCGGGCACCTTGGCCCGCTGGGCGCCTTGGCCTGGCCTGCGGCGGACGCCAACACGGGGGCGGCCGTGGCGATGATCGCGATGTCACTGGGGCGCGGTTGCAGCCCGTGTCGGGTGATCTACCCCGCGCGCTTCCGAGCCACATTTACGCTCGCCCGTGTCCTTCTGATTGTGTTCGGTCTCGACACGGTTGCCGTATAATCGTGGGTCGACTCGTAATCTTTTGACTTCTGTAGGTAATGGGTTTGCATGGTGTTGATCTTGATGAATTGCCCGTAAGAGTATCGTGAAGTAGTTCACGCAGTTCGCGACGCTTTTCGGCGGCGAACCCAGGGGGGAAGTGAGAGGGGGCCGGCCTTTTCAGAAAGCGGCGGGGCTTCTTAGAAACCCTTCGGCTTTCTGAGAAGTTCTCCGTATCTTCGGGGAAGGCGCGGCAACTTCTCAGAAGGCCCGAGGCCCTCCGAGCCTTTTGAAAAAGGCCCGCCCCTTCTCATTCCCCCCCGGGCTCGCCGCCGGGTATTTCGCGTAGATCTTGGCACGTCCTGCGCAGACCGTGCGGCATTTCGAGTGGACCCCGGGGCAGTTGTGCGAGGCCGGACCCCGCGGCGGACCAGGGCCAGCCGGCCGCGGGCGCGGGCCGCAGGGGGGGGGCGGCCATTCGCGCCCCAGCTCGCGAAGGCTTTCCTCGTCTTCCTCGTCTTCCTCGTTCTCCTCCTCGTTCTCTTCCCGTTTTGCGCGGATGGGAGGGGGGGGGGCTACAGTCGGCCCAGATGAGTGGGTCGACCCCGCCAAATCAGGGGTGCCCTCGTGTCCTGTGTCTCGCGATCCAGGCTTCCTGCACTCCTGTGACACTGTGGCCCGCGGAAGGGTCTTGTGTCCTCTCGCGTGTCCTGTCCACTGGAGTCCGACTGTACGGAAGGCCCGTGGGCGTTCCAGGTCGCACGCCGCCCAGTCGCCCAGGATCGACCAACATGCAGCGACTCCGGCGATTGAAAAACCGCCGATCGTTCAATCGGGGGCCCCCAAACAGGGTGGTGACCACACCGTGCGGTGAGTCGGTGGGGATTCGGGGTGTCCGCAAGGTTTTGGGATTCGGGTCGTTATCCGAGGACGTCTCGGGCGACTGGGGTATCCGAGGTCCCAAAACCGTGCGGTGACGGACCGTGCGGTGAGGTCTTGGGGGATTTCGAGGTCACCGCACGGTCTGTCACCGCACCGTTTCGGGATTCTAAAGTTGAACGATCCACCTGGTGTCAAGAACCCCGTCTTGCTCTGATGACCGAACATGCGAAGACGGCATACACATAAACTTTCGGCGCTCCGAGCGGATTTCTCGGATCTGCGCTGGGCCCTTAATGGGGGGGCGCTCCGCGCGCCAGGGAAAAGGGGTCAGCGCCGATCCAAGAAATCTGCGCGGACCTCCAGCAGTTTATGGGTACCTATGCCGCTTTTTCTTCCTCTAGATGAGGGGTGGCATGCGGCAGGGGGTGAGATGCAGGAGATGCAAGGGTCACGAGCGCCGAATTATATATATATATATATATATATATATATATATATATATATATATATCCGTATCCGCGCCCTCGCGGTCTGGATTCTGGGCCGCGACCCCGCGGATACGCGGGCGCACGGGTACGGATACGAATGTGTCGAGGAAGGGAAGGGGAGGGAGCCAGGACCTCCTTATTCTGAAACGAGGGAACCCGTGGAATGTCAGCAACTCTTTGCGGACGCAGGTCGGTGAAAGATTTGGCGTGTGCCAGATTGGGAGGTTGACATTTGTTCTGGTATCTGCTTCCTAGCGGTATGGTTTGCTGCTGTTAGGCACGCCGTTTCAAGAAGCTTACCCTTGGGTCCTTGCCTGCCTCAGCCTCTGCGGCCCGTCCCTAGCAATTTTCGCAGGCCAGTTTCTAAGGTTCCCTGGGGGTTTGGCCGCCTGCCGCCCAGAATACTTCAACTTCGGCCTCCAAGGGTCTTGCGTCCTTACCACGCGTCCTTACTATACGTTTTCACGGTACTGCTGTTAGGCACGCCGTTTCAAGGAGCTTACCCAGGGCTGTACGTACGGGGGATCACCTTCACCTACGAGCCACGAGTGCAGGAGGGAGGGGCCGTGGAGAGGAACTCTGCCACCTCCTCGCCCTCCTCAATCACCTCAACTCTCTGCTTGTCCTCCTCCTCGTCCTCCTCCTCCTCCTCCTCCTCCTCCTCCTCCTCTCCTCCTCCTCCTACCTCCCTCCTCCCTCCCTCCCTCCCTCCCTCCCCCCATCCCTCCCTCCCTCCCTCCCTCCCCCCTCCCCCCCTCCCGCCCTCCATTCCCTTCCTCCCTCCCTCCACCCCCTCCCTCCCTTCCTCCTCCCTCCCTTCCTCCTCCCTCCTCTCTACGCCACTCTGGGCCTCGGGCCGGCGCGTCTGGCCACTCTGCTCGACGACGGCCTGCACCTGTCGCCGAGCGGCAACGGGGTCGTGCGCGGCGCCGTGCTGGGCGCCCTGGAGTCGCGCGGGCGGGGCCCGGCGAGCGTGCCCACGCTGTTTCCCCCGGGGGGTGGGCGGGTGGGCGGAGGCCCCAGGCTTCGGGCGCGGCCTGTGGTGGTGGCCCGTGCTGCCCTGTGGGTCCGGGGCCCCGAGGTGTTCCCGCGGCTTCCCCCCTGTGACCTTCCAGAGAGCTATTTTTTTAGCACTGGAGACTTAAAAACCCCAAAAGCTGAGCGAAGCAGCCCAAAACCAAGACGTAGAATAGCCCTGGGATAGGTGTTTGAGTCGGGTGCCATTTTTTGGCCCTCCTGGTCAGGGGCCCTCCTCCCTCTCCTGCCCGGGGAGGGGGGCCGGGGAGATCTCGGCAAGGGCGAGGTCCAGCGCTTAGCTCTCCTCTCCCCCCCCCTCCTCCGTTCGTCGCTCTCTCTCCAGTCCCGTTCCATCGCAGAGCGACGAACACCACGCGAACGAAGGATTGCAAAAAAAACCAGGTGCAAACAAACCCAGGATTGCAAAAAAACCCGAAGGATCGCAAAAAAAACACGCAGAGCGACGAACACCACGCGTTTCTTGATCACATCCAGCTGTCTTTTCTCGATGAAGCCATGGCGCCCGTCACGCAGCTCAAGCGCTGTTAGCGCCGAGCCCCCCCCCCAGCGGGTGTGCGCGGTCTCTCAAGGGGGGTGGGCGAGGACCATGAATCGAACTTCCATGAGCAACGCTCGGGCATTGTTTCCAGACGGGGTGATGGGGACGCGCGAAACGTGAACAGTATGGAAGCTGGATCTGGCCGCGAAGGGCCAAAACATGTTGAACAGCCCGGATTGAATTCTGAATCCAACCGTGAAGGACACCTAAAAGGGCCGACGAAAAAACAGGGCTGACGATTAAAAAAGGCCCGATGACAAAAAGAAGGAGGTCGACGACAAACTCAAACGACACACAAAACAACTGCTAGCGACAACAAAGAAAAGGCGGCGGACGACACAATTTCGCTTGCGGCGCAGGGCCGCGACAAAATTTTGCTTGCGGCGCAGGGCCGCGACAAAAATCCGAAGTGGCGACGACAGCGGACGTGCAGCAAAACTTGCGGAAGCGCCGAGCGCATTCTAAAGCCATGGGGCATGCTGGCCACGGGGCAGCCTCGTCACGCGGCCGGGCCGGACGAGTTGCTGGTCGCGCGCGCCGTGCGCCGGCAAGGCTCGCGCCCGGGATCCCGCGTGCGTGGTGGTGCTTTCGCGTGCGCGTGGCGCGCGGCCCCTGACCTTCCAGTAGGGCTAACAAAGTAGCACCCGACTTGAAAACCTATGCCAAAGCTGTTCTATGTTTTGGTTTGAGGCTGTTTCTCGCTCAGCTTTTTTCAGGTTTTTAGGTCTCCAGTGTGCTAAAAAATAGCTCTCTGGAAGGTCAGGGGCGGGATTGGCACGCGCTGGAGAGGTGCGCGCGCACGCGCCGATGCCACCGCGCGCGCCTCCCCTGCGGGGCGGTGCGCGCGGGCCCGCGCGTGCTCGCGCGCGCGCGTCAGGCGCGCGGGCTCGCGCGCGCGCCATGCCCCCCTGCGCGCGTGCCAGCGGCGCGAGAGGAGCCCGGGGCACCTCCTCACCACGATGCCAGTCTTAGGGATTCCCTTATTTTTTGAGGGCGAATCCCCAAGATTGTCATCGCCTTTTGGCGTGTCGATCTTGGGGATAGGGGGATACGTTCGAGGCTGGTAAATAATGCCCAGTATCGCCGAAAATAAAGAAGCGCGCTCTCGGGATGCCCAGGGGCCCGCGCTGCGGATACAACGGGCCGTCAGAGGTCAGCCGATCCAAATTTCTCTGGCTTGGCATCGCTCGGACGTGTGCATTTTTTTGCTTCGGCGAGGGCCATCGAGGAGCATCCTTGATCACTTGGCGAGAAAAGCCGCGCACGAAACCGCAAAAAAAAAACACAGGGACTGGACGTCCGAGCGATGGCCCGGGGCGCGCCGCTGGGACGCGCGCGGGGGGAGGACGCGGGCGCGCAACGAGGTATTGGCTCACCAAGAGCACCGCGCAATCCGTCCGCGTCGCACGCTCCGCGCGGCCAGCAGCATCCGCGCGAGGGCCACGATTCGGGGCGGGCGGCGGTGTCGGAGGCGAACCCGCGGATCGGCGGAGGTCGACACGTTTCAGTCGAGCATGTGGAAGATGATCTCAATGTTTTGGTGTCGAGCGATTTGCCTGTGGAATGATCCTGTCCTATAGGTAGTGAGGAGGTGAAAACCGCTTGTCTTCGGTCGGGCATGTCCCCCTACAGGCGGATCTTGGACGACAAATGAAAAAAACATTCGAGGAATGATCAAACCTAGTCCTAACATCGTCCCCGGATTATTGTTTGACTATTTTAGAGCACTCCCCCTGTAGAGGTACAGGCCCGACTCAGCGCTTGTCCGTAGGTGCGAGAGCCATCCGTGAGCAGGAGGAATATGCAAAAATAGTCAAAACTGGTCCAAAAATCGTCCCCAGACTTTTTTTTTTTTTTTTTTATTATTATTTTGAAGTACTCCCCCTGTAGAGGGACAGGCCCGACGCAGCGCTTGTCCAGAGGTGCGAGAGCCGTCCGTGCCTGCCTCCTCCCCCCGAAGAATAATCAAAACTGGTCCAAAAATCGTCCCCGGATTATGTTTTGACTGTCTTAGAGTGCTCCCCCTGTAGAGGGACAGGCCCGACCGGAGGTACGAGAGCCGTCCGTGCCTGCCTCCCCCCCGGGACTCCGGGCATGCCGGCCGTCTTCGAGGTCGCCTTGTGAGAGCCCGCCGCGGCTCCGGCGGCCCGGGGGCTCTCTGCCCGCGCGCCGCAGGAGCGGGCGCAGGGTCCGGACGGCGAGCGCCACGAAACAGATCTCGGAGGTCGAGGAACCCTGACCTTCCAGGAGGGCTAGAAAATGGCACGCGACTTAAAATCCGATCCCAGAGCTGTTCTATGTCTTGGATTTTTAGGCTGTTTCGTTTCGTTTTTTAGGTTTAGGTCGGGGCAGGAGCGGGCGCAGGGTCCGGACAGCGAGCGCCTCGAAGCATTCTCGGAGGTCGAGAAGCCTCCTACCCTGACGCGTCGAGTGGCGAATTTGCCGTTTTCGGTTCGCGAGGGGGCGTCGCGGCCGTCATTCTTGCGGGTCCAGGTCCTTCGGTGTCGGTCCCAGGCCGTTTTCACTAAAGGGTGGTTTGCTGCATAAAGGGAGGTTTGTCCACCGCCGAACGTGACGCCCTTCCCCCCCCCCCAGTTCGCTCCGGGCACTGCCGCCGTGCGCACGGCGGGGGGGAGGCGTTACATCATACCCCCCCTGGCCCCTGACCTTCCAGGAGGGCTCAAAAATAGCACCCGACCTAAAAACCTATCCCAGAGCCATTCTATGTTTTGGTTTTAGGCTGTTTCGCTCAGCTTTTTAGGTTTTTGGGTCTCCAGTGCTAAAAAATAGCTCTCTGGAAGGTCAGGGTCATACCCCCCTGGCCCCTCCCCCCCCTCCCCCTATAATGCCCAGTATCGCCGAAAATCAAGAAACGCGCTCTCGGGATGTCCATGGGCCCGCGCTGCGGATACAACGGGCCGTCAGAGGTCAGCCGATCCAAATTTCTCTGGCCGCTATCTTTCAGGAGGGAAAGAAACACACAGACACAATTAATCGTCGATTCCAAGGAAAATATCGGAAAATATGGGAAGTTGGGGGAAGACAGAAACCCAGGAAGTATGGGAAAATATAGGGAATCTTTTTATTTTTGTGTATTTATTTGTGTGTCCTAGGGCCCCTTCAATCTTGAACTGAACGATTCTCAACCACGCCTGGTTAGCTTTGGATCACTGCATGGTTGGTGCAGCGTGCGCGCGGCGTTTCGGGGCGGCCTGGCAAAACTGGGGACCAGGGTGTCCAGATATCGGGCGGCCCGAACAGTTCGAGGAGACGACATGTGTTTCGATACTTGGGGCCTCCGTATGGCGGTTTCGGGCCCTGGGACTGTCAAGATACGAGTCGGGATGACGCATCTGCCAGGTGGAGTGGTCGAGAAGTCCGGGGGCCGATGCCTCGAGACTGTTGAGCCGCCATGCCATGTGTCTGGGTGGAGCGAGGACCTTGGCCTGTTGCATGACCTCCAGGGGTTCTTCGGACTGGGAACCTCCAGGCTCGTGGAATTAGCGCAACGGAGTTAATTCCTGAACTGGAGTGACGGAGGTCGCTCCCTGGTTTCTCTCTGTCGCCGACCTCAGCCCCTGCAGAGTGGCCTCCTGAGCCTGCTGCTTGCTCCGCCGAGCTCCGTTCCGCCGCTTCCGTCCAGGGAGGACCGTGGCCCTCGTGCGCCTCGAGTGGGGCTCCGCTGCTTTACCCGTGGATGCTGTCATTCTCCATGACTTGGCCTACTTCGTGCTTACGCCGCATGCCAGCGCCCTACCTCTGCACCGGGCGGGCGCCGTGGTGCCGACGGCGTCTTGGAGAACGCGTGGAACATCTGCATCTGCCGGTCGGATCCTTTGGAATTCTGAGGACCGCTTCGTTCCAGGGCTGGCACCCTGACCTTCGAGTCGCCGGCGGGCGGCACGACCGTCACCCCCAGGGGCAGTGGTTGGAAGCCTTTGCACACCAGATCTGCTGAGGGGGAGGCGCAGGGGTATGGGGATGTGAAGAGAGATGTGGTGTGGATGGGGGAGGGGGAGGAGGACGGATAGATCAGGGTAGGCAGAGGAGGGTATGTTGTTGAGAAGAACGGTAGGTGGGATGGGGAGTGGGCTGAATTTTGGATGCAATATTCGCTTGAAGATGCAGATGCCGTCAATTCAGGAGGAGAAGGAGGAGGCAAAGAGCAAGGCCGCAAGGCCGCTGTTGGTGGATGAGGGCTGAGATGGAAGTGACCCCAAGCGGAGATCGGTACTGGTTTTGATTCGGGTCGCGCGTGTGGGCGAGGCGAAGCTGCACGAGGGCGATGCCCTGTCGGCCGTTGCTATGGCCAAATCGGGCAAACAGGTTCTGCTCCCGTATCTCGCGGTGGGGCGCGGGGTTATCCCGCGGTTTGCCGCTTGGTTGTCCCGGCAGCCCGGGGATGTCCCGTGCGTTGCCTGTGGGTGTCCCGTGGTTGTCCCGTGGTTATGTTGTGGATTGTTCCGTGTGTTGTCGCGTGGTTGTGCCGTGGGTTGTCCCTCGGGAGGCCCCTCGGTTGTCCCGTGATTGTCCAGTCGGACATGCACATCGACATGAACGTGTCATTGGCAAGCGACATGCAAGTCGAGGTACATACACATCGAATTTTGATGTGGAAGCAATCCTATATCCAAGTCGGAAAGCACATCGAGCTGCAATGGACATCCGAACCGATATGCACATCTATATGTTCATCGGACCTGCACATCGAAATGCAAATCGGAGTGCAGTTTCTAATGCGTATTGAAGTGCAATTAGAACTGCGAACCTGTATGATAATCGACATACGCACCGACATGTAGTCGACATCTAAAGCGAAGTGCAAATTCAATGATTATCGACTTTTGATTTAAATCCCACTCGAAATGTAAAACACCTTGCACATCGAATTGCAGTGAGCTGGGATTCGGCATGCAATTGCAATTGCAATCGTGAGTGTAGTTCGAAGTGCAACTCGGATAGCACATTCAGTTGCAACCAACATGCAAGCTGAATTGCACATCGAGATGCAGCTCCTCAAATCCCCCGCTGCCTCCTGGCCAACCCGAAGGGTGGTCTGTCATGTATCTGTGAGGGGGGTCCCTGCGCCAATAGCTCGGGGGCTTGCGCAATAGTGATGTGTTTTGCATACTCCAAATCCCTTATTAATCGTCCCCCGGGTCCGGTTTTTTAAGGCGCCTTTTTGGTCATTAAGGGGGTCCGGTTTATTAGGTCGCTTTCTTTGGATTGGAGCTGAGGGGGTCTGGTTTATTAAGGCGCCCCATCGAAGAGGGGGTCCGGAATACTAGGTCGCATTTGGAGGGGGGTCCGGTTTTTTAGGGGGGGGTCGATTAATAAGGGATTTGGTGTACCTGTTCGGCAGGTTTGCGCCGCCTCGACGCGGCGGCGACGCCGGCGTGGGAGACCAGGGTCGAACGCCACCTTTCGGGCGGGTGCTGCGAGGGGTGGCCCTGGCCCAGGGTGTCCCCAGCTCGTTGCGCCAGGAGGAGGAGGAGGAGGAGGAGGAGGAGGAGGAGGAGGAGGAGGAGGAGGGGGAGGAGGAGGAGGAGGAGGAGGAGGAGGAGAGGGAGAGGAGGAGGAGGAGGAGGAGGAGGAGGAGGGAGAGGAGGAGGAGAGGAGGGGAGGAGGAGGAGGAGGAGGATGGAGACTGCCTTGGCCCCCCCCCCCCGAGAATCCTGGGGGCGCCCCTGGGCCGGGGACACCTGGCAGCACCCGAGCCTTCGGCCCGAGCCAGGCCAGTCCTGAACCAGGAGATCGCTCAGCTCCCGCGCCGACACGATGGGAGCTGGACATATTGGGGCCCCTGGGGGCCGAAATATGTCCATATCCGCCGCCCGCTGGGGCACCAGGACGTCGGTTCCCAGGCGGTGGATATGGATAAATCCCCGCCTCGCAAAACAAGATTGACGTCCTGAGGTCTCAGGCCTGGGTTTCTTGAGGAAGGTTTCTTGGGGTCGAGCCCCTACTGTAGGGCGACGGGGTCCATGCATATCCACCGCCGCTGGCCTGGCCAGCGGCGGGCGCACGTGTACAGATCTCGTCGCCCTGCGCTTCTAATCGGATGCCTGGCGGCGTTCGCCCGAGGGGGCGCCTCGTCGAGGAGGAGGACGAGGTGGAGGAGGAGGAGGAGGAGGAGGAGGAGGAGGAGGAGGAGGAGGAGGAGGAGGAGGAGGAGGAGGGGGAGGGGAGGAGGAGGGAGGAGGAGGGAGGGAGGGAGGGAGGGAGGGAGGGAGGGGGAAGGGGAGGAGAGGAGGGGAGGAGGAGAAGGAGGAGGAGGAGAAGGAGGAGCAGCAGCAGCAGCAGAGGAGGAGGAGGAGGAGGAGGAGGAGGAGGGAGGAGGAGGAGGGAGGAGGAGGAGAGGAGGAGGAGGAGGGGGAGGAGGAGGGGGAGGAGGAGGTGGAGGAGGAGGAGGGAGGAGGAGGAGGGGCGGAGGAGGAGGAGGAGGAGGAGGAGGAGCAGCAGGAGGACGATGAGGACGAGTGGGATATCAGAACACCCGCTCGGAATCGACGCAGGAGGCGGCGGAGGAGGAGAAGGAGGAAGGAATTCTTGCCCAGACGGCTCGGGCTTTTTATAGCCGCACGTGCCGGAAGCTCCCGAAAACGCTTCTCCTGGCCACGGTGGCTTTTTCCTGACATGGTGCCTAGATGTTCAGTCCCCCCCCCCACCCTTGAGAGAGATCGCCCCCCCTCACCCCCTCTCCTCCTCCTCCTCCTTCTCCTCCTCCTCCTCCTCCTCCTCCTCCTCCGCCTCCTCCCTCCTCCTCCTCCTCCTCGTCCTCCTCCTCCCTCCTCCTCCTCCTCCTCCTCCTCCCCTCCTCCTCCTCCTCCTCCTCCTCCTCCTCCTCCTCCTCCTCCTCCTCCTCCTCCTCCTCCTCCTCCTCCTCCCCCCTCCCTCGAATCTTCTCGTGGGGCTCGCTCTGGCCAGGATTTCAAGGCGAGTGTGCGGCCGTGGCCACGGGGGCGTGCGCGCCAGCAGGCCTTGGAAACGCCGAAAAAGAGCCCCACAAGTTCTGCACCCTCGATCCTCCCTCGATCCTCCTCCCTCGATCCTCCTCCCTCGATCCTCCTCCCTCGATCCTCCTCCCTCGATCCTCCTCCCTCGATCCTCCCTCCTCCCTCGACCCTCCCTCGACCCTCCCTCCCCCCCAAGGCGGCGCTTGCCGTGGCTGCGCGCGGCTCCTCGCCCCCCCCTGCCCTGGCGCAGCGAGCGCGATGGAGCTCCGGGCCCGCTCGCCGCGGGGCGCGGCCGCGCAGCTGGGGGCGCCGCCCGCGGCGTGGCTCCTGCAGGCCGCTCCCGCGGGCCTCCTCCTCCCTCCTCCTCCTCCTCCTCTCCTCCTCCTCCTCCTTCTCCTTCCCTTCTCTCTCCTCCTCCTCCTCCTCCTCCTCCTCCTCCTCCCTCCTCCTCCTCCTCCTCCTCCTCCTCCTCCTCCTCCTCCTACCTCCTCCTCCTCCTCCTCCTCCTCCGCCTCCTCCTCTCCTCCTCCTCCTCCTCCTCCTCCTACCTCCCTCCTCCTCCTCCTCCTCCTCCTCCTCCTCCTTCCTCCTCCTCCTCCTCCCTCCCCTCCTCCTCCTCCTCCTCCTGCGGGCCTCGGCCTGCAGGACCTGCCCGCGGAGCTCCTGCAGGGCGTCCTGGACCTCGTGCCGGACTTCGGCGGGCGGGCCCGGGCCTGCAGGGCGTGCGCGGCGCTGGCGCGCCTGGATTGGCGCCGCGGGCCCCCGCGGAGGTTAGACGACGACCTGACCGGCATGTGCCTGGGCGACAGCGGCGCCGCCGCGGTGGCACGTGCCCTCCAGCTCTAGGGGAACACCCTGACCTTCCAGGAGGGCTAAAAAATAGCACCCGACTTACAAACCTATCCCGAAGCTATTATACGTCTTGGTTTTAGGCTGTTTCGCTCAGCTTTTTAAGTTTTTAGGTCTCCAGTGCCAAAAAATAGCTCTCTGGAAGGTCAGGGCAAAAAGTGGCATAAACATAAAAACTCGGAGGTCCGCGCGGATTTCTCGGATCGGCGCTGGGGCCCCCCGGCGGCGCGTCCGGCGCCGCCCCTGAGGCGCTCCGCGCGCCAGGGAGGGGGGTCCAGCGCCGATCCGAGAAATCCGCGCGGACCTCCGAGTTCTTATGCTTATGCCACTTTTTGTTCCCCTACTCCAGCTCCCCTGGCGCGGCGCACCGATGGAGCTCTGCCTGGGCAGCAACGGGATCGGGGACGCCGGCGCCTGCGCCCTGGCGCGCGCCCTCGCCTCGGGTGCTGCAGTCCGCCGGCTGTCGCTGCACGACAACCGCATCGGCGACATCGGCGCCATGGCTCTCGCCGATGCGCTGGGCCAGAACGGCACGATCGAAGAGCTTGACATCTAGTGGCCTTTGGCCCACCCTGCCACCGTGCTTGAGTAGTAGGTCAGAGGCCCCTTGCATGCCATTGGGGATCTCTTGGGAGGCCTCTCGGGCGCCACTAGCTGGCGGGCTTGGGCTTTTAGATTCTGATACGCGATGCAGAGGACTACAGGGACTTGAGAGGACACTCCGCTTCGTGCCTCGAGGCACGGTGGCGGATTTGGGGGAACTGGCTCACCGCCGCAGGCAAGGGGGCCGTCAGTTCGCTGGCCTGCTGCGAGGTGTTCTTGGAGGCGGAGCCGCCCCTCCGCCTCGCCGCCACGACTCCGAGCGCGGCGAACGCGAAGATGCGGTCCGTTCTCTTCGAGTGGATCTCGCAGGTGCACGGCGGCGCCCTCGGCCCGCCCGCGGCGGAGAAGCTGCACGACCCACAGGACGTCCTGTTCCGCACCTACGGGCACGTGGACTCGTACATCTCCCGCCGTGCGGTGCGCCGGTCGGAGCTGCAGCTGGTGGGCATCGCGTGCACCCTGCTGGCCCGCGGCCTCGGCGCGCACAGCGCGGGCGAGAGCGAGGAGAAGAGCAGAGGCTGAAAAGGTACCGATGCCAGGAGGAGGAGGAGGAGGAGGAGGAGGAGGAGGAGGAGGAGGAGGAGGAGGAGGAGGAGAGAGGAGGAGGAGGAGGAGGAGGAGGAGGAGGAGCGCTGCCCTCGGTTTCGCCTTTTAGGGCCCCCTGGGAGGCCCTCGTCGCCACCGCTGGATTCGCCTTGCAAGTCTGGCCTGAACGCACCCTGGGAGAGGTCCAAGGAGTACATAGCGGTATCGGTACGTTTTAGTTTCCCAGGAGATAGCTTCCTGGCTTGCCTTCGTGACCGACGGCGCTTGCACGGTCACCGAGGTGCACGCCATGCTGGTGGAGGTGCAGGGCGCGCTGGGGTTTTGCCAGCACCAGCCCACTGTGTACACATTCCTGCGACGGCTCTTTTCTTGTTGTCATGTCCTTCCCAGCCCTCCTAATTACGCTTCTGGGTCCTCGCTTTGAATCCAGAGCCCCGCGCGTCCTCCCGCCTTCCCCCCTCTCTCCTCCTCCTCCTCCTCCTCCTCCTCCTCCTCCTCCTCCTCCTCCTCCTCCTCCTCCTCCTCCTCCTCCTCCTCCTCGTCTTCCTCCTACTCTGGTCTCTTCCCTTATGAATAACTCCTCCCTGTCGCACTCAGAGGCCTGTCGGAAGGGCGGGCCGGGTGTGCACAGATGGAGGGCGGGCGGGTGGTTTTCAACATGTGGCTCTCGCTTTGGCGCCGATCACTTTCGTTTTAAACAACTCGCCAGAATTACCCCAGTGCGACCCTACCTAGAAGTCGGAGCCCCCAGGAAAGAAGCAGCATGAGTTGCTACGCTGTGCTATGCTATGCCATGCCATGCTGTGCTGCACTATGCTATGCTATGCTATGATATGCTATGCTATGCTGCGCTATGCTATGATATGCTATGACATGCTCTGCTAAGCTATGATATGTCATATTGCGCTGTGCTATGCTAAGCTATGCTATGCTATGATATGTTAAGCTGCGCTATGATATGCTAGTCTATGCTATGATATGCTATGCCGCACTATGCTATGCTATGCTATGTTATGCTATGCGTGGCTATGTTATGTTATGCTATGCTATGCTATGCTAATGCAGCGCTGCGCTATGCTAAGCTAAGCTAAGCTAAGCTAACCCTCCAGGCAGAGCCTAGGTAGGGAATTACAGCTAGCTCGGCATCTGTCGAACATTGCTTTTGCTTTGCCTTTCCTTTGCTTTTGCTTTTGCTTTGCTTTGCTTTGCGTTGCTTGTGCTTTGCTTTGCTGTCGCTGCTGTTGCTTTGCCTTTGCTTTGCTGCTGTGCTATGCTATGCTATGCTCTGCTATGCTATGCTATGCTATGCTATGCTGCGCTGTGCTATGCTGTGCTGTGCCGTGCTGCGCTTTACTATGCTATGCTATGCTATGCTGCGCTATGCTATGCTATGCTGGGCTATGCTATGATTTGCTGTGCTGCGCTATGCTATGCTACGCTCTGCTATGCTATGCTGTGCTCTGCTATGCTAAAGCGCGGCGAAGCTAAGATGAATGTAAGCTAAGCTAAGATCATCCCGAGCTAAGATGAAGCTAAGCTAAACTAAGATGAAATAAACTAAGCTAAGATGAGATAAGCAACGCTAAGCTCAGGGGACGCAACTGGGGGAACCGCGGGGCGGATCCTGGGGGAACCGCCCGGGGCGTTTTCCACTGCCCAGCCCCTTTCAGACAGAGGGTAAGAACCCTTCTAGGCAGAGCCTAGGTAGGGAATTTCACGGATTGAGGACAGGTGGTTTTCAACATGTGGTTCTCGCTGCAACGCCGCGCACATTCGTTAATCAATTGCAATCGTTTCATGGATTGAGGGTAGTTGGTTTTCAAAATGAGGCTCTCGCTTTAGCGCCGCGCACATGTGCTTTAAAGCATTGCAAGGGTTTCAAGGATTGAGGGCAGGCAGGTCGTTTTCAACATGTGACCTCTGCCTTAGCGCCGCGCACGCTCGTTTTAAACGTCTGCAAGCGTCTCACGGCTTGACGCCGGTTCTTTTTCAGAATGTTGCTCTCGCCGTAGCGCCGCGCACGCTCGTTCTAAACATTTGCAATCGTTTCACGGGTTCCCATGGTCGGCGTGCCATGAATGGCGTTTTGGAAGGATTCCGTTTTTTGAGGGCGCAGCCGTGGCACTGATTTGCGGTGCGAAAGTCCCAGGGATGGTGTTCTAGTGTGATTCTGGATCGTCGAGACGCAGCAGTCATGCCGATTCGTGTCGTTGGGGTCGCGAGAATGGTGAACCCTTGCAGATGCCCAGGAAGAGGGAGCAGCTTGGAGGGGAGGTTTATTCCAACATCGTTGATGAGTCTTGGGTTTGCACTGGTCCTCCTCCTCCTCCTGCTCCTCCGCTTGGAAGGACGGTTTATTCCAACATCGTTGATGAGTCTTGGGTTTGCACTAGTCCTCCTGCTCCTCCCATCCCTGCCGCTGCTTTGGATGTGCCATGTCCACCTATGAGTCTAAATGCGACTAGGGAGGGGCACGGTGCGCCCGCGGTGGACGCCCTGAGCGGTGCCGGATCACGCGGCGCATCTGCACCTGCATTTGGGCGGTGCTCAACTGCGCGGGGTGCGGCGTTCGTTGTGGTGGTGGAAACAGACACGCGCGCCATTTGTTGCGTCTGCGCGTTGCGTGTGTATGCCTTCGGGGCGGCGCAGAGCGCTACAAGAATATCGGCGTTTGCGTGCCAGCGCACTTTCTTTTGCGGAGTTGGGCGCCCTGGCGCGGACGGCCGAACGACCTGCAGCGGGACACCTTGGCAACGCTGTCGCCGCCGCAAAAGCTGCCCGTTCAACGCTGGCGCCGCGCAAAGGCGGCGTACGCGTTGCTCGTTGTAACTTCATTTGGGCGGTGCGGTTTCACGCGGTGCGCTTTGCCCCTGCGCGGTCGCGGTGCAAACGTGCGCGCCTGTTTTGACCTACGTGTGACAGGGCAGGTTCACGCGCTGCGTTCTGCACTTTGCATCTGCGCGGTGCAGATGTGCGCGTTGCCTTTAGCCGCCGACTGCGTCTGCACGCCCCGAAAGCGCAGGACAGGCGCCAAACATACACGCGGTCAGGTTCCAGTGTGCGGTTGGTCCTGGCCAGGGCGATCGGGGGTTCTCCGTTGTCCAAAGCCTCCGCCTCCGAGCCTGGACCAAGCTTCGCGCAAGCGCCTCCTGGACTAGACTTCCACCTGGCGGTGCCAGCTTGTTTGGTTTGCTGTTGTTGTTTTTGCTGCTGCTGCTGCTGCTTTTGTTTTGTGTTGTGTGTGTGCGTGTGTGTGTGCGTGTGTGTGTGTGTGTGTGTGCGTGTGTGTGTGTGTGTGTCTGTGTGTGTTTGTGTGTGTATGTGTGTCTGTGTGTGTGTCTGTGTGTGTCTGTGTGTGTGCGTGTGTGCGTGTGTGCGTGTGTGCGTGTGTGCGTGTGTGCGTGTGTGTGCGGGTGTGCGTGTGTGCGTGCGTGCGTGTGTGCGTGTGTGCGTGTGTGCGTGTGTGCGTGTGTGTGCGAGCGTGCGAGTGTGCGTGTGTGCGTGTGTGCGTGTGTGCGTGTGTGCGTGTGTGCGTGTGTGCGTGTGTGCGTGTGTGCGTGTGTGCGTGTGTGCGTGTGTGCGTGTGTGCGTGTGTGCGTGTGTGCGTGTGTGCGTGTGTGCGTGTGTGTGCGTGTGTGCGTGTGTGCCGTGTGTGCGTGTGTGTGTGTGCGTGTGTGTGTGTGCGTGTGTGTGTGCGTGTGTGCGTGTGTGTGCGTGTGCGTGTGCGTGTGTGCGTGTGTGCGTGTGTGTGCGTGTGTGCGTGCGTGCGTGTGCGTGCGTGCGTGCGTGCGTGCGTGCGTGCGTGCGTGCGTGCGTGCGTGCGTGCGTGCGTGCGTGCGTGCGTGCGTGCGTGCGTGCGTGCGTGCGTGCGTGCGTGCGTGCGTGCGTGCGTGCGTGTGTGTGTGTGTGTGTGTGTGTGTGTGTGTGTGTGTGTGTGTGTGTGTGTGTGTGTGTGTGTGTGTGTGTGTGTGTTCGCGCGCGCGTGAGTGTGTGTGTGTGTGTGTGGTTGTTTGTTTGTGTGTGTGTTTTGTGTTGTGCCTCCTTTCCCCCTCCCTCGCCTCCCTCCTCGGCTGGCTCCTCGTTGCCTTTTTCGTGTCATTCCTTTCCCCTGTGGTGTGCGGTGCCTCGTCTCCTTCCCTCGGCTTCCCCTTCTCCGTTGGTCGTCCCGCTGTCTCTCTCTCGTCAATCCGTCTGCTTCCCTCGGCTGCCTGCTGTCGTTCCTCGCTCCTCGCTTCCCTCTCTCTTTGCTTGCCCCCCTTGCCCTTGTGTCGCTGGCCCCTTGTCGTCTTCTAGACGCTTCGCGTAACCCCACCAGCCCATCCAGAAATGATGCCCAGACGAGTTGCCCTGATCAGGGATGTGGAGGAGAATGCAGTGCAATAAAGGGGCTGGGTAAGACGTTATACCCCAACAGGGTTGGAGGAGGAATCGGAGGAGAGAGATGAAAGAGGAGGGGGGAGAAGGAAGATGAGAGGAGGACGAGGAGGGCGAGCAGAAAGGCCAGAGGCCTCGTGGATGCCTTTCGAAGTTTGTCGGATGTCTTTCGGGAGATTCTTGGAGTCCTTTCGGGCTGTCTTGGAGGTCTCTTGTCAGTCCACGGGGCCTCATGGGGCGTCTTGGGGGCCTCTGGGGGGCCTCTAGGGGTCTATTGGAGGTCTCTTGGGAGCCTGTTGGGGGCCTCTTGGGGGCCTCTTGGGGGCCCCCTGGGCACCTCTTGGGGCCGTCTTGGGTCACCTTTGAGAGCCTTCGGGGCCATCTAGGGGCCATCTTGGAGGAGATCGATCGAAAGAGGGGAGCTCCTCAGTCATCCCCCCCCAAGGGGTCAACGTGTGGCCGAAGCCATAGTAACGCACAGTACTCGTGCCTCCTCGCCGAGGCCGCTCGGGACGCTCCAGCCCTTCGCGAGCCCCCCCCCCCCCCCCGGGGTCCAGGCGGAGGGGGTAGGGGGAGGGGTCAAGACCCCCCCCCGCCCGCAAGCCGTCTCGCTCACTCTCACCCGCCCTCGCAACACGGAAGCAGCACCCGAGCCGCAGCGTGTTCAGCGGTAGTCTTTGAACGGGCAGCGAACGGGAACCCAAACAGGCCCCATGTGCGAATGTTGGGGCGAGGTGCGCCAGGCGTGCCAGGCGCGCCATGCGCGCCAGGTGCACCAGGCCCCCCTGAGGCCGTGCGCACGGGGCAGTACACATCGGGAAACGTGTCGGCCCCCACCACCCTTC
>CAUYUJ010014433.1:281741-309241 GCA_963575745.1 Prorocentrum cordatum | reverse complement strand
TTTGACCACCAGAAAGAAGTCCGAACACCCGAAAAGTGCCCCAAATCAAGGGTCTTCACCTGCCGGACCCCGGGAGACACTCGCCCGACGCCGTTAATCGACACTCTTCCGAGGCACTCTTCCGGGTGCTCGAAGCTATTTCTGGGAGGTGGTCCTCGAGTGCGACGGACGGGAGCAACACAAGTGTTGGTGCCCACTACCAGGCCTCCAGGCCTCGGTGCGCTCCCCCCGCCCCTTGCGGGCGCACGAGCGGGCTCGAGCCCACCGTGCCCGGGTGCCGCCCGCTCTCCGCTGCCGGGGCGATCCTCCTGCGCAGCGCCGCCCTGTGTCTGCTGCTGTGGGCCTTGCTCGGGTGCGCACGCGGGGGCCTCCCGCGTTTGATGGGCTTGCTCTCCACCGCCACCACCAGAAGGTTGGAGGGGGAGGGGGTCCTCCTCCTCCTCGTCCTCCTCCTCCTCCTCGTCCTCCTCCTCCTCCTCGTCCTCCTCCTCCTCCTCCTCCTCCTCCTCCACCTCCTCCACCTCCTCCCCCCCTCCAACTTATGGTGGTGGTCGTGGTGGAAAATGGGCCCATCAACGTTCCCATGCGCGGTGGTGGCCCCGCCCCCGGTCCCTGAGATCCGAGTCGCGACCAGAGCTGTCGAGCCCCAGACCCTGTCTTCCTGCGCCACGCCCTGCGCCGGATATCGGCCTGTGAGGGTCTGGGGCCCGAAGCCTGGCGCAGGCGTCCAGCTCGGAAAGACATCGAGGCGAGCAGGTCCTGCTGTGCCCAGGTCTGGCCCTCGTCTCTCCGGCCAGGCTCCTTCTCTGCTCTCTGGTGACCCCGCCTGCGCGCGCTCCTCGGCAGCAGCCCTGGCCGCGCCGCCGCCTCGATCCGTGTCTCGGTCTCAGCCTCGGTCCCTTCCGCCGCCCACCGCCGTGCTCTCGCGCCGCGCGGCGCGGCCGTCGCCCCCCCCCCCCCCGCGCGCCGGTCGCATGGCGGGGGGGGCCCGCTGTGCCCTCACCGGGGGCCACGCCGCTGGGCTCGAGGGCTGGGTCCGCCTGTGCGGACGCAGGTTTGCGCAGCGTCTCCCCCGCATGCGGCACAGTCGTGCTGCACATCGCCGGTCAATCAAGGAGTATTGCGTGCGTGTGTGTGTGTGTGTGTGTGTGCGTGCGTGTGTGCGTGTGTGTGTGTGTGTGTGTGTGTGTGTGTGTGTGTGTGTGTGTGTGTGTGTGTGTGTGTGTGTGTGTGTGTGTGTCTGTGTGCCTGTGTGTGCCTGTGTGTGCCTGTGTGTGTGTGATTCGCGGCATCTGTGCGTTACCAGGTTGTCTGACCATGCACTGGTATGATGGAGCGCTGTGCTGTTTTGTCGGCTGCGCCCAGATGCGCCAGGAGCGCCCGAGGAATACACGACGTGAGGAACACAAGGAACGCTGAGCTGCCTCGGAAACCAAACATGTATTTGTTCTGAGGGCCTGGCCGTACAGTGCCGTTTTTTTGATCCATGCTCCGCGTGCGGATCATGTATTTAACATGCAGGGAGTCAGTAAAAAAAAAACAACGATGAGGTCATGCATAACTTTATTCATATATATTAGTCATGTATTAAAACATCATGCATTTTTCAATCCTAGGTTTTAAAACGTGCCCTGTACGGTGTGTGTGTGTGTGTGTGTGTGTGTGTGCGTGTGTGTGTGTGTGTGTGTGTGGACGGTGGGGGGGGACGGGGCGGGCGCGGGGAGGGCGCTTCAGAGTGCCTCCCGCCCCTCCCGCCCTCCCCCTCCCCTCCCTCCCCCCCCCCCCCCTCCTCCCCCCCCCCCCCCCCCCCCCTCCTCCCCCCCCCCCCCCCTCCTCCCCCCCCCTCCCCCCCCCCTCCCCCCCTCCTCACCCCCAGCCACCCACCCTCCTCCCCCCCCTCCCACCCCTCGCCCTCCTCCCCTCCTCCTCTCCCCCTGCTCCTCCCCCTCCCCCCTCCTGCGCAGGTTCCTGCGCAGGATCGGCTGGACGCAGCAGAGCTTCAGCCTCGCCAACTACCTGATCGAGCTGGCCGCGACGGACGCCGCCTTCCGCATGTTCCAGCCGCAGGCGGTGGCGGCGGCCGCCAGCATCCTGAGTCGGCAGTACCGCGCCCATGGCGTGGCCGTGAGGCGGAGCACCGGCTGGAAGGCCAGGCTTCTTCGCTACGCCCGCGTCGACCTTGACACGGAGCTGGCAGCGTGTACGGCCGCCCTCGCCCGTCTGCACGCTTCGGAGCAGTGCAAGCCGCAGAAGTTCGTCAACAGGAAGTACTCATGGGCCAGGCTGCACATGGTGGCAAGGATACAGCCGAACCCTCCTGGCGACGCCTCTTTCTTTTCGGCGTACATGTCCAGCTGAGTGGTCCCGCGTGCCAGGATTCTTTTTAACGTTCTGTAGGGATGCCGGAGCTGTGCTCCTTAGGTCGAGGCATCGATTCGATTACTGCACCTGGCAGCACTGGCCGCAGTTGCATGAGCGACAGCGCCAATAGCATCATATACTATGCGTTCCAGGGCCAAGTCCCTTGTGCAGGTCCTGGCAGTGTGTTCGTGACCCTGCTACAAAGGCAGGCTTGTGTGCACCGCAGTTGCTGGTTGTGGCTGGCCCCTGGCTCGGAAATTCGCTTGGAGATCTGAGCTCTGGTCGTTCCGTCTCCTCCCTCCTCTCTCCCCAAGCAGTGCTTGCGCTCAGGGGCTCCTGCCTGGCTTCCGAGGCAGCCGAGCCCGAGTGCCGGCCCCGGCGGGGTTGCTGCCGCCCGCCTGCCGCCGCCGCCGCCGCTGGCAGCTGGGCCTGCGTGCTGGTCCGGCCGGCCCGTTGCCGCCCGCCGCCGCCGCCGCCGCGGGGCCCCGGTGCCGCCCAGCGCCGCCCAGCGCCGCCCGTTGCCGCCCGTCGCCGCGGGGCTCCACTGCCGCCAGTCGCCGCCCGACGCCGCCCTCTTCGCTCCCCGTTGTTTCGTATTGCATCGCAATCGCGTTGCGATGCCCTTGCATTGCGTTGCGTCGCGTCGCTTGATAATGCTTGGCATGCCTTTTGCTTCCCATTGCTCTGCCTTGCTTAGCATAGCATTGCCTTGCAATCGCACTGCAATCACATTGCGTTACGTTGCATTGCATTGCTTTGCAGTGCTTCGCGTTGCTTTGCATTGCTTTGCATTGTTTTGTATCGCTTTGCATTGTTTTGCATTGCGTTGCATTCATTGCTTTGCATTGCTTCGCATTGCTTTGAACTTCTTTGTATTGATTCGCATTGCTTTGCATTGCGTTGCAGTGAGTTGCTTTGCGTTGCCTAACCTTGCTTTGCGTTGCGTTGCAGTGCCTTGCATTGCATGTCGTTGCTTGGCAGTCATTCGCGTTGCTTAGCATTGCATTGGCTTGCAATCGCATTGCAATCACATTGCGTTACGGTGCATTGCATTGCTTTGCAATCGCATTTTTTTGTTTTGCATTGCTTTGCATTGCTTTGCATTGCTTTGCATTGCTTTGCATTGCTTCGCATTGCTTCGCATTGCTTTGTATTGATTCGCATTGCTTTGCATTGCGTTGCATTGCTTTGCATTGCTTCGCATTGCTTTGAACTGCTTTCTATTGCTTCGCATTGCTTCGCATTGCTTCGCATTGCGTTGCAGTGCGTTGCTTTGCGTTGCTTTGCATTGCCTTGCCTTGCTTTGCGTTGCGTTGCATTGCCTTGCATTGCATGTCGTTGCTTAACATTGCTTTGTATTGTTTTGCAGTACGTTGCGTTTCATTTCTTTGGCATTGCGTTGCGTTGCGATGCATTGCTTTGCAGTGATTTGCATTACCAGCCGAGGAGGGCAGCCGACACCGAGCACAACCGACCCGGGAATCCCAGCCTGCACAACTCATGAGCTCGACACCGAGCGGCTTACTCACAAGGCATTGTGGCAGAAATGCTGAAGTCTGGAGGCGATACGTTGAAGCAGGTTCTCCTGGACCTCTACAACAGCATTGCAAGCCCGACGGCACCGATGCCAAATTCCCAGCAACCACGAAGTTACCGACCCATTGCGACCATACCATTGTTGTACACATGTTTCCCACGACTACCTTACAACCACTTGCGCCCCATCCTGGACCCTCAACGAAGCAGCGACCAAGCCGGCTTCCGACCTCACCGCAGCACGTGCTACCATCTGTTCAAGATCATTCAAGTACATGAGATGGCGGACGAATGGACGATCCCGCTATGTACAGCCACGGTCGATTTCAAAAAGGTGTTCGACACGGCCGCCCACTCAGTGACCAGGGGGCGCCTGTGGCGTACGTGCAAGTACTGGCCAACGTGTATGATGGACAAACATCTACAGCCCGAACATACCGAATTGGCAGAGAGCTCCGCATATAGAGGGGCACGTAGCAGGGAAACCCGTTGACTTCACTTCTATTCAACGGCGTATCATAGAATCTTTTGCGGACCATCAAGCAGAAGTGGTCTACAACTTGATCACACTTACAGCTTGGGCATGGACGACTTATCAACCTCCGGTTTGCAGATGACACAATTTTGATCGTTGGGTCGTCGCGCCACATCACCGGCATGCCGGCATGCTGGCCGAATTGAACAAGGAGGTTGCCAAATCAGGGCTCGAGCTACATTCGGATAAGACGAACATTCTTCACAACGGCCACCGATGTTCCAGAAAAGAGAACACCCAACCACGCAACTGCCAACGGAATGTCAATCGAGTATTTGCCGCCGTACATGTCAATGAAGTATATTGGGGGGAAGTTTCAATTCTGCCAGTTCTACACCACCGAGCTGAAAAATCGCATTTCGACTGCATGGAGAAAGCTCTTTGCTCTTCGGACAGAATTGACGGGGAATCTTTTTCCAATGAACAAATGGATCCGGCTTTTTCCTAGGACGATTGCACCGACTATTCTCTATGAGTGTGAACAATGGCCAATGACAGTAGCAATGGGGAACCGACTCCAGAGAACAGAGCGTTAGATGTTGCGCATGATGTTGCGTGCGCCAAGCCGTTGGGACCCACGACAACTTGGACAGGAGGTGCCTCTTCAAAACGATTTTGATTTAGAGCCACGCGCAGATTACATTCGACGATCCATTCATAAAGCAGAAAGGATGATGGAACATCTGCACATCAACGAGCGAATACCGATCCAACGCCAACGGAAATGGAGGTAGGCCCAGAAGGTTTGCAGCGCGGCAGAAAATGGATGGCCATCTCAGGTATCACGATGGGGCCCTCAATGCGATTCAAAGTTGTTGCGCGACGGCGACAGGGCCATCCGAAGAAGCGGTGGTCGGATGATTTTCTGCATTACGCAGGGCCCGACTGCACCTCCGAAGCCCAATCTGTCAAATGGGGTTTACTTGAGGCAGCTTGTTTAGGCATGACGGCTCCTGACTTCCCTTGGTAGTCTGTTTCGTATCGTAGCATGTGCATGTGCTGGTGTTGCTCTGTTATTCCTCCGTCTCACACTTGCCCGGTGCCGCGGCGCCAGGCTGCGACGCCCCCGCTGGCGACAATTGCAGGTCCAATGTCCGATGCCCGATGTTTCGCATTAGTTTGCGTTGCGTTGCATTGCTTCGCGCTGCTTTGCGTAGCTTTGCATCGCTGTGCTTTGCTTTGAATATTCTTGGTTGCTTTGTTTTGTTGCTTTGGCATTGTTTTGCATCGCATTGTTTGGCATTGTTTTTGCATGGTCTTGCATTTCTTTGGCGCTGTGTTGGCATTGCTTCGTGTTGCTTCGCATTATTGTGCATTGCTTTTCGCCACAGCGGTTGCACAACATGTGTTTTGCCACATAGATTGCACCACGTTGATTGCACCACCCAGACTACATCGCATGGGTTGCAAGACATCCGTGTCCTGGGTCCACGCTGGCGAACATTTTCCTCTCTTCCTGCTTACCTTTTTTTGTCCTCCCTCCTTCCTTCTCCCCCCCTTCCTTCCTCCCTCGTATGCGGGGTGGCACCCTGTGGCCCTCGTATGCGGGGCAGCCCTCGAGGTCTGGCTCGATCGCCCCGCGGTTCTGTCCTGGAGGCCCATCTCCCACAACCCTGCTCCTTCTCCTCCTCGCCCTCCCCCTCTTCTGTCCGTAATCATGTTGGCTCAAGTCTTTTGGCTGTCGGCGACAACACACGGATACCGCTGACCAGCGGCAGATTTCAGCATTCACCTGTTTCGGCTCACGCCGCGGTTTCCCGTGGTTCGTCCCACGGTAGGCCATCCTTTTTTGTGAGTTCCTGGAGGAGCAGTCCTTTGTGAGCTCCTGGTGGAGCAAGCGGACGGCACGCGAGAGTTGGTATGGCGTGGAGGCTCACTGGATTCGTATGCATTTTTTCAGCTGAGTTACGTCGACGTTCTTGGGTCGGATCGGATTCCTGGTCAGCGTCAGGTTCGAATGGTCTCTGTCAGTCTGACGGACGGTGGTACACAACCAGTGGAGGTGCATTGGTGTTATTTGAGTCGGGGGAGCGTAAGACCCGGGTTTGCCGGGACTCGGGTTCGCCATCGTTTTTTGACGACCGCGACTCGGATTTTGACGAGGAGGAGTTTCGTGGGATGTCTGCAGCGGGAGGCCTCGTCAAAATGCAGGCTCGGCCTCGTCACTTTTTTGACGACCTCGTCGGGGATTTTCGAGTCCCCCGTACCCGGGTCTTACGTCTCCCCGATTGAGGTTTGCGGATGCCGAAAAAACATTACGGCCCTCGTGTGCTGCAAGCGTTGCAGCTCTTCGCCCACTCGCCCTCACAGCAAGGCCACTGCCAGCAAGCGCAAACCCCATGAGCAAACCAACGCTGATAATAATGGGGGCAATACAGGCGGACGGAAACTCAACCCTGGGAAGGACAAGTGTCATGACGAATGGCCGCCTCTGCCTTCGTCAGGTAGAAGCGTGGCGCTGGAACCAGGGCCTATGCCAACGATCTCGGCCAACAGAGCTAAGGAACTGGCGACCTTGGCGGAGGAGCTGGCGACGCCATAGGGGCCAAACGGGGCAACGGTTTTGCGTCTCGTGTGCCATCGCGACTTGCGGCGTCGGCTGCTCGTCAACGATGGCAAGGGACAGGGCAGCCACAACACGCCCCTGGAAAAGAAACTCACCAACGAACATGCCGAGCCTGGGATATGAAGAGCCAGCCAGCAGGAGCTGGTCGAGTCCATCGCTGAGCTCCCCAAAGGCTTGGAAGCTGTCGAGCGCTCGGGCTGCAGGCCATCCGATCGTCTGTCGTGCACCGGTCGACACCTGGGGCAGGGATCGCCCAGGCATTCGGAGGTGCCGTCGCAGCGCTCACGTGTGCCGAGTGGGGCGCGGCCTCGCGGGAGATGGCGCGCGCCTCGGCCAGCCTCGCCGACCTGCCGCGCGGCTGTTTTTTTTTTTGTTCTGCCCAGTGGTCCGAGCCCTTTGTGGCGTCGGCGGGTCGCCTCCCCCCAGCGGAGACACGCGGCCCCACGGCCGGGCGCTGCTATGGGGGCCTGGCGGACCTGGCCGCGCGGGCCCACCTGCCAGTCATCCGTGGGGGGGGGGGGCGTGAGCGCGCTGCCTGAAGACGCTTTGGGCTCGGGCTGGCCAGACCTTGGCATCGCTCGGACGTGTGCATTTTTCCTTCGGCGAGGACCCTTGAGGAGCATCCTGGATCGTCTGGCGAAAAAACCACGCACGAAACCGAACAATGCACAGGGAATGGACGTCCGAGCGATGGCCAGGTTCAGGCTGGCCAGGCCCACCTGCTGCGCAGAGGGTTGCGCCAGAGAGCCCCTGCGCGCCAGGGCGGGGCCCTGGATTTCTTTCGGGTCGTGACCTCCCGAACGAAGTGAACCCCGCCCTCATCTCAGAAATCGTGGGGGGTAGGGGTAGGGTTCGCATGTGGCCCCCGATTCTTTGCGGCCAGCCAGAGCACAGTGCCGCACGTTGAGCCTCTGGGCGTGGTGCGCAGCGCAGCGCAGGGGCCGCGCTTCGCCGTGCACCATCTCTGCCGGAAGGCTTCAGCAAAGGACGCTCGTGCGTGGTTTTCCGGATCTTTCCGCAGGGCTTGGCCATGAATCAGGAGGGAAAGAAACACACAGACACAATTAGTTGTCGATTTCCAAGAAAATATGGGAAACTATGGGAAGTGGGGGGAGACAACAACCCAGAAAATATAGGAAAATCTGTTTTTTTGTTGTTGTGTGTATTTCTTTGTGTGTCCCAGGGCCCCTTCAGTGCAGCAGAGAAGCAGGGGGGGGAGGGGGCGGGGCCCCGTGCCGTGGGGCCCGCAGGTTGTGAGACTGCAGCCAGCTGCTCCCCCCCCCCAAAGAAAGCTTACACGTGTCGTCTGTTGCGTGCGTTCGCCTCGTAAATCGAGCGAGATGCACTCACGATCTGATTTGTGTAAAGGGCCTACATGTGAAAGATTCCAGATGCACCATTTCCAGGGCGCCACCATCGAGATCTCCCATAATCAAGACCAATGTGTAAATGAGTTACCACAACGAATGCTCAACTTGTAAACCGCCACAGATGCATCTTTCAACTGCACATTGGTTCGATTGTGGGGGTTTTGTAGAGGCAGCGCCGCGGGGCCGCGGAAACCTACCAGGAATACGCGAGCCCATGAAATAGTTTGTGCTCCCACATGGGTGATTAAGAAAAAGCTGGGCAAATCTTGGGGCCTCTGTATTTTTCTTCGCAGTTGAAATATGTCGCGGCAGCCCTAGCACAAGGATCTTTTTGTTTTGGCGACCTTCCCGAACAGGATTTCAATTGCTAAGCATCTGCAGTGGCCGCCACACACGGAATATTTGCAGCCGCTTTTACACGCCGCAGTTCCATGCGCGGCGATCTTACAAGGCCGTGGGCCCGTGGGACCTTGTCAGGAAAACATTGCTTAAGCTAAAAACATAAAACACGCATTTGTTTGTCACAGGGAAGGGATGGACAAACTATGGCACAGTGTGGCTCGATCTTCGTATCGTGCAGATCCCCCACAGCTCACACCCTTGTCTGCGGAGCATCTGCAGCGACCGCCGCACTGGCAATCTGTTTGCAGCAGCCTTTACAAACGAGGTTTCCTTTGGCGGCGATCTGTTGTCCCCCCTCCTTCTCCTCCTCCTCCTCCTCATCCTCCTCCTCCTCCTTCTACCCTCCCTCTCTCTACAACTCCTCCTCCCTCCTTCATCTCCCCTCTTCCCCACCCTTGATTCGTTACCCCTTGTCGCGTGTTGGCATGAGGGCGCGCTCCCTGTCCGAGCGGCGCCTCACAAAACCGCGCGGCCCCGTGACGGTGCCCTCGGGGTCCGACGGAGCGCCCCCGAGAGCTCTTTGTGTGCAGGCGCAGTGCGGGATGAGGCCAGGTGTGCCTGCCACAGCAGACACCCAGGAGCGTCTGGGGCATGGCATGAGCAGGACAGTTTTTTGGTCGGCGGGGCGAGAGCGAACCTCTTCCGCTAAAAGCTAGGCGGGGTACGCACAGCTTTCATTGGGGAGACAGGGCACAGGCAGGCGGGGCCTCAGGCGGCCGGAGTGGGCGGGGCCCGGGGTGCAGGCGGTGCCGAAGAGGACGCATGAGTAGGACAGGAGAGGCATAGAAGCCATACAGTCGGGCCACTTGCCATGCATGTGCGATCAGAAGAAGCTCGAAGGGAACAGGGTTCAGATCTGGAGCTGTCAGCATGCATGGTATCAATTAGCTATTTTTCTTGGTGCGTCTTGCCTGTGGGATGTACGTTGTCACAGGCTCGTTGAGTGGAGCTGGAGATGGGTGGCGCGCAGAAGGGACGTATGGTTTTCTCTTGCAGATCTTACGCTTGCCACGTGCAACTTTGTTCAGCATGACTGGTCCCATGAAGCAGTTGATCGCCGCAATGTGTTTCGCAAGTGTATGCCCCTCCAATGGAGGTAATACCATCAGTGGTACTCACTTCGGCTGCGCTTCAGGGCCGTTTAGCCTCGAACGTATTGCTTTCTATTCGTTCGCCGTGACCCAATCCCAAAGATGGACGGTTATAGCTATGTCCACACGCCCCTTTCCGCGTCGGAAACGCGCGTTGCAACATCTGACAGGTGTTATTTCTCCTTAGATGTCAGAGCAGCGACGGGCGCTGATGAAGCGGTGAAGACAGCAGCGAAGGCGCGAATTCTTTTTCTTCCGTGCGTCAGGGGATGGCATCGGAAGCGATGACTTATTCAACTTCGGCTCGGTGGATTGATCTTCGGAGACCTCGGCAGGTGATGGATATGGACATCTTCGGACTTGGGAGGGCCAGATCTACTCCAGATTTCGTAATAAAGGGAGGGGCTCTCATTTCGGGGGGGGGTCTCTTCCAGGCTATCTTGGAGGGCCTGGGGGGGTCTGGGGACGATGCTCTGGAGGGTTCTTCCACACGGGGGCGGTCCGAAATGGCCTGTCTTGGAGGGTCCAGACCCCCTCCCTTTTACTACGAAATCTGGAGTACCTTGGGACTTGGGAGGGCCGGATCTGCCCATGTCCACCGCCTGGCGAGGGCCCCGGAGGCCGATCCCCGGGCGGCGGCTATGGATAGATTCCCAGCTCCCCTGCAGGAGCAGCACCAGGTGCGGACGGCTCCTGTGCGGAGCGCCGAGGAGAGGGAGCTCGTGGAGAGGGGGGGAGGGTGCGGAGGAGGGGAGGGGCCGCACGGGGGGGGAGCGGGCGGGGGCAGGGGAGGACATCGGAGGCGAAGGGGTGCTGCTGGGGAAGCGTTTCAACGCTAGACGCCTTCGTTTCATTTTCGGCGGGCTGGTGGTGGATCCGGGGCATGCGGACTTCCAGTCAAGCGGCTGCGTGATGGTGGAGCGATGCGCGGGGTGTGTTGGGGGGGGGGGGGGAAACGAAAAAAACAAAACATCGGAGGCGAAAGGGGGGCAGGAGCGGAGTGGAGGGTCCAGAGGAGGGGCTCGGAGGAGCAGGTCACCATAAAAGGCCAGCCTCCCGTCGCGGTCGCCCTCCGCGGCCTCCTCGCACGGCGCGGCCGGACTCGCTCCGAGATTCCGGTCGGAGCGCACCCCCCTGGGAGGGAGGGAGGGGAGGGTCTCGAGAGGGAATCGGGGGGGGGGGGGAAGCGCCCAGCGGCCTGCGCAAGAAGAGAGGGACATGTTTTTTGGGGAATTTCGGCCTGCTTCGCCGAGGGGGCGGTCAGCTTGGTGCGGCACTCGCTAGCCGCTGGCAGAAACACGCGGTATCTCGCAGCAGGGGCGCCAAGGCGTAGTTGCTCCTCCCAACCTAGCCCATGCCACCCCCATACATCGTCGGAGAGCGCCCAAGGCGCATCACAACGCAGCAGGATGAGGAAGAGAGGGAAAGGGGAGGGAGGTGGGGGGGGGTGGGACGGTAAGGGGACAAAAAATGAAACCCCTTCGTCTTCGCCCCGCATTCGCCCCCCCCCCCCCCCCCTCCCCCCAATTTCAAAGTTGGGTTCGGCCTCTCGGAGGCCTTGGGGGGTCCACTTTTTTTGTCCTCTCGCGCCTGTGCTGCAAAATGCTTGAAGCCAACCTTGAAATTGGGGGGGGGGGGGGGCCGTGGTGTCAAGGGTTCCACTCTTTTGTCCATCTACGGGAGGGGGGGGGCAGAAAAGGCCCCGAGAGAAGGCGTGGCGGGGGGGGGGGGCACAGGCGAGCGGCGGGCCCAGATTCCCCACGACCCCTTTTTTTTTGGTTGCTCGGGTCGCCGTCCCCCGGGCGTCTCGAGCGACCGCCTCCTTGGGGGCCAGCTTCTCCTCCGGAGTCTTCTCTTCGACGGTTAAGTCGGGCCTGTCCCTCTACAGGGGGAATGCTCAACAATAGTCAAACAATAGTCTGGGGACTATGTTTTTTTTTTTGAATATTTTGGGGCATCTTGTGAGTCTGTTTTGAATATCTTTTATGGTTCGTCCGGAGTCCCCCTGTAGGGGGGCAGGCCCGACGCCCCCCTGGGGCCCGACGAGGGCTTCCGAGCGCCAGCAGCCGTGCGCGCTGCTCGGGCGCGTCCCTCCCGCTCGGCCCGCCAGGGTGTGTTAGGGGGCCACGTGCGAACCCTACCCCTACCCCCCACGATTTCTGAGGGGGAGGGTTCACCACCCACCAAACCACCCCAACCCAACCCGAAGGCCCAAATTTATCCTCGATTTCCAGTGGGGGGGTCGGGGAACGTTGAAAAAACACATGGTATCCGTACCCCCCCCAACCCGAAATTCGGGTCAAATTCGGGTCTTCGGGTTGGGTTGGGGTGGTCTGGTAGGTAGTCAAGGGTGGGGTTCACTGGATCGCCCACTGCCGGCTCGCCCGTGGATTCTGGGGGTCCTGAGGAGCGGTTGTGGACGTGGCGGTTCCGGTATCGGTGTGCTTGTGAGAGGTATCGCCAAAGCGCCAGCGCAGCACCGTCCAATGAGCGACCTTCCGAGAATCGCCCACAATGTCATCACGTGACAGATTTGGTCCCTCGATTCGCGAGGGCCGTGACATGTGACATGCTCGTCCACAAGCTCGCGGCAGAGAGCGGCAGCATTTGACACCTCTTCCTAAGATCCAGGTAGGTCGTAGCATGTAGCAACTCGCTTCCTCAGTGGAGCGAATGTCGCGACAAGCAGGCGAGGGAGAAGGACGAGAAGACGAGGGAGAGATATTGGGGAGGGCAGATTTTGCAATGACTCTGGGGTCGTCTTGGGGCCCTCCTGGGGCTGTCTGAGGGCGTTTTCGCGGCCTTTCGGGGTCTTCTAGTGACGTTTTGTCTCCTTTGGGGGCCTTCCTGGGCTGTCTTGGGGATGTGTTGGTCAAGCAGTGGCGAAGCGTCCTGGCTCGCCTATAGGGGCTTCAAACAATTCTCTAAGAACCTTTTGTGGTTCCCACGAAATGTTCTTTGAATATTTCTGGCTGGGTCTGTCTTGTTTTTAACACATCGGGTTTATGTTCTAAGAGCATTGTTTTTGTTCTTAAAACATTTGTGGGTTCTAAGAACCTGTCGTGGTAGGCCTATAGGAATGCCAGGACGGTCGGTCCCTGCTCAAGTTGGGCCACCCTGGAGCCGTCTTGAGACCCCCTTGGGCACTCCAGAGGCAATTTTTGGACGGAACATTTGGGCAACAACAAACGTTGAACCATGCAGTTCGCCTCGATTTGCTTTAAGACTTGCGCTGTCTAGGCCACCTCTAGGAGATTCATGGAGGCCCTCTTGGGACGCTTTGTGGTCGTCGTGGGGCCTACTTGGGCTGTCTTTGGTCCGCAGGCCATCTCGCGCCTTGTTGGGTCCGCCTCGGGAACTTTTTAGACCATCTTGGAGACTTCTTGGGCCAGTCTGGGGCTGCCTTGAGGCCCTCTTGGGCACTTCAGATGTTATTTCAGGTTGATCTGTATCGGAAGCAAGCTGCGCTAGGATCTTAGGCGTTTGTGCCCTCTTAGTAGACTTCTTGGCTCCTCTTTTGGGGCGCTCTGGGGGCCTCTCGGGCCTTCTTCGAGGTCTCTTAGGCAAATGCGGGTCCTGCTTGGGCCGTCTCGGACTCCATATTCGTCAGAGGCTCTGGAGACCGACGTGGAGGCGTCGAGCCACCCAGAAAGCGTCGTGAGGGGGGCCTGGCGCACGCGGGAGATGCTGCGAGGGGTGGGAGAGCACTGGAAACTACAAAAGCCTTCTGTTGCACACAACACGGCTCTCGGCATGATGCCACACTCCCTCGTGACAGGAGGCGCGGTGGCGGATGTACTGGCCATTCGGGCCCAGGGGGGCACATGATGGTGGACGTCAAAAACCATGGACGTTTCTGATGATGTGAGGGGGAAGGATGCGATGACAGAGCCCACAATTTACTGGTTGTGAGTTTGAGCCTGTCGTGGTTGTGGGCGATGTGCAGGAGCTTTTTTGGCGCCCGACAGCCGAAGAGCCCCCACATCCGGGCAAGTAGTAGGGCCAGTGTCATAATAACACAGGCTGAGTTTGCCCACTGCAGGTCGGCTATTGAAGCTTTCCCTCCTTGCTTGGCGCAACCTGATATCGCTCTCTGCTGCCTGCCGCGAAGTGGGGATACGTTGTGGCCGCGTTCTCCTCCTCCTCCTCCTCCTCCTCCTCCTCCCCTCCTCCTCCTCCTCCTCCTCCTCCTCCTCCTCCTCCTCCTCCTCCTCCTCATTCTCCTCAACAAAAACAGGAAAGTGGGGCCAGTGTTACGGGCTACAGTCGGCCCGGATTAGTAGGTCGACCCTGCCAGCTCAAGGGTACCCTTGTGTTCTGTGCCTCGCGACACGTGCCTTCTTACACTCCTATGGCGATGTGGCACTCGGAAGGGTCTTGTGTCCTCTCGCGTGTCCTGTCCAGTCAAGGTCGACTGTATTCAGGTTAGGACCCGCGGGCCCCCGCTCCTGGGCAGGCCGCGGGGGGCAAGTAGGGGCTTACAGGCGAGCCCTACCCCTGCCCCCCACGATTTCTGAGGGGGAGGGTGGGGTTCACTTCGCTCTGGAGCCCCCGAGCGAAGTGAACCCCGCCCTCCCCCTCAGGAATCGTGGGGGGCAGGGGTGGGGCTCGCCTGTAAGCCCCCCTGGCAAGCTCCGTGGCGGGGGCTGGCCGGACGCTCTCTCTCCTCTCCCTGGGAGAGCGGAGGCCCCCGGGCGCCGGCCGGCCAGCGTCGGGGACTCGCCGCCGCGGGTCGCGGCAACCGCCCGCCCCCCCCCTCCCAAATTAAGTGTCGGGGGTGGACAGACCTCCTACCCTGACACGCCTTCATTTCTGTCTTCGCCTTCATTTCCTTTCCATCGCATCGTTATCATTCGCCACCGTCTTCATGGTCGTCGTGGGCCCCCCTCATCATTCGGGGCTGGACAGACCTCCTACCCTGACACGTCGATTAAGGAACTGGCCGTTTTCGGTTCGCGAGAGGGCGTCGCGGCCGTCATCTGTTGCGGGTCCAGGTTCGTCGGCTTCGGGCCCAGGCCGCTTTCACTGAGGGGAGGTCTACTAAAGGGAGGTTGGTCCACCGCCGAAAGTGGCGGCTATTGCCAGTGGCCAGCCTTTGCAGGCCGAGAGGTTGACACCAGCACCAACATCGGCGGGGTTCCTCCACCGAGGGAAGAGGATGCCGATCCCGGCGGTGGCGGTAGTATGCTGGCTTCCAAGGTGACCGAGACATTCCCACCAGCACCGAACTCTAGGATCATCGCTCCCCTGTGGAGGCAGCCCCCTGTCTTGGTGTTGGTGCCAACTTCGAGGCTTCAATAGCACGGGCGAGCCCCACTCATCAGAGTTTCCGACAAGCCGGGCCAGGAGCTAGCGGGGGGTCGTTCCACTAAGGGGGCATCTTGACAACCCACGCCCAGGGCAACCATCTAATGTCGACTGGCCTTTGGCACATCTGGCCTCCGTACCTGGGTTGTGGGTCTGAAGCCTATTGGATGATCGTTGGGATCTCGTGGGAGGCCTGTCGGGGCCTTTTGGCGGCAGTTTGGACGTCTCTTGGGGCCCGTTTTGGGACTTCTTCTGGTCTCTTTGGGGCCTCTTTGGGGCCTCTTGGACCAACTTTAGGGGCCTCTTGGGGGCCTCTTGGGGGCCTCCTGGGCGCCTCTGGGGGCCTCCTGGGGGCCTCTTGGGGCGGAAGCCCTTTTGGGGCCGTCTTGGGGCCCTCTCGGGCCGTCTTGTGCGCCTCTTGGGCCGTCTCGGGTCACCTTCTGGGCCGTTTGAGATTGTTGTTTTACAGGCTCTAGGGGAGCACGTGTCACGTGTTCCCCCCCTCCCGCCCCCCCACCTCCCCCCAGTAAAGGTAACGCTTGGGAACCGGCCGCATGCGCGAATCTTTGCAGTTTCCGTCGGACTAGGCATCCCACGAGGAGGAGGAGGAAGTGGAGGAATAGGAGGAGGAGGAGGAGGAGGAGGAGGAGGAGGAGAAGGAAGTGGAGGAGGAGGAGCAGGAGGAGAAGGAGGAAGAGAAGGAGGAGTAGGAGGAGGAAGACGACGACGACGACGACGACGACCGAGATGGCCCGGAGGCTCCCGAAGGTGCACAAGCATTGTTGTCGTTGTCGTCGTCGTCGTCGTTGTCGTCGGCAACGTCGTCGGCATCGTCGTCGTCGTCGTTGTAGTCGGCAGCGTCGTAATCGTCGTCGTCGTCGTAATCGTCATCGTCGTCGTCGTCATCGTCGTAGCGTGCCTCTTCTCGTCGTCTTCGTCTTCATTCCATTGCATGGTGTTTCACGCAAGTGCTGTGGCGTCGACAGGCGCTGTGCTGTGGTGTACACAAGCGTTCTGGTGCATGCAGGCGCTGTGGTGTACGGCCACGGTGTGGTGCACACGGCTGGTGTGATGTGCGCAGGCGCCGTGGTGTACACAAACGTTCCAGTGCACCCGGGCACTGCGGTGTGCACGCAGGTGTTGAGGTGTACAGAGGCGCTACGGTGTACACAGGCGATGTGGCGCCATGGTGCGCGCAGTTGCTAGGGTGAACAGAGGCACCGTGGTGTACACAGGCGCTGCGGTGCACGCAGGCGTTTTCGTAAACACACATATGTTGCGCCTGTGCTGCGGGCGCGCCTTCTGGGGTGCACGCCGGCGGCAGTTACCATTACCCCCCCCCCCGCTAACTCCCCTTCCCCCCTGGGTAACATTTTTACCCCTAATGGATAAAACAACGATCTCTTTGGGGCCCTCGGGGAGGCCACTTGGGCCGTCATTGGGCGGTCTTGGGGTCCCTAGGGTCGTCTGGGAGCTTTGGGAAGCCGAAAGACGGGAAAACCAAAAACCCTTTGGAACAGTGATTTTGGCCTCTTGAGGCCTTCTTGTGAGGCTTCTTGGAGGCCTCTTGGGGCGTCTTGGAAGCCTCTTGGGCCGTCTGGGGGCCATCTTGATCGTCTTGGAGCGATCGTTCGGCGACTCGGGGCCCTCTTGGGGCTCTCTTGGCCCGTCCTGGGGTCCTCTTGGCTCCGAAAAGGTCGAGCGACATGACGCGACAAGCCCCAAGAACTTTCGGGATTTGGGGTCTGGGCCCGTTTAAGCCTCTTCAGGGCTGAGGACTGAGGCTCCAGGGATTAGGGAAAGGACCTGAGGACACGCCCACTCCGTGCCCAAAGGCACGGTGGCGGATGAGCCGAAATTTCGGACGAACCAGGCCAGGGGCTAGTCGGGGCCAGCCGCAACGAACCTCTGTTGACCCCCCTCGTGACGATCCGTCGGATCCCCTTGCTGCAAGCAGGATGTGAGGTACGCAAGCGCACGTGTACGTCTACACCCCTACACCGCCTGCACCCCGGCCGCCCTCCGGCCGCCTGAGGCCCCGCCCGCTTTTGCCCTGTCTCCCCAATTAGAGCTGTGCGTAGCCCGCCTAGCTTTTACCGGAAGAGGTTCGCTCTCGCCCCGCAGACCAAAAAGAAGTATACGTCTACGTGTCTGCCCCCCCTTTCCGCTGGTTCCCTCGACGGCACGGGCTCGCGCAGCCCCGTAGGTGCACGGCTCGATCCAGGCGATTTTTCTCACGCGCAGGCCGTTCGGTGAAGTGGGTGCAGTCGACCCGCATAGTAAGGACGGACACTTTTCCTAAGGGTACCCGTGTATCCTTATCTCCTCGGTCCGTCCGCGCCCCGCTCGAAAAGCTTCGAAATGGCCTTTCAAGGCCCTTGCATCCTTATCGTGCATCCTTATGATACGAGTCGACTGTCTGCTTTTGTGGGTTTCCAGATTCCAGCCTGGTTTCAGCGCCCCCCCTATTTCAAGGGCCCGCGATCTCTGGGCGGGCCGCAGCCCAGCCTGCTCTGACCGCCATCCTAGTGCCAACTCCTTCCGAATGTCTGGCAGCCCCCCCGCGTGCGAGCCACACTCTCCCCACCCCCCGAGCTCGAGAGCCAGCCCCAGCCCGAGCGTCACGCTGCCAGTACACCGATATGGGTGCCCTCGAGCTCAGTCACGCTGCGGTGTGGTGATATGCAGTCATTGAGGTTGGGGTCGCGCACTCATCATCGTTGGGATGATTATTTGGTCAAAAAATCGGAGCTCTGCTGCTTCCTCGCGTTTCGATACTACTCTGGTCGAACAGTGATGTGATGCCTCCTGGGGCGACGGGTTCTACAGCCGGCCCGGATTAGGAGGTCGATCCTGCCAAATCAAGGATACCCTTGTGTCCTGTGCCTCGCGACCCGTGCCTCCTGCATTCCTGTGGCACTGTGGCTCTCGGAAAGGTCTTGTGTCCTCTCGCGTGTCCATCGCTCGGACGTCCATTCCCTGTGCTTTTTTCGGCTTCGTGCGTGGTCTTTTCGCCAAATGATCGAGGATGCTCCTCGATGGTCCTCGCCGAAAGGAAAGTGCATACGTCCGAGCGATGCCAAGCTCGCGTGTCCTGTCCAAGGAAGTCCGCCTGTACACAGATCCACTGGCCCGGGCCTGGCTGGTTCTTGGCCCGGAGGAGCGGCGCGTATGCCTTTCTCGGTCGGAGCCGCGGCGGCCCGCGGCCAGGCCGCGGCGGGCTGCGGCCTGCTGCGCAGCGCCCTCGGCTGGCCCCCCGGGCGCCCTGCCGACGGGGGCCGCCACGCCCCCGACGCGGGCTCGGCGAGCGCGCGGGCCTGGAGCGCCCGGGGCGTGGCCAGGGCGGCGGCACGGGGCGGTCGGGCGGGCGGCTCCGCGCCTGCAGCCGTGGTGGCGGTGCTGATGCTGCTGATGATGCTGACGCTGACGCTGACGCTGACGGTGCTTGTGATGATGATGCTGATGCTGATGGTGATGATGATGCCCATGATGGTGATGATGATGATGGTGGTGATGATGATGATACCCATGATGGTGATGATGATGATGGTGGTGATGATGATGATACCCATGATGATGATGATGCTGCTGCTGCTGATGATGATGATGATGATGATGATGATGATGATGATGATGATGATGATGATGATGATCGTGATGGTGATGGTGATGATGACGATGATGCTGATGCTGGTGATGATGATGATGAGGATGCTGGTGATGAAGATGACTAAGCTGATCATGGTTATGGTGATGATACTGATGATGCTGCGGATGAGGATGAGGATGTCGATGGTGCTACTGATGATGCTGAGTTGATGATGCTGCTGATGATGATGCTGATGCTGATACTGCTGCTACTGGTTATGATGCTATTGATGCTGATGATGGTGATGATGGTGATGATGAGGACGATGATGAAGATTACGATACTTGTGGTTGTGATGCTGATGATGATGAAGATGTTGATGGGGATGCTGATGATGCTGATGATGATCATGTCGCTGCTGATGATGATGCTGGCAATACTGATCATGACGCTCCTGATCATGCTGCTGATGATGATCATTATGATGATGATAATGATGCCGAAGCTGATGGTGATGATGATGATGATGATGATGGTGGTGGTGGCGGTGGCTGTGATGATGAGGCAGCTGCTGATTATGATAATGATGTTGATGCTGATCCCTCTGATGATGATGCTAATGGTGCTGATGCTGCTGATGATAACAATGATGAAGGTGAGGATGGTGATGATGAGCAGGAGGATGAATACGTTGGTGCTTGTGATGCTGCTGAAGCTGCTGCTGATGATGAGGACGCATAAGCTGATCTTGGTGATATCGATAATGGAGTTGCTGCTGAGGATGGTGATGTTGCTGCTGCTGATGAAAAAACTGCCGATGATGACGATGATGCTGATGCTGGTGATGATGATGATGCTGCTGCTATTCATAATGATGATGCTGATGATGATGATGGTACCACTGATGACGCTGATGCTGGTAATGATGATGGTGATGCTGCGGATGATGGTGCTCGTGATGGTGATGTTGCTGATGCTGCTGGTGATGACGAGGAAGGTGATGATCGTGACGATGAGCAGGATGATGATGATGATGATGATGATGATGATGATGATGATGATGATGATGATGATGATGATGATGATGATGATGATGATGATGATGATGATGCAAACCCGAAATTCGGGTCTTCAGGTTGGGTTGGGGTGGTCTGATAGGTAGTCAGACATGTTTCCGCGGTCAAGTGTCCGGTGGGGGAGGGAACGCTTCATAAGAAGGAGCAGTGACATCCCTGTCCCCGATCGGGAAGAGAAAGGGTGGATGGAAGAGGAAACGTTCTAAACCACCCGAGCCCAGTGTAGGAGGAGGATGAGAATGAGAAAGGAAACAGGAGGAGGATGAGGGGGAGGAGGATGAGGCGGACGGGGGAAGCGGAGGAGGAGGAGAACGGGGCAGGAGGAGGAGGAGGAGGAGGAGGAGGAGGAGTTATCATTATTACGCATGTTGCGCGACGCAGGTGCAAGCCTGGCCGCAGATCAATCACATTCAGGGCAGGAAGGACGAGCGACAAAAGTCGGTGCACAGCGCGTATTGGTAGGGCCATGCCGGAACGCACTGTGCGCACGCGGGCACGCCGCATTAAAGTTCAGGAAACTTCACACCAGACTTGGGAGGCAGACCACAACTCATATGATCGTTTTCTTATTCATTGTTTTGCCTATCGGCGCGGCCCCCCCCCCCCCCCCCCATGGAGTAGATCTTGGCTGTTTTTTGGCGCCTGTCTCGAGCGGGTAGAGTCTCCCCGAGAGGCCGCACTCTTGCAAACACTCGCACTAAGTAGAGGTCTGGAGTCAGACTCCCCCCCTCCCCCTCCCCTTGCCGCCCAATGTCGAAACGCCGAACAAGAAAACGTTCACCGTGCGGGATATGACATCTTTGCCCGATTTCGTCGGGGGCTTGCGCTGCACCAAGAGCTTGTGGGCGTGCTCAGCACATATGCCACAACAATATGCCTCTGACGACCTGCAACGTGTGGGACGGGTGGCAGTCAGCAGCCCTCGGATGCCCCACAACACCCCCGACAGCCAAGGGTGGGTCCACCCTATTCGGATAGCGGTCGTCGTGAAGGAGGCGCGTGAATGGACCAGAGTCTCCACGAGGGCGGCAATCACAGGGCCAGAAGTCTGCGAGCAATCTTTTCCTGGAAACAGACCGTGCACAACGGGTATTCCAAATCCCTTATCAATCGTCCCCCGGGTCCGGTTTTTTAAGGCGCTTTTTTGGTCATTCAGGGGGTCTGGTTTATTAGGTCGCTTTCTTTGGATTGGAGCTGAGGGGGTCTGGTTTATTAAGGCGCCCCATCGAAGAGGGGGTCCGGAATATCAGGTCGCATCTGGAGGGGGGTCTGGTTTTTTAGGGGGGGGTCGATTAATAAGGGATTTGGAGTACACCAAATCACCGAGGGTTGGGATCGTGCCCACAGGCACGGAGGCGAGCACAACGACTGTCGACAGAGCAACGGTTCCCCTCCCGCCCCCTCACGGGCAGGCCGGCTCGGGCGTCCGGCGCCCTTGCGGTCGGGAGTGAAAAAGCGCCTCCCTCTGAATGGCATGGAGGCGCCGCACCACCGGGGGCGCAAGGTGATCGGCAGCTGGCGCGAGTCTATCCTGACGGGGCGGGGGTGGCATGAGCGGCAGCACCCTTGGAGGCAAACCAATCGGCAGCAGCATGTAGATACAGCTCCCCAGGTCTCAAGCCCAGGCTCTCGATCCGATGCTGGGTGGGGTGAGCTCTGGTCCAGAGCGGCGTGACCGTGCCTGGCCTATGGGAGAGCTCAGCATGCACGAGGGCCCAGAGGTCAAGCAGGGACGATGTTTTCCAAACCACGCGGCGTCTTGCGGAAACCTCTGCACACGATCCGTCCATCGGAATACACCGTGACGTCTCCTTCCGTCACTCGGGAGCAGCTGCAACCAGCGCACAGAGCCCGGCACGTGGAGAACTCTGCTTGGCGGTGGGGAGGGTGCCGAAGGCGAGGGAGTACGGGCAGTGCCAGAACCTTTGGAGCGGGGTCTCCTTAGCTGATCCACACCGGGGACAAAGACCATTGGTACTAGATCAACTAATCGGGACTCCGTCCAATACGCACCTGAGGCGAGATTGCGAATCATACTGGCAGACTCCGCCTCACCATCCCTGGATATTCCCTTGAGGATACCCTGGATGACAGAGAAATCAATCCCCTCCTGGGAGCCTTCGCCCAGGGAGTGGTCAGCAGCCCTTTCCCGAGAGAGCTTCTGGCAACAATCAAAAAGAGCGCCCCAACAAGCATGCGGAAAACCAGGGTCCGTGATGCGAAGCTTTATTAATATTTTGGTAATGTTTTGACCTCTACGGGCCCGCCGCACAGTCCCAAGCTGGCAGCGCGGGATGCCAGCTCTTGCCCCAACGTCGCGCTGGCGCAAAGAAGCGCGGAGCAAGCACGGCCGAAAAGCATCCGAAGCGTCCGCGGCATCCCCCTTGTCAAGGGCGCCCTCGAGGGCGCGAAGTCATTCGCGCTTCGCGCCTCGCGGTTCGGCTCCGGTTCCCCCTCATCCTCCTCTTCTCCCCTGGGAGGCGGCGCGAGAGCGCGAAGTTGTTCGCGCTTCGCGCTTCGCGCAGCGCGAAGCGCGAAGTTGGGAGCCCTTGCTTGTGCAGCGGTCGCCGCAGGAGCTCCACACTCGGTCCACCCAAAAACCGGTGAGCGCGGGGGCACCCGGGAGAGGCCGAGGAGCACCGCAGGCGTGGCCGCGGCGGGGCCCTCGACCCTGCTCCGGCGGCTGCTCGCGGGGAGATTCGAGGAGGCATCTCGGCATCGTTTGGCCAATCCCTTCGGCATGTTCGAGAAGGCATGTCGGCATTTCGAGAAGGCTGTTTGGCACTTCGGCCTCGTTTCGGCATGGTCGAGAAGGCATTTCGGCATTTCGGGCATCGTTTAGCCCATCCCCATCCCCATCCCCGTCCCCTTCGGGACCCCCACCGAAGTACCACCCCAGTAGGGGACACACCCCTCGAAACCCGAAGGGAACGACCTATGTCCCCATCTAGGGGGGCAAATCGGCCAGTGGGGCCCAGGCCACGCCGCTGGGGGTGGGGATCGGTTGAAGGATGCTCAGGCGGGCAACATCTTGCCCCACGCTCGGGCAGCACCATGTCTCCGGCGGTGGGACGGGTCATTCTAACTCTGGGCAGAAGATCACCACCCACCAAACCACCCCAACCCAACCCGAAGGCCTCAATTTGCCGTCCATTTCCAGTGGGGGGGGGTCGGGGAGCGTTGAAAAAAACATGGTACCCGTACCCCCCCCTACCCGAAATTCGGGTCAAATTCGGGTCTTCGGGTTGGGTTGGGGTGGTCTGGTAGGTAGTCAGAAGACATCAACTGCTCGTGGCGAAGCCTGAACTGGCGACCCTCCCGCGGCGCAGACACCAACGAGAGCACGGTCGTCGTGCAGGCTCCCGGAGGCCACCGGCCAGAGCAAACTTGGGCGCCGCGTAATGGGGGGGTCGTAAATGGGGGGGTGGCGAGGGTGGTTCGAAAAGGTACCCAAACGGTACCTAAACGAGCCCCCTGGGGCTCTGGAGGGGCCCGAAAGGGGCACGAAAGGGGACCTTTTCTGACCCCCCCATCTATGACCCCCCCATTAAGCCACGCCCAACAAACGCGCAGCCTGGGCACGTATTAGACTGCACGTGGGCAGGCGACACTCCGAGGGCCTGGTGCCCCCACGATCCGACAGCGAGGGCCCCAGGTTGTGCAGTTTAGACTTCTGTCGGGCGTGTCCCCCTGCAGCGGGATTTCCGACGAAAAATTAGAAAATATCCCCAAAATACTCCTAAAAGGCAAACAACGTATTCACAAAGTAGTCCCCAGACTATTTTTTTTAAAAGCATTTTTTGATTATTTTTGGGGTACTTTTTATTTTTCGTCGAAAATCCCCCTATAGGGGGACAGGCCCGACTTAAGTTTAGACGCTCGCCCCACGAGCCTGCTAAGGTATTTGACCTTCTTAGCCTTTTTGTAGGCAACCTGCCGACGAGCCTTGACCTTCGAAGCGTCGCGACGACGCCCGGCCATCGTCGTAGTACCAAGGTCTTTGGACAGCATTCATGGGGCGGATCGGAATGGCCGCAGCCTCAAATCTAGCAGAAGGCATCACGCAGAGAAGAGTGCGTCGCAACAAAACCGCTCTTGGAAGATATCACAAAATCGAGGGTCTCAAGCCAATGGTAGAGTTCAATGGCAGCAGGAACAATCGAATTACAAACATCCTCTTCACTAACCCCTTGCTGGGACTGCGACAAGTCATCAACGTAAGAGCGGAGACTCACAAACTTATATGGTTCCGATGAGCCGACGAAATGAGGTCATAAAGATACATCTTGACCAAGGACATGGACTAAGTGTAACCCGCAAGGATGCCAGACCCAGCAGGGATGATGCCAGTAGTGTACTTAGCAACCTCAATGGTGCGCGGGGACGTATGCACCAACATCCCTAGGTAAAGGAGGTGCAGGGGATACCCAAGTTTGACCCCGAAGTGGATCAGACGAGCAGGAGTAACAGCGCCGAACAACCTGGTGAGGTCCCAGTGCAGGGCAGCCGAATACCCCCCCAAACACACAGCCACCTCGTGTCCAGCCTCACGCAAGAGAGCCGCCTGCAGGGCACAGCGCTACCTCGTGCCGCATCGTCCCAGAACTCCGTGTGCCGGGCTGTCCAGGTATCGAGGTCGTGGCCGCGCATGCGGCAATAGAGGCGGTACGCGGCAGGACACCTACAGATGGGTCGTTCTGACCCCACAGTGCCGTTTTTTATACATGCTCCGCGTGCGGATCATGTATTAAACATGCAGGGATTTGGTATTCAAAACAATGATGAATTCATGCATAAGTTTATTCATACATGGATCATGTATGACAAATCCTATATTCAAAAAATCCCATGTATTAAACATTGCCCTGTACGCGGCAGGACACTTACATATTGGTCGTTCTGATTCTATAGTCTTGGGGAGGAGGGCGACCACCCACAGGAAAACCCGGGCAGGCCTCATCATCGCCGGTTCACATTTGTTCAACGTGTCAGCGAACACGCAATCGCACGCTCAGGGAGGTCCAGGAAACCCCTACCGCAGTCCCCTTGGAAAACACAGAAGCCCCCTGGGAGACGTCGGCAGGGGTGGGAGGGTCCATGTGCTGAACGGCCTCCAAGGCAAGAGGGCGGAGGTCATTCATAGCCTCACTCAGGGGCAATCGTTTAGAATCGTCAGCCCTCCAAAGCCCGCCCCACAATAATCGGAACGATATTGCATGAGGTCCCCAGGGAGCTGCACAACACCCTGGGGGTTGACCAGGTATTCAATTGCTTCAACGGTGTCATGCCTGAGCCAACCATGCGTTTTCTTAGCGCCATACGGGAGGGCTCTGAGCAGCCATGCCTTTTGCCTCGCCTTCGCTGATGCACGAGCGGCCGACCGGGCCAACTCAAGGTGAGCGGAGCAGGCATCGCGAAGGAAGGAACCCAATGGGCCATCGTCGCTTGGAAGGGACGCTACCCGAGTTCGCCACCAAGCAGGATCGCGAGGAGCACGGGCTGGCATCATGTCGAAGGAGGGCGCGAGCCCAGCAATATGCCGGCGCAAAACACCTGCACGGACATGCCCACGATTGCGAAGAGCAAGTTGGATTTCCACCAGTTTTTGTGAAAGGTGCGACCAGAAGCAGAGCAACGGATCTTGGAAGGACTGGCCACGGTTACCGCGTCTAGAACTGGATGTAACCTCCACGTTCAATATCAAAGTCAGACTGGTCAGCGTAACATGCGATAGCCCGAGATTTCCACATGAGCTCCGTAGCAGCAGACCGAGCACGATACATGTGCGTGAGCACAGGAGAAAAATGATCCAAAACATGAGGTATCAGAGCATCCCGAAGTTGCCCAGGAAGGGCGATGGCTTCAGGATCACACGTACGTCCAAGATAGACCTCCCATGGCATATCAGGAGACAGACAAACTGGAATGAGAGCAGATTTACATCGCTTCCACATGGGCTGATGTAATACAGTTGCCTCCCAATCGACCTGGAGACCAGCGTGCGTCTTGAAAGGCGAGCTCTCGAACCCAGAGACGGACACGTAGCATCCGAGGTCTTCTCTAGCCAGGACAGTCGATGAGAGAACCTGTCACTACCTTGAGCTTGGTGTCGCTCGGACGTGTGCATGTTTCCTTCGGCGAGGACCACCGAGGAGCATCCTTGATAGGGAGCCCACAAAGGACGTACGCGCCCAGCTATGTACATGAATCCGGCCCCTCGATCCGCGAGACTGGCCGCGTGATACCAACATTCGGGCAATGCGTACTCTCGAACCAGCGTGGATTCATGTACTTGGCGTAAGGAGCCACGCACGAAGCCAAACAAAAAAGCACAGGGATTGGGCGTCCGAGCGCTGGCCAGCCCGAGGGCGCGCGTGATCTCCCGGGCACTCCGAGGGAGCAGGCGAGCACGCGCGAGGGAGGAGGAGGGAGGAGAAGGGAGGAGGAGAGGAGGAGGAGAGGAGGAGGAGGAGGAGGAACGCGGGGACCGTCTCTTCAAAACGAGGACCCAACACCACAGGATGGTTGGGAAAACAAGCGAGACGGGCGCACGGCATCTGCACCAGCGTTGAGGTCTCCCATTCGCGGCCACGGCGCAGCAATAGAGCTCAGGAAAGGTTACCTTTCTTTCATCTTCTCAGGGTTCTCACCAACATATATATATATATAGAGATATATATATATATATAGAGAGAGAGAGAGAGAGAGAAAAACAAAAAGAGAGAGAGAAAGACAAACAACAAAAAACACAAAAACAACTTCTCAAGGTTCTCACCCGCAGCCCCCAAATCAGAGACCATGTGCACAAGGCCGACTGCCATGCAGGAGGCCTGGGTCTTAAGCTCCAGGAACAACCAGCCCTTGCCAGAGCCCAGGTCCCGAACAGTCGTCTCCAAAGCAAGGAAGCGACGGAAACAGAGACCTCGGCTTACAAGAGCTGCAATCCCACCATGGGTTCCCCCTCCAGGGGAGGCAAAGGCGGACTGGATGTGGGGCTTCCATTTGATCTGGGACCCATCTTTTTTGAAACACTTGAGCTTCTCACCAAGAAAGAGATGCGCAGCAATGACAAACCCATCACAAAGGGCCCGAACACGGGCAGCAAAACTCTTCGCAAGAGAGCTCCAGGAAGTGGCATTCGCACATAGGAATGTTGTGACTGACTGATCAGACTTCCCCTGGGTGGCAGTAGCGGGGTTAGCAGCAGCGACACCTCCACTGAGGATCCCGACAGGAGGGTTGCAGAGCAGCGCCACTGAGGGAGCCGCTGCCGCTGGATCACCCCGCTGCCATCACCACCAGGGGGGGGAGGGCGCACAGCGCGCTCCGGCAGAGCGTTGCCGGAACGCGCTGTGCGCACGCGTCGCGTGCTAAAGCCCCGGCTGGGCATGCCATCCCTGCCTGGGCCAGCACCCGCTGGAACGTGCCCGCAACGTTCGTGGCCACGGCCTTGATGCGCTTGGCGCCTCTCTCACGGGCGCGGCGAAGACCCTCCAATTCAGTGGCAAGCTCTTCAGGCTCGCCCACAACCGAACCCACGTCGGACATGTCGTCAGGATTTTCTGTCTGTTGTACGACTCGTTGCGCATCACGTAGGGCAGTCCAGTAGTCGTAAGACTGGAAGAACTTCTCACACAATTCATGAAGATCAGCATCAGAGATTGAGA
>CAUYUJ010014433.1:244241-276741 GCA_963575745.1 Prorocentrum cordatum | reverse complement strand
AGAGCGGGTGGCCGCCCGCCCTCTCTGGGCGCTGGGGGCGCGCCGCCGCGCCTGCCTGTCGGCTGCCCTCCTCGGGGGCCGCCAGAGAGCGCCTGCCGGTCGGAGGTCGGCAGACACACGCCGGGCCCGTCCCTCTACAGGAGGACTATCCAAAAGTAGTCCAAAAATAGTCTGGGAACTATTTTTTAGCATTTTCTTGCCCATGCTTGAATATTTTTGGGGGTATTCTTTATTTTTCGTCGGAAATCCCCCTGTAGGGGGGCACGCCCGACTTCATGGTAGACCTCCTGCCCTGACACGTCGATTGGCGAATCGGCCGTTTTCGGTTCGCGAGGTCGCGGCCGTCGTTTCTGCGGGTCCAGGTCCGTCGGTGTGGCCCTGGGCTGTCTTCACACTGAAGGGTGGTTCACTAGAGGGAGGCTTGTCCACCGCCGATGAGGACTTCAGTATCAGTGATCGGCACAATCGAAATGGGTACGGAAAATATGGGTACGGAGACCAACGGCGATTCCTGTCCATTTCGGGCAGGATGCGCTGCCCGCGTCGCCGCGGACGCTGTCCATCCGAGGCAGGGGCCGCGCCTGGCCAGCAGCGGCCGCTGCGGGATCTGGGCGACACTTGTTGCTGGGCGTTGTGCCCGTTTTTCCGTACCCATCTCGGGCGCCCGAACATGCAGCGCCAGTCCCGCGGGAAGCCTTGGGACCCCGGGTCCGCTCCCCTCGGGGCCCCTCCTCCTCCTCCTCCTCCTCCTCCTCCTCCTCCTCCTCCTCCTCCTCCTCCTCCTCCTCCTCCTCCTCCTCCTTCCCCCCCTCCACACATGGCGCCCCGGCGCCCCGCCCTGCTCGCGACGTGGAGCGGAGAGAGGAAGCCAAGAGTCCCACCCCGGGGCCCCCCCCCTCTGCTCTCCCGCACCGCTCCCCCGCTTCCTCCGCATCGGCGCTCCCGCGTCTCCCTGCAGGGCCGGACCTAAACGGTGCTTTGGCGACTTCGTGGGCCGTTTTCGTTTCGGCTTCGTTTTGCGGCAAAGGCGGAAACCAAACGAAAACGAAAACCAAACGAAAGAACCAAAAGAAAACGAAAACCAAACGAAAAACCAAACGAAACAACACGAGGGAAAACGGAAACCAAACGAAAACGAACAACACCGTTGAGGTTCCGCCCTGTCTTCCTGCGCGCCCCTCTCTCGCTCCGGCGGGCCCCCCCGCTCCAGCCTCTCGGGAGGGCCTGGCCCGCACCTCCTCCTGCCCTTTGCTTCTCGCCGCCAGGTCGGCTCGCGCTGCGCACCCGATGGGGGGCCCCGAGGGGCGAGTCCCCGGGAGGTGGAAGCTGGGAAGGCTCGGCTGGACCCCGCTCCTCGGCCCCCCCCCCGGCGCCTTTCCCCCCGCGCCCGCCGCGACCCCCCCTCTGCCGCCTCCGCCTCCCCCCCCCGCCCCCCGCTCAGGGGGGGGCAGGCGAGGGCGGAAGAGGGATGCGGGCAGTGATGCGGGCAGTTCGTGAGAAAGGCAGGTCGCGAGGTCGACGATCGCCAGACTCATCGATGGATGTCGAGCGAGATCGCTTGGCATAACGAGTGCGAATCCGCGCCAGCGCCACTCGCAAACCGAAGCCTGCACCCATCCCCACCAACCACCGTATCATGCGAAGGTTGGTTCTGTAGGCTTACATACCCAGGACGAAAGTTGTTTCCTCTTGAGCCCCGAACGACGGCTTGAATTCTTGAGCAGACGCGCGTGAGATAACCGCCGTCGGGTCCCGTGAAGTTCGCTCGGGTCCAATTGCGGTTTTGCCGTCTGCTTCGGTGGATCCGAATTCCGTCCGCGCGGATCCGATTTCGGATTTGTTGGATCCGTGCTCGGTCTTATTTTTTACGGCGGATCCGATTGTCACCCCGTTACCAATTCATATTATCCATTCAAAACGGGGAACCAGAAGAAATCTGATCCGCGGGACCCCAGAACCCGCCCGTGTGAAGTTTCCACGGGGGAAGGGGTTTCGGTCGTTACTTTCCAACTCATCATCTCCATTTGCTCCTCAAGAGGAATATCCTTCGTCCTGCGTAAGTGCGTTTCGGCCCTGCTTCTCCTGCCTGACCCATCAGACTGCCTGTGGAATGTGGTGTGTCGGCTTTGTTGTAACCAACAAGGCCGAAGGCCAAAACGCCCATGCGTTTCGGCCCTGCGTCTCCTGATCCAACAGACAGCCTGTGAGATGTTGTGTGTCGGCTATGCTGTAACCAACAAGTCCGAAGGCCAAAACGCCCTTCCCCAGGACGTAAGTTTTTCCTCTTGGGCCCGCAACGACGGCTTGAAGTCTTGCGCAGACGCGCGTGAGATAACCGCCGTTGTATCCCGTGAATTTCGCGCGGATCCAATTGTGGTTTTGGCGTCTGCTTCGGTGGATCCGAATTCCGTCCGCGCAGGTCCGATTTCGGACTTGCTGGATCTGTGTTCGGTATTTTTTTTACGGCGGATCAGAATATCACCCCGTTATCAGTTCATATTCTTCATTCGAAACGGGGAACCAGAAGAAATCTGATCCGCGGACCCCGGAACCCGCCCGTGTGAAGTCTCTACGGGGGAAGGGGTTTCGGTCGTTACTTTCCAACTCGTCATCTCCATTTGGACCTCAAGAGGAGAGCCTTCCGTCCTGCATAAGTGCGATTCGGCCCTGAGTCTCCAGACCCATCAGACTGCCTGTGGAATGTGGTGTGTCGGCTGTGTGGTAACCGACATGTCCGAAGGCCAAAACGCCCATGCGTTTCGGCCCTGCGTCTCCTGACCCAATGGACTGCCTGTGAGATGTGGTGTGTCGGCTATGTGGTAACCAACAAGTCCGAAGGCCAAAACGCCCTTCCGCAGGACGAACAATTTTCCTCTTGGGCCCGGAACGACGGCTTGAAGCCTTGAGCAGACCGATTTCGGATGTGCCGGATCCGTGTTCGTTTTTTTTTCTTCTTCCGGCGGATCCGATTTGTACCCCGTTTTGAATTCATATTACGAAATTTAAAACAGGGAACCGGAAGACATTTGATCCGCGGACCCCGGAACCCGCCCGTGTGAAGATTCTACGGGGGAAGGGGGTTCGGTCACTACTTCCCACTCATCATCGCCATTTGCACCTCAAGAGGAGAGTCTTTCGTCCTGCGTCAGTGCAATTCGGCCCTGCGTCTCCTGAACCAGCAGACTGCCTGTGGAATGTGGTATGTTGGCTATGTGGTAACCAACATGTCCGAAGGCTTCAACGCCCATGCTTTTCGTCCCTGCGTTTCCTGACCCAACAGAGTGCCTGTGAGATGTGGTGTGTCGGCTATGTTGTAACCAACAGGTCCGCAGGCCAAAACTCCCATCCCCAGGACGAATGTTTTTCCTCTTGGGCCCGGAACAACGGCTTGAAGTCTTGAGCAGACGCGCGTGAGATAACCGCCGTCGGATCCCGTGAAGTTCGCGCAGATCCAATTGTGGTTTTGACGTCTGCTTCGGTGGATCCGAATTCCGTCCGCGCGGATCCGATTTGCTGGATCCGTGTTCGGTCTTCATTTGTACGGCGGATCCGCTTATCACCCCGTATTCATATTATTGATTCAAAGACGGGAAATCGGAATTAATCTGATCCGCGGACCCCGGAACCCGCCCGAGTGAAGATTCGACGGGGGAAGGGGGCTCGGTCATCATTTTCCAACTCATCATCGCCACTTGCACCTCAAGAGGAGAATCTTCCGTCCTGCGTAAGTGCGTTTCGGCCCTGCGTCTCCTCACCCAACAGACTGCCTGTGGAGTGTGGTGGGTCGGTTATGTGGTAACCAACAAGTCCGAAGGCCAAAACGCCCATGCGTTTCGGCCCTGCGTCTCCTGACCCAACGGACTGCCTGTGAGATGTGGTGTGTCGGCTATGTGGTAACCAACAGGTCCGCAGGCCAAAACGCCAATCCCCAGGACGAAAGATTTTCCTCTTGGGCCTGGAACGGCGGCTTGAAGTCTTGAGCAGACGCGCGTGAGATAACCGCCGTCGGATCCCGTGAAGCTCGCGCGGATCCAATTGTGGTTTTGGCGTCTGCTTCGGTGGATCCGAATCCCGTCCGCGCAGGTCTGATTTCGGATTTGCTGGATCCGTGTTCGGTCCTTTTTTTTTACGGCGGATCCGATTACCTCCCCGTTTGCAATTCATATTTCTGACTCAAACAGGGAGCCGGATGAAATCTGATCCGCGGACCCCAGAACCCGCCCGTGTGAAGATTCTACGGGGGAGGGGGGTTCAGTCATTAACTTCCAACTCATCATCGCCATTTGTACCTCAAGAGGAAAATCTTTCGCATTGGCCAGCTCGAGTGCCCCAGTAATGTTTATTTGCTTTCCGCCCTCCTCCCCTCTCCCCTCCCACTCTTCCCGCCCTCCTGTACTCATCAGCTGAATGATTCCCCCTCGGCTGGTCGGCGCCATGACCGCAGTGACATGCAAGCGAGATTGTGTGGATGACAGGCTTGATGGCTTTCTGAGAGAGTAGCACGCGCCCTCCCATGTACACCATGAAATGCATGTGTTTGACAGCCAGGAGGGCACCAAGCTGATGTATCACACGCTTCTGCATACCGGCTTCACCGTCCCCTTGTGCGTGCGTCTGCCTCGGTCTCCGCGCCCGCTCTGCCTCTGTCTCTTTCTCCTCTTGGTGTTCGAGTTTTTGCCTGGCCGAGCAGGCCCTGCCGCGGCGCTTCATGGTGGACGGCATCTTGCCTGCACCAGCGTTCTGGATCAAGGCGGTCGGGTGGGTGGGGTGAGTGGTCGGAGGGCACCAACTATACACCAACACCGATCCTGGCCAGGATCGGTCGTGTATATGGTGTATACACCGATTGGTGATCCTGGCCAGGATCGGTGTTGGTGTATAGTTGGTGCCTTCCTAAGTGGGTTCGGGAGTGCCGTGGGTCGACGGGGACGGGTCTCTTTCCTGGGCATCGCTCGGACGTGCGCATGGTTCCTTCGGCGAGGACCCCTGAGGAGCATCCTTGGTCATGTGGCGAAACAGCCACGGACGGAACCGAACAGAAAACACAGGGAACGGACCTCCGAGCGATGGCCAGGGCCAGCTTCGGAATGGAATTGGTCAGCGTGCTCCCAGAGCTGCGGGCTCGGGAGCCAGCGGTGTGGGATGCGGACTGGCAGCTCGACGCCAGGCGGGCGTCAGGGTTTCCGTCGCCTTGGCATCGCTCGGACGTGTGCATTTTGCTTTGGCGAGGACCATCGAGGAGTATCGTTGATCATTTAGCGAAAACTGCACGCACGGAGTCGAAAAATGCACGGAGAAAGGACGTCCGAGCGATGGCGCGTCTCACGGTTGGCGTGTCTGGCATTTTGGCCACGGACCATGGCCCTCCCACGGCCGACGAGGGACATCGATTTCGTTTCGTGTCGTGCGCGAGGCGTGCGGGCGAGGCAAGGCTGCTCGATGGCGATCGGGATCTTGCCCCCGTCAGGGGTGGTTCACGTCTCGGGAGCGACAGAGGGACGTACACGTACATGAATCCACGTCGGTTTCGAGAGTACGCATTTGCGCAAATGTTCGTATCACGCGGCCAGTCTCGCGGATCGAGGGGCCGTGTGCATGTACATGGCTGAGCGCGTACGTCCTTTGTGGGCTCCCGAACGTCAGATTGTCTCACCCCTTGCTTCGGATGCAATGCAACTCCTGGGGGGTCAAATTCTGATTTTGCCCTGGTCCGAAGTCTGGCTTAATCCCGCTTAATCCCGCTTAATCCCGCTTAATCCGGCTTAATCCCACTCAATCCCGCTTAATCCGGCTTAATCCGAGCCCACTCCGGCGTAACAGCCCCCTATTGGGGCTTAATCCTCTTTAATCCTTCCGACGAAAACCTCCCAGTAGTTGCCTCCTAACCTTGCTCGCGCCGGAGGGCCCACGCTGTCCCAGGGCCGTCCCGTGGTTGCCCCGCGGCTGTGCCGAGGGGCGCCGCAAATGTCTGCCCCGCTGCCTGTCCCGACGGTTGTGCTGCTGGTTGCCCCGTGTTTTTTTTCCAAATGGTTGTCACGATTGCCGTCTCGTTTGTCCCGATGCTTGTCCCGATGGTTGTCCCGATGGTTGTCCCGTGCTGCCCCGATGGTCGTCCCGATTGTCGTCCCGATTGTCGTCCCGTTTGTCACGATTGTCGCCTCGTTTGTCCCGATGCTTGTCCCGATGGTTGTCCCGATGGTTGTCCCGATGGTTGTCCCGATGGTCGTCCCGATGGTCGTCCCGATGGTCGTCCCGTGGTCGTCCCGTGGTGTGCGGGAGTTGCTTGCTGCATGGCCCAGATCTCATGCAGGTGCTGCTTTCCACTGCACTCCTCGCTCTCTGGAGGCTCTGGCCCTGTGACCACAGGCTCGGGTCCTACAGTGAGGCGCCTGAAACTTAACACTTACTTTTCAAAAGGGGCTCGGCCGTTCCTTAGGTTTGCATGCGTTCCGCTACCTTTTTGGCGGCGAGCCCCCCCGCGCGAGCCCCTGGCGTTCCTTGCGCGGTGCGAGTGGGGGCTCACGCGCGGAACCGAATCGGAAAGTGGTCACCTGAAGGTCCAGTTCCTAGCCCGAACCCCTGGCGTTCCTAACGCGTTGTTCGCAGGCTGCATTTCTGCGTTCGATCAGGGAGCAGTGGGGGAGGAGGGGGCGGGCGTTCCTTGGTAGTTTGGCAGATGGGGGCGGGGGTCGAACCGCAAAAGCAAGTCGTGGCGGAACGCCGATAGAAAGGGCCTCGGCCATTCCTTCGGACTTCATGGGCTCACTTGGAAAAAAGGGGCTTCGTCTCTTGTGTACCGTTCCTGAGGTTAGCGCCCTTACAGTCGGGGCGCTGCAGAAGGAACCCGTTTCGTTGGGGAGGGGCTCGGTGTTCCTTGATTGTTTCAAAGTTTGCCTCGGGTTTTCCTGAGGTTTTCCATGGGGAATCGAGGTTGAATTTATGGGAAAAAGGGGCCTCGTTCCTTATTTAGGGTTCCTTAGGTCAACGCCCCGACGGTATTGTCCCAGCATGCGCGGGCGGGTCAGGGGCGGACCGCGATGGCCGCCCTTCGGCACCAGGCTCCGCGCGCACCACGTGCGCGCCGCCCCGCCGAGAATGAAGCCCAAAGGGCCACAGGAGGAGGAGGAGGAGGAGGAGGAGGAGGATGAGGAGGAGGAGGAGGGGATGAGGGAGGGGGGAAGGAGGGAGGGAGGGTGGAGGGGGGAGGAGGACAGACAGAGGATGAGGAGGAGGGGAGGAGGGCAAGCTAGGTGCGCTCGCGTCATATCTGACATCCTGCCCCTCCCTCCCATCCCTTACTATGGCGTAGATCCCTTCTCTACTCGCACAGTCGGATGTCGAGCAGGGCAATGATCGCGAAAGGGTACGCGATGCATTGTAGAGCACGGCATGGCATGGCGTAGAAGAGCACCGCAAAGCGTAGTATCAACCTAGCATTGCATTGCATGCCGTGGCATGGCACGGGAAATGACGCCAGCGCTGCAGCGGGAGCACGAGTCGAAACGAGCGGAAGCGCGGAAATGAGGCCAGCGCTGCAGCGGGAGCACGATTCGGAACGAGCGGAAGCACGGAAATGAGGCCAGCGCTGCAGCGGGAGCACGATTCGGAACGAGCGGGGCCCGAAAATGAGGCCGGCGCCTCAGCGAGAGCAGCATTTTGAAAAAAAATGCAGGCGAAAGCCCACTTCCAGTGAATCCTGTGTGGAAAAAACAGACGCGGGGGGGGGGCGAACACTCCCAACCCGTCATCAGGGGAAGGAGGGGGCAGGAGGAGGAGGAGGAGGAGGAGGAGGAGGAGGCGGAGGAGGAGGAGGAGGAGGAGGAGGAGGAGGAGGAGGAGGAGGAAGGAGGAGGAGGAGGAGGAGGAGGAGGAGGAGGAGGAGGAGGAGGAGGAGGAGGAGGAGGAGGAGGAGGAGGAGGAGGAGGAGGAGGAGGAGAGGAGGAGGAGGAGGAGGAGGAGGAGAGGAGGAGGAGGAGGAGGAGGAGGAGGAGGAGGGGAGGGGGAGGGAGGAGGAGGAGGAGGAGGAGGAGGGGGAAGGAGGAGAGCAGTATTCATATCGAGCACTTGTGGAGGAGGGGGAGGGCAGGGAAGGGAGGGCCTCGGGCTCCGCCGGGCCGCCGGGCGCTCCCCGGCTCGCGCCGCGGCACGCCTCGCGAGGCGGTGCTCCCCGGCGCGCCGCGGCAACCCCCCGCCGGGCAGCGCGGGCGCGGCGCGGGGGTGCTGGACCTGCCCAGCGAGGCGCTCCGCCTGCCCCGTCCCGCCCCTGCCTTCACCACCTACCAGACCACCCCAACCCAACCCGAAGGCCTCAATTTGCCCTCCATTTCCAGTGGGGGGGGGTCGGGGAACGTCGAAAAAACACATGAAACCCGTACCCCCCCCAACCCGAAATGCGGGTCAAATTCGGATCTTCGGGTTGGGTTGGGGTGGTCTGGTAGGTAGTCATTCCTTCGCCAGCCTGGAACACATCCCTACGGTAGGTTTGCGTCGTGTCGACCCAGCGGCGACCCCAGCGCGGGCGTTCAAGGTCGAACGCCGCCGGCGACCCAGAATCGATGGATGTTGAACGATCGGACGTTGCGGCAGCGGCCGATCGTTCAAGGTTGAACGATCCCTGCGGTGTCAAAAACCAACGCTGGGGTCGGCACGACACGAACCTGCCGTATCCCTATGCTGGGCACCTCCTCATCACGATGCCAATCTTAGGGATTCCCTTATTTTATGAGGGCGAATCCCTAAGATTGTCATCGCCTTTCGGCGTGTCAATCTTAGGGACAGGGATACACGCTCGAGGATCGTAAGTCCTGGCGTCGCTCGGACGCGCGTCTCCTCTTCTCGGCGAGGGCCCTCCCGGAGCATCCCGGACCTCCTCCTGCGACAAAGATCGGACGAAGAGAACTATGCACATGCACCGATCCTTGCAAGGCCCATCCTTGACCCAGGATCGGTGCATATGCCTTCCTGGCCAAGGTAGGAGGGCGTATGCACCGATCCTGGGCTCAGGATGGGCCTGGCCAGAATCGGTGTATGTGCATAGTTCTCTTTCCTCTAAAAGAAGCCGCGCACGAAACCGCAAAAATGCACAGGGCGTGGGCGTCCGAGCGATGGGCCAGGTGCCTCGCCGGGTGCCTCGCCGCGGGGGGAGGCGGCCTCCGGTGCGCGGCCTGCCGCGGGGGGGGGGGGCGCGGGGGGGGCGCCCCCCGCCCGAGGGGGCGCGGCGGCGCCGCGGTGCTCCGCCGCAGCGCGTGCAGCAGCGATCGGCACGCCGCGCACGGAGGGTCGAGGAGGCGCGAGGCGCGGAGCAGGGTCGAAGAGCGGGGTCGAGGAGGATCGAGGAGCAGGGTCGAGGAGCGGGGGGGTGGGAGGAGGATCGAGGAGCAGGATCGAGGAGGACCGAGGATCGAAAGGGGGTCGAGGAGGGATGGAGCAGGAGCGGTTACGGGGCCGAGGAGGGTCGAGGGGGCGGGGGAGGAGAGCGAGGAGCGGGCGGGAGGCCGAGGAGTGGAGGTCCTGGCGGGGCGGAGGCCGCGGACATGTCGCCGACCTGTAGCCCGCGGCGGTGCCGAGCGTCGCCGCAGGCTCAGGTTGTCCACGGTCGCGGCTCGTCTCCGAACGTTTCACGGGAGTTGAGGCGCTCCTCGTCCCCCTGCGCAGCCGAGCTGCAGAGGTGCTCCCCCCCAATTCTCAGAGTCTAGGCCTCGCGGGTGGGGTCAGAGGGTGGCGCTGCAGCGCCGATGCATCGGCGATGCAGCCGGATGTGGGGCCCGGTTTTCTCCACGCCGACGTCGCCGCCGATCCGATGCATCGTGTATGCATCGACGATGTGGCGCGATCCTCCGACCCCATCTACTCCCTCCCCTTTGGCCACGCGTGTGAGTGGCCTTTCGCTGGAGCGACCTTTGGTGCCGGCCCGCCCGAGGGGTCCCTCCAGCCTCAAGTCGGGCCTGTCCCTCTACAGGGGGAGTATCCAAAAATTGTCAATCAATAGTCTGGGGATTATTTTTAAAGTATTTTTGGGCATCTTTTTGATTATTTCTTGAAGTATTTTTTTCGTCCAAAATCCCCCTGTATGGGGGACAGGCCCGACTTGACACCAGCAACGGCTGATCTTGGATCGGTTGGCTTTGGCCTCCTCCGTGGCCCCCCGAAGCCGCGCTCCCGAGGCCCCTCTTGCCCAGGGCCGCTCGTTGCGTGCAGCTTGCATGTGCTTGGCATCGCTCGGACGTGTGCATGTTTCCTTCGGCGAGGACCATCGAGGAGCATCCTTGATCATTTGGCGAAAGAGCCACGCACGAAACCGAAAAAAACACAGGGAATGGACGTCCGAGCGATGGCCAGAGGGTCACTCGTTACGTGCAGCTCGCATGCGGGCCTCTGAGCGGTCCGTCCGCGGCGAGCTCCCGCGGGCGACTGCGCACCTGGCGGCCTCTCTCGCAAGCGCGCCGGCTTGCAGCTCCTCCCGAAGGCAGGCGCCGCGGCGTCTTCGCTCCCCCCCCAGGGCAGCGATGTCGCCCGCGGGATGTGCGAACTCGGGGTCCAGGCCCAGATCAGAGATGCTGGGGGAGGTCCTGGGCGCGACGCTACTTTTGGGAAAGTCCGACGTCTGGGGGTCCAGGGAACCAGGCAGCGCAGGGGCTTCACAGGTCTCGCGAATATCAGTAAGCTTGCTCGCGCGTCGACCGATGCGAGTGCTAGCTTCAACGGGTGCCAAGCCTCAGCTGCTCCAGAGTTGTCAGGGACACGGAGTTGCTCCTACCCAATTACGCCTGTTGCGTGGCAAGATGTGCAGAGGTTTAGGGCTCGCCCCCAAAGGAGCCCTGGGTGCCTACCCTGCTTTCAGATGTGGTTTGCCCTCCTGGCTCAGGAACCCGCCATGCAAAACAGGGCCTCTAGGGCCTGGAGATCAGTCTGGGACACCCTCGGCAACCAGGAGGGCAGGTTGAACAAGGTGGTTTCTTTATTCTCGGCGGTGATAGCTATCCTCCTGGATTTTGGGTTGACGGCCGCCGCGGCCTGGGCGTGGACCAGCCCAAGTGGGAGATTATGTAAGGTCAGGCCTGGGGCCAAGAATGGTCAGGATGGGTTTTTCGAAGAGTTTCCGAACTGTATCCAGCAGACCTATTTGACCAAGGCCGTGGATTAATATTGTGGTACAAGCGCCAACTGTGAAATTGACGCACACTTCCAGAGATTCTTCGTTCGTGGAAACGAGGCGAAACCGAAGACGCTCACCTTATCCCTGCTGCTCGCGCTATTGCCAAAGGTATTCTATGGCATGGGGAGAGGAGGTATCAGGAGGACATGGGGGGGGGAGACTCGTTCAGATGTTGGAGGTGCGGGGAGGAGAGGGAAACTGCTCTGCATTGCTATTGGACCTGCCCAGCTCTTGCCGACCTTGCTTTGTGCTGTCTTATCATTCGTCAGTCCCAGCACCTTCGAGCTTGCGCGGAGGGAAAAAGTGCTGACACAGCCATTCAGTGGCTTCGAATTCTCCAGCCGCAGGAGCACACGGTAGATGTCGCGGCCAATTTCCATGCCAGCACAGACGTCCAGGGCATTGCAGTTCTTCGGGTGCCATCTTCGTTTAGTCAGTGGCGTCTTGTCGGCGTCGACGCGTCTGGCAGCAAGTGCAGTTCCGACCCGAGGCTCAGGAGGATGCATGAGGCCTTATCTTGCATGCTGGCAACATCTGGCCTCAGAGGACTCTTCGGGCCCGTCCCAGGTAAGCGGACCATCAACAGGGGGGGAGATGGTTGCCGCCATCGCCGCCCTCAGATTGCGCGGTCCTATGCACACTGTCACGGACAGTCGGTGCGTCTTCATGGGCTTCACCGAGGCCAGGATTGGGGTTTCGAAGAAATCAGAATCTTTGGCAGCCGTTTAGAAGATGTGGGGCCCAGGGAGCACCCATTCACAACCGACAAAACGAAAAGTCATGCGATTATCACGGATCTTTACTCCGTCTTTTATGTTTTCAGCCGTGGAGCAGATGTTCTCTCTCGCTGGACGCGCGGCCGCATTCGTCGAGCTACCAGAAGAGATTCTGGAACATGTTCGCAGCCATGATGATGATGATGATGATGATGATGATGATGATGATGATGATGATGATGATGATGATGATGATGATGATGATGATGATGAGCCTCATTGTGAAGCGCATTGCTTTCATACAGAATTTAGTCTAGACCGAGGGCCCCAAATTTTACGACGTTGAGGGTGCCGCCGGACCCCAAGGTTTAGAGGCTCCGCGAAGTTCAGCTGAGTCCCCATATGGTCGAGCAGCATGGGGACCGAATCCACTGTACCAGGTGCGTCATGGTTGGGCCCTTAGGCAAAGCTCGTTGGGTCTTAAAGCCTTGCGTGCCCCCAATTTAGCATTTTCTGGATCCACGAACTCCACAGGCAGCGCCTTCGTGTCTATCTGGGTGTCACATTGTTTTGAAGTTGCGGGGGATGGAGCGCCCATCGGCGCTGAAGACTCCGAGCAGAGTGCGCCACAAGGTCTTCTCTCCTGGCCAGCAGGTGAGGTCGCGGCTCCACGTGATCGTTCCGCCCTCCAGGCAGGAGCCGCGCCTCTCGTTTAGGCACGGGTCGGAGGGTCCGAGGCGCGCGCGGATAATGTTGGAGACTGGAAGCTGGAGGGAGTTGCAGGAAAGTGGAGGGAGGGCGGAGGAGGGAGGAGGGAAAAGGAAAGAGACTGAGGAGGAGGAGGAGGAGGAGGAGGAGGAAGAGGAGGAGGAGGAAGAGGAGGAGGAGGAGGAAGAGGATCAGGAGGAGGAGGAGGGAGAGGAGAAGGAAGCAGGTGGGAGGAGTAGAGAGGCGGAGGGTGGCGGAAGGGGGGACGTGGCAGGGGGCGCCCGTGGCCCGGCAGGTGCTGCAGGCCGTGCTGATGTTGCTGCCGACGTTCCGCGAGCGGGCGCGCGCCTGCAGGGCTTGCAAGGGCGTCAGGTGCGACAGGGGTACGGGGAGAGGGGGAGGAGGAGGAGGAGGAGGAGGAGGAGGAGGAGGAGGAGGAGGAGGAGGAGGAGGAGGAGGAGGAGGAGGAGGAGGAGGAGGAGGCGGAGGGCAAGCTAGGTGCGCTCGCGTCATATCTGACGTCCTACCCCTCCCTCCCATCCCTCACCACGGCGCTGATTTCCTCTATCCGCGGGCGCGTGTCGCAGCGGACCTGTGGCTCCGCGCGCGCGTGCGCAGTGGGTGGTGGTGCGCGTGCGTGCGTGCGTGCGTGTGTGCGTGGTTGTGGTGGTGGTGGTGGTGGTGGTGGTGGTGGTGGTGGTGGTGCTGGTGCTGTTGTGGTGGTGGTGCCGGTGGTGGTTGTGGTGGTGGTGGTGGTGGTGGTGGTGCTGTTGGTGGTGTGTGTGTGTGTGCGTGTGTGCGCGTGTGCTGTGGCATGGCACGGGAAATGACGCCAGCGCTGCAGCGGGAGCACGAGTCGAAATGGGCGGAAGCGCGGAAATGAGGCCAGCGCTGCAGCGGGAGCACGACTCGGAACGAGCGGAAGCACGGAAATGAGGACAGCGCTGCAGCGGGAGCACGATTCGGAACGAGCGGGGCCCGAAAATGAGGCCGGCGCCTCAGCGAGAGCAGCATTTTGAAAAAAATGCAAGCGAAAAACCAACTCCCGGGAATCCTGTGTGTAAAAAAGCAGGACGCGGGGGGGGTCGGTTAATCCCAGCACGCCATCAGGGGAAGAGAGAGAGTAGTATTCATATTGAGTAATTGTTGAGGCAAATGGAGGGGCAGGAAGGGTACGATGATGAAGCTGCTGCTGTTGCTGGTGATAATAATAATGGTGATGCCGATCATGATAATGCAGATGCGAATGCTGATAATGACAGTATGATTGTGATGATGGTGATCGTGGTGATGATGATGTTGATGCTGATGACAATAGTTATGCTGGTGATGGTGATGGTGGAGATGGTAATGGTGCTGATGATGGTGCCGACGATGATGATGATGCTGATGATGATCCTGCTGACGATGATGACGAGGTTGCTGATGACGGTGATTGTGTTGATGATCATGATGATGATGACAATGCTCATGATCATGATGTTGCTGATGATGGTTGTGGTGATGGTGATGGTGGTTGTGATTGGGTGAGGATGATGATGACGATGATGATGATGATGATGACGATGATGATGATGCGGTGGATGGTGCTGTCGCTGAGACGGGCGATGGCGATAACGATGTGGATGTTGAGGATGAAGACAAGGATGGTGATGGGGATGATGGGGGGAGGAGTGTGAAGATAAGCTGGTGATGGTGAAAAGGGGGAGGAGGATGAGGCGGATAGGCGGGAAGAGGATCGCCAGGAGGAAGGTTGGCGTGCCTGGAAGTGTAGCAGGATGAAGCTGACGTTCGAGGATTAATGATGATGATGATGATGAAGATGATGATGATGATGATGATGATGATGATGATGATGATGATGATGATGTTGATGATGATGATGATGATGATGCTGATGATGATGATGTTGATGATGTTGATGATGGTTCTCATGATGCTGATGACGATGCTGATGCTGTTGTTTATGATGGTCATGATAATGCTGGTGCTGATGGTGATGACGATAATGATGTTGATGATGATGCTGCTGATGATGATGGGGGTTATGATGATGAGGATGGTGAGGATCATGAGGATGATGACAAGGAGGGGTACTTTTGAATGATGACGATGAGGAGGATGAGGTGGATAGGTGGGAGCCCGATAATCACAAGGGAGGAGTGGCATGTCTGGAAGTAGAGCATCATGATGCCAACGTTCGTGGCTGACTCATGGGAATCAGAGGTGGAGGAGTATGAAGATGACGATGGTGATGACGATGATGGTGGTGGTGGTGCTGATGATGGTGATGATGATGCTGCTGATGATGATGATGATGGTGGTGGTGATGGTGACGATGGTGATGATGATGACGATGCTGATGATGATGATGATGATGATGATTATGATGATGATGATGATGATGATGATGATGATGATGATGATGATGATGATGATGATGATGATGATGATGATGATGATGATGATGATGATGATGATGATGATGATGATGATGATGATGATGATGATGATGATGATGATGATGATGATGATGATGATGATGATGATGATGATGATGATGATGATGATGATGATGATGATGATGATGATGATGATGATGATGATGATGATGATGATGATGAGGATGAATGATGATGATGATGATGATGATGATGATGATGATGATGATGATGATGATGATGATGATGATGATGATGATGATGATGATGATGATGATGATGATGATGATGATGATGATGATGATGATGATGATGATGATGATGATGATGATGATGATGATGATGATGATGATGATGATGATGATGATGATGATGATGATGATGATGATGATGATGATGATGATGATGATGATGATGATGATGATGATGATGATGATGATGATGATGATGATGATGATGATGATGATGATGATGATGATGATGGTGGTGGTGGTGGTGGTGGTGAGGATGATGATGCTGCTGATGATGATGATGATGATGCTGATGCCGATGTCGATTATGCTGATGCTGGTGATGATGGTGGAGGAGGAGGAGGAGAAAGAGAACGATGAGGAACGATGAGGAACAGGAGCAGCAGCGAGCACGTCCTCCCCGTCCGCCTGTTCCGTTCCCTGCCCGCTGCGCCCCCACGCCAGGTGCCTGGATTGGCGCCTGGGCCCCCCGCGCCAGCTCGACGAGGAGCTCGCGGGCATCGGCCTGTGGAGCCGCGGCGCCAGAGGGCCGGCAAACGCGAGCGGCCTGCCCCGCTGGAATGGGGGCGCGGCGGAGCGAACCGTGGCCGACCGGAGGGGGCCGAGTGCTGGGGTCGGCCGATGGTCGGGTGTGCGGCCCCAGTGCCTCTCAAAAGCAGCTTGTAAGTCATGGGCCGACTAGACGTAAGAGTGACCTTTCGCCGGAATGACCTTTGGTGCGGGCGCAGATGCGTCCCCAGATGGCTGAAAACGAAGCAGGAGCAGCGGCTTGAGCGCCCAGGTTTGGTCCTCCCGCGGCCCCCCAAAAGCCGCGCACCAAAGGTCACTCTTACCCAGGGTCACTCTTGCGTGTAGCCGAACGGGCGGCCTAACCGACCCCTAGCAAGTCCTCCCTTTCCGTGACGTCCCCCCCGCCTAGGCGTACATGTATGCGGCCGGAGATGAGCTCGAAAGGCGAGGTGGAGGTCACGGAGGGGGGTGGCTTGCTAGGGGTCGGTCAGGTCGCGCCCGAGTAAGCAATGCTCTTGGGCGGCTGGCGGCTGGACTCGGCTGGCTGACGTCCAGCACGTCTGCGCGCGGAGTGGAAGGCGCGTGGCTAGTGGGTCCGCGCGGCCCGCGCACCTCCTCCTCCTCCTCCTCCTCCTCCTCCTCCTCCTCCTCCTCCTCCTCCTCCCCTCCTCCCCTCCTCCTCCTCCTCCTCCCCCTCCTCCTCCCCCTCCTCCTCCTCCTCCTCCTCCTCCTCCTCCTCCTCTCCTCCTCCTCCTCCTCCTCCTCCTCCTCCTCCTCCTCCTCCCCCTCCTCCTCCTCCTCCGCCTCCTCCTCTTCCTCCTCCTTCCTCCTCCTTCCTCCTCCTCCTCCTCCGCGGGCCTCTGGCGGGTTCCCTGAGGCCCTGACGTCCCAGCGCTACCGCCTCGGAAAGCAGAAATATTCGGTCTTGGGCGCTGGCCGCGGCTTGCCATCTTTTTGTGCAAGTGGCCCGCTGCGCGGCGGATCTCGGGGGGCAGATCGGGGCGGCTGGGCGGCACCCTTCGGCCTGCGCGGCACCCTTTGGTCTGCGCGGCACCTTGGCTGGGAGCCCTGGGGCCGTGCGAGAGAGTGGCCTGGGCCGAGACGCCCGAGAGCGGATGGGGGAGGCGGAGTCTCCCCGGGGGCCAGCGGCGGCAGGAGGAGCGAGTCTCGTCGGGAGAGCCCGGGCCGCGGGCGGGAGGGGAGCGGCACGGGGGGCAGTCTCGGGACTGCGCGTGCAGGCAGGCACCATGACGAGTGAGCATTTTTTCGCTTCTCTGCCTCGGCGAGGGCGACCGCCGGGGAGCACGGTGGAGAGACAGAGCGCCCATACACCCCTCGGGGACCCTTTTTGGGGAGGGGAGCAGCTGGCTGGGGCCGAGGCGCTGCTGTCGCCCCCGGCAGCCATGGGCCGAGGCCGAAGGGCCGACGGCCAGCACACACCAAGGCAAGCTGGGCGGGGGCAAAGCTTCAGTGCCAGAGCATTATCTGTTGTGTCTCTCGGAGCTTTCGCGCCGCCTTCTGCGGTTCGTGAGCGTGTCGGGTCCGTCCCTGGGGCTCTGGATGCATGTCCAAGTCTACATTCCAACCCACTTCGGTTCTGATGGAAGGTCTGAGACGGTTTGCGCCCAAGCCTTTCTAAGAGACTTATGCACTGTCTAAGGTGGTGAATGACGACGCTGGGGCTCCGAGAAGGAGGGAAGAGGAGGGAGGAGGGCCAGGAAGCGCGGGGCGTGGGGGAGGAGGGAAAAGGGAGGAGGGAGGGAGGGAGGGGACAGGATGGGACGGCATCGGGCTGGGAGGGGAGCGCGGGGGGGACGGGGACGGGGGACCCAGGCGTGCCGCGCTCTGATATTTTGCCACTGCGCGGCCCCCTCGGGTCCCCGCCTCCTTCGGGGGGGAGGGGGGGCTCTGCGCCGCGCGTCGCCCCTTGACGGCCCCGAGGCCCGGCGAGGGCCCCCCCAACCAATGGGGCGGAGCACGGCCCACGGGCTGCCGTCGCGATGTGCTCGGACGGCGCGCGCGCGTCTCGGGGGCCCCGCCTCTGTCTGGGGGGGGGGGGGGGCCCTGCGCCGTGCGTCGCCCCCTGACGGCCCCGAGGCCCCCAGCGAGGGCCCCCCCAAAGGGGCGGAGCACGGCCCACGGGCTGCCGTCGCGATGTGTGCGGCCGGCGCGCGCACGCCTTTTGGGGGGCCCCGCCCGCCCAGCGCGCCTCGCCCCGCCGCCCCGCCGCCGCCGGGCCGCCCACCCCCGAGGCGCCGCGGCGGTGGCCGAGGCGCTGGCCTCGCCGCTCAACGCAGGGCTCGGGGAGCCGGGCCCTCGGGCTACTCTTTTTTCCCCCCCGGCCAGCCTGTGGCGTTGGGCCCTCGTCTTGAAGAGGCGGCGCCCCGCGGCTCCTCCCCGCCTCTCCTCTCCTCCCTCCCCTCCCTCCCCTCCTCTCCTCCCTCCTTCCGCTCGCCTGGGCCCCGCCTGCTTCTCTCTCTCTCTCTCTCTCTCTCTCTTTGGTGTTGCCACCTGTGTGTGCTCAGTGTGCATACGAGTGTCCAGGCGAGTGCGGAGCTATCCGATACCGGCGTTGAGCGAGCGAGCCTCCCATCCCTGCCTCTGCCCTCCGCATGCCAACCATGTCGGCACACCCTCACACGCTTCGTGGCCCCACAGGGAGCTTCACCGACTGCGTTCGCATGCGGTTCCGCCTCACACTCCGACACACCCCTCACACGTTTCGTGGCCCCGTAGGGAGCTCCACCGAAAGCCTAAGTGGCTGCGTTCGCATGTGATTCCGCCCCCACTTTGGCACACGCCTCACACGCTTCGTTGCCCCATGGGGAGCTCCACCGACGGCCCCCGTGGCTGCGCTCTCACAGGCGGCAAGGGAGCTCCGCCGAAGGAGATAATCACAACTGCGGTATTCACAGTTGCACATCGCAAGGAAAGTTTTTCGGAGATGTTCCAGGGCGTCTCGATGTAAGAGTGGCCCTTCGCCAGGGTGACCTTTGGTGCGGGCCCACCGGGCTCCCCCGATCGCCCAACGCGATGCGGTAATGGCGTCTTGCGCGCTTGCGCTTGGTCCCCCGCGGCCCCCCCAAACCCGCGCACCAACGGCCGCTCTCACCCAGGGTCACTCTTTGCGTGTAGTCGAGGCGTCGTTCTGCTCTTCGCCCTGCTCCTCCTTCTCCTCTGTCCATCTACGCCTCCCAGATGGGGGCGGAGTAGATGGGGTCGGAGGATCGCGCCGCATCGCCGATGCATCGCCGATGCGGCTCGATGTGGCGACCGTGTTTCCCCACGCCGGCGTCGCCGATGCATCGCCGACGTCGCCGATGCATCGCCAATGCATCGGCGATACATCGGCGATGCGGTGCATCCTTCCGACCCCATCCATTCCGACCCCATCTAGGAGGCCTCTCAGTGCAGGGGCAACAACGGTAGGGGGGTTGCATCGACCCACCATCGCCCACTGGATCGCCGATGCGGTTCTGATAGCCCATCCCCGCCCAGGAACGTGCGGATTCGCCATCGGGGGCCTGTCGTCAACCGATCGGCGATGTGTTGCCGATTCCAGGTCGATGTTCCCCCCCTGCGCCAGTCCCCCCCTATCGATGCCCCTCCACGCTTCAGAAGAGGACGAGGTACTGGAACCGATACCGCTACCCTTTCGTTTTCGTTGTTGTTGGGCCTCCTAGGAGGTCCTCGTCGCCACGTCTGGATTGGCTTCGATCTTGATTCAGAACTCACATAGTGGAATCGGTACTCATTGGTTTTCCAATCTTCCGCCGTTAGCAGTCTCCGTCCCGTCGTAAAATAATCCTGGCGAAGGACCCGACCATATTCAATTGTGAGCGCCGCAAGGCAGGTGGCCACAATATGTGTGAGGGGTATGCCGACATGGGCAGGGGGCGCATGTAGACAGCCTTCGGGGGAGTTCCCTGGGGGCAGGCCACGACACGCGCGAGAGGTGAGCCGAAATAGATCCGGTCCCAGGCGGCACTGTCCAGAGACGCTGCTGTCGTCGAAGGGGTTCCAAAAATTCGAGTCCCAGGCTGGTGGTGCGGTGTGTGCTGGCGGTTTCTCATCTCCTGCCTCTCTTTCTCTCTCCGCCTGTCTCCTCCGTCACTGTTTACCAATAGTAAACTCGCCGTCGGCTGTTTGGTGTAGGTCGCCCTTTCCTGAGCGAGCCCGACCGTTTGCCGGAAAACACTCTGCGTGCAGAGTGATAGTTGTCGGGGTCCCAGCGGCTCTGGCGGCACGGGAGTGCTCAACCTACTAGAAAGTCCGAACTGTGTAGCAGGTCTGCTGATTTCGACTCCTACGTTTAGCAGATCGTATCCGAGCCAAAGTGTTTGCTCGGTTTTGCAAGTCGCATCCGAGCCCAGTATACATGCTCGTTACCCATATTGGTTCAAGAGTAACACATATCTCCCCTGATGCCACATGCAGCCGACGACCCATTCTTCCAACAGCGCTTACCACAACACCCGGGGGACCAGCGCCGCGACTCCGACCTGGTCAGCAGATGCCGGATGGTCGGTGAAGGGTTCAAGCTTGCAAACAAGGAGTACCCAAACCACCACGAGCAAATCACCAGAGACCCCCAACGTCGGTCCGATTGCACGGTTCAAAGCATTCATCCATCAACGCCGTGCTTCTTCACCAAGAGACGCAGCTACTAGAGTTTCCTTCAGCAAACAAATCATGCAGCAGACAAGGGCCATCAAACGAACTGGGATGAATGCCAAGCTCGAAACCATCGTCTGCCCATCTAAAGATCTAAAGAAACATGGCTTGAAAACTACAACGCGCAAAGAGTCAATCGCATCAATGAGGACACCTGATGGTATTGAAGAGACGCACGGGCAAATAATAGCAGACGTATTTGCAACCTTCTGCGAAGAGCTGCACAAGAATCCGCACCGTTCGGACAGCATCCGCGACGCGCCGACGACGGCTCAAAAACAAACATTCCACCTTTCACCGAACTCAAGAACGGCAAATGCAAAAGCACCGCGGGACTCACAGCAGAAATGATCATACAGCACCGCCTGAACCTGACCAGACCCCACCTTACCAATGGAAGAGCACCACCACCACCGTGTTTCTACAACTCCCGAACAACTACAGACCCACAACTCCCGGGCAACTACAGACCCACAATTCACACAGCACCACCAGCACCAGACTCACAACTCCCGTGCAACTACAGACCAATTGCCATTATCCCCATTGCTACACAAGTTTATGCCTCGCCTCCTTTCCAACCGCCTGAATTCTGCGTCCGATTCGCAGCAGTCCCCTGACCAAGCAGGCTTCTGCAAGAACTATTGCACAGAAGACCACTTGTTCACCACAGCGATGCTACATGAGAGTTCTTACAAGTGGCAGCTGCCACTATGGGCAGTAGCAGTCGACTTCAAGAAGGCGTTTTGTGTAGACCACCGGCTGCTCTGGGAAGCTCTACGACAACAACATTTGCCACCTGCATACGTACACTGCTTCAATCAACTGTGCTGCTCCCGAACGGCAGCAGTCATGACAGATACCACCAGCAGGGCTTTAAGTATCGAGTGGGGCGTGGAACAGGGAAACCCACTAAGTTTTTTCTTTCTCAATACTGTCCTCGAGCACGTGGTCAGACAGGTGAAAGCCTGTGTGGCAGCGCAAGAAATTTGGGATCCAACTCGGTTTCGCACCACTAACACGGATCACACACTGACGTTTTGCCGACGATGTGTTGCTCTACGCCCCAAACTTACGACAATTGTCCTGCTTGCTCCGAGATGTAAAATTTAAAGCCAAGACATGTTAACTGGCACTGCACCCAGACGGAACCAATATCTTGACGAACGTCAGCCGGAGAGAAGGAATAACCATTACCCATGTCGACATCAATTGTGAAAGCATCGCAATATTGCGCTCCGACCAGAGCACGAAGTATTCACTCAGGAAGAAAAATGATGTTCAACGACTTTCACGGTACGGAGCTGCGCAATAGGATTGCCGCAGGATGGGGGCGCCTCAACAATTTGGGATGCGAGTTGACGCACAAGCGCTTCCCGCTCCGCAGGCGTTCGACATTTCTCAATGGAGCAGTCGCCGCATCAGTGATGTATGGGTGCTCCTCTTGGACCCATCACCAGCGAGATGCTCATCACTTCACGGCGCGCCTATCGAAGACTGCTCAGGCCTGCAATGGGTATGCCACGGCGTCGCAGTATACGAAACCACGCCCGCGACGACGACACCAGCGAAGGGGCCGGCACCGACGCAGCAGACCACCACGGCAGAGCCGACGGCAGAGAAGAAGACGGATTGGAACCGTGGGAAGACTTCTTACGACGATCGACGCTCACAGGCGCTGAGAACTGGCCTACGGTATACCTCAAACGGAAGTGGCCGTGGGCATCGCGAGTCGCAATTCACGACTGCGACAGATGGGCGCGGCTCTTCATCCACTGGGCTCCGAGCACCCACGACCCCACGCCCAACCCAGCGACGCCACGGAGGACAACGTAAGAAATGGGATGCCGAAGCTACGCAATTCCTGCACACAGTCACTACGCAGCACGGCGACGACAACCACACAATATGGATACCCATTGCGACGGACAAGGAAGCGTGGTCGGCATTGGAGCCGGCATGTCTTGCATATGTTAATGTTGAGGACTGTGCGCGAAACTCCCACACCGCGGTTTGGGTCCCCCCCTCCTTCCTCCTTCCCCCTAGCTTAGCACTTTTTCTGCATTCCGGCGCAGGCGCCCCGCTCTCGCAGGGCCGTCCCCTGGGACGACTGACGGGCGCCTCGCCTCGCTTCGCCACGACTTGCATGAAAATCGCGCTGTCGCTCGAGACTTCCCCGCGATTTACGCAGGACTCACACTTCAGGAGCCCGCCTCCTCGACCTGGCCGCGTTGGCCCGCCTTCCCGACCCGCCCGCCAGAGCCCGCCCGCCCGCTCTGCCTGTCTGGTTCTGCCACGTGTTGTCTGCTCCTAGCCCGCCTGCTTCTTTCTCTCGTGCTCCATCCTTCTCCCTCACCTTGCCGTCCGTCCTCTCTTCCCATGTGTTAGAGGCTGCGCTAAGTGCACGTGGCAGGTAAGGGAGACAGACCCCCAAGGGGGCACGATCGAAGACGAAGAGGGCGGGTATCGACCGGCACAGCCGGGAGGGGAAGCGCACGCCGATGCCGCTGCCATTCCCTCGATTTCTTTTTGATCCACGGGTCGAGAGCGAGCCTCTTCCGGTCGAAGCGGGCCGCGCACAGCTTTAATTAACAGAGGAAGGAAAACAGAAGGAGGGGCCTCACGTCAAGGCTAGGAGAGTGCAAAGCCCCGGGATCAGGCGGTGCCGAAAGCGAAGTGCATGCAAAGGAACGCCTTGAACAGGAACCTGGAGGCGAAGCACCGGGAGGCGAAGTGCCATCCCCTCGATTTTCACGCGTGTTGGGCCGAGCCTCAAGCGAGCAGAGAGAAGAGGCTCCGCGTCTCGCCCACCCTCTGGGGGCTCTTCGCGAGCCGAGTTGCCTGCGGTGCAGCACTCAGGGGGCCACATGCGAACCCTACCCCTGCCTCCCACGATTTCTGAGGGAGGGTGGGGTTCACTTCGCTCGAAATCGTGGGGGCGGGGGTAGGGTTCGCATGTGGCCCCCTAAGTGAACGACCATCGTCGACGAAGGGACTGGAGGTGGAGCGGAGATACGCAGTTCAAAATATCAGTCCTTCGCTTTCGTTTTTTATGGCCTCCCGCGGGGCCCTTCGTCGCCATGGCTGGAGTGGCTCGAGGATCCTGGCCAGAAGAGCGCACCCAGGGAGAGGTCAGGGAGTCGCTGCCTCGGTATCTTTTTGCCCCCCCGCCCCCCCAGGTCCAAGACTTGTAGTTTGAGGCCGCGGTTTCGCGACCCTCCCGCAGCAGTTCTGACGTAGCGCTTTCTGAAGTCGTCAGGGTCGTCCCTGCAGGGCGTCATCGATCCTTGGCGGCGCCCACGCCAGCATCCGCGTGCTTCTGACATGTGTTTGTTTCGAAGGTACTGTGGTGGTGGCGGATCAGCGCAGGCCGTTTGTTTCAAGTATTTTGGATCCCGGCCCATACTCCTCTAAGACCCCTGGCCTAGTGCTTGGGCGGGCTGAAGCCCAGCCCAGACTAACCCCCTTTTCTACATCATTCCCGAATCAGCGCTTGCACTGTAGGGGTCCTAGCGGATCTAGAAGGATTTGGCGAAAGTTGGCGGCCGGTTTCGGTAGGCCGCCGGGTTCCCAGATTCCCGTTTCCGGGTTCCCGGGTTCTTGGTTGTTGGTTCCGGGCCGATGTCGTTGTGCGGTGGGGTTTCCGGGGTTTCCGGATTCACGTGTTCTCGGTAGATCTCCTTATCGATCGGTCTCACCATCGATATCATTCCCTTTCTTTCTATCGATCTCACAATCGATTTCAGTAATGGTCTCACAACCAATCTCACTGTAGATCGCACGAGCGATCTGACGATCGATCTCACAATCGATTTCACTGAATCGACTTCACTGCCAGCCTCATGATCGACCGTACCATCGTCTTGACCTTCGATCCCACTATCGATCTCACCATCGATCTCACAATCCACTTCAAGACCCATCATCATGCACCTCAAACCATCCAGCGAGCGGGGTGCTTCTCTGGTGTCAGGCTTTCCACCAGTCTCCTACGAGCGGCCTGCATCCTGTGCATGGCCACCGTGCGCCCTGGATCCCGGGACCGATCGCGCGCCCGGCTGGGGGCGGCCCGGCCCGGCCGCTCTCGTCTCGCCGCGCCGAGGCTGTGCCTGGGCAGCAACGGGATAGGCCGCGACGCGGCCCCCGGGAGACGTGGCAGGCGGAGGATGCCGTGTGTGTGGGGCGGACGCTGAAGCGGAGGCGGAGGCGGAGGCGGAGGAGGAGGAGGGGGTCTGTTTGCACGAACGAAACGGGTACGGAAGAATGGGCGCAATGCCCAACAGCGGTTTCTGTTCCTTTTGAACAAGCGACCAAGCACCAAGCGCCAGGCCGCGCGTTTCCATCCGTACTATTATTACGACTCTTATGATTATGCCTAGGGATATAGCCATGCTAATTATTATTATCAGTATTCTCTTCAGTCGTATTTTTATTGCTATTTGTAATACTCTTATTATCATTCGGCCGCGGCCTGTGTCCACTTGAGACAAAAGGCTGCCTGCCCAACAGCGGCCGCTGTTGGTCTGGGACAACATTCGTTGTTGGGCAGTGTGCCCATGTTTTCCGCGCCCATTTCGGGCGTCCAAAGACTGGGGCCGGGGCCCCGACGACCCAATGAGGCACGACTGCGACGTCCTGATGACCTATGTCGCGGCCCCTCCTCAGCCATTACTTCGGGCGCGACGCGTTCCCCCCGGAAAGCCGACTCTTCGCGATGACCCACAATCAGGCCGTCGTCGCTCGCATCAGCAACCACCAGCTTTCCGCGACGGTCGCCGAGCCGATTGCCGGCGGCTGCGCCGACGCCGACGCCGGTTGCAGTCGCCCAAGCGCCGCGGCGTCTTCATGCACATCAAACTGGTCATAAACCACAACCCTACTTCCGAGCCAACTCCGTTCGCGATCGCCATTCTCCAGAGAGGATCATCGCCGGCATGGAGATCATCGAGATCAACGAGTTGATCGAGGCCCAGGGAGGGGCCCCCCGCCCGGCAGCGGCGCCGGGCAGCCTGCGGCCCGCGGCGCGGGCGACAATCGGGGACCAGCCAACCGGGGGGCATGCGACGGACCACCCGACCGGGCCATCCACGGGGGACGTCCACGGCGTCTTACCGGCCCACGTCGGCATGACGGCAGCGCAGGAAGAGCTGAAGAAGAAGTTGGGGCTCGCGCAGGAGCAACCGACCACAATGACGCACAGCGACGCTCCCACTGAGCCCGCGCACCCGGGCTCATCGCCCGCAGCTCTCGCTCCGCAGGAGCAGGAGGTACTGCGCACCGCCAACGCCAGCATCGGGCGTGACCGCCTCGCCGCGGAGCTTGGCCTGCTTTCGCCGCAGCGCCTGATCGCGGAAGCGCGCCCATGGTTGGCCCCGCAGCAAATGCCGGTGCCGACCCGCAGGATGATCGCCGATGCAGTGCTTCGGCATCAGACATCGACGACACAAGCCGCCTGGTGCTGACAGCAGAAGACGCGGCGTACCTCGGGGAAGAGGAGCTAGGTAGCGCCACGATCCAGGCTACAGACGAAGCCCAGCCAGGCTGGTCAGCACCGGTCATCACAGGTCATGGCAATGGATGGGCGTGCATCCTATAACCTGTCTTCACAAATGTGCAGCGCTTTAGTCAAAAGAGAAATGGATCTCTTTAATGTTGTCACATAATCAAAACACGGCAGAACAGCATTCAGTCAGCGCAGCAACCAGTTTGTTAAATCCAATAACGAATTTCCCAAATCTGGGGCCGTCCTTCCAAGTCCAGGACCCCATCGCTGCCGCGACTCAGGCTGGCCGATCAAGAGCCCCCCCCGCTGATCGCTCGCAACCGCCGAGGCGCAGGTCTCGCGATGGGATCGGCCGAACGGCGGCTCATCAGCGCGCCGTCCACTTCCTGCATGTTGGGCCAGTTCTGCCCCGCTGGACCGACGGCAGACGCCGGCGGCGGCCAGCCGCCCCTTCCAAATCCACGTTTCGGTTTTGCCCTTCCACCAAGCAGCCGCGCTCACTGAACACCCGGCAGCAGCAGCAGTTGGCCCGCGCCAGCTACCTGCTTTCTCCGACATCTCATCGCCGCTCCCCGGTGGCGGCACGCTCCTACCTCTGCGAGCGTCCTCGCGGCCATCGCACAGCGCAGCACTACGGCGAACATAGCAAGAGCGGGCTATGCTATGCAGTAGGCCCACGGTAACACAGGGTTCCCAAACCCGCTTCGGCTGTCTCGCCCGCGCATGCAACTGAACCAGCGTGCCGCGAGAGTGCGAACTGCGCCGGTCCAGTGGACAGCACTCTCTCGCGCGCCCTTTTTCGCGGGGTCCACGACCACTGGCTGCGAGCTGGGGCTTCGGGGGTTACCAGTTTGAAACATATCCCTATCCATATGTTTGACATCACCTCACCTCGATGCCGATCTTAAGGATTCTATCAGTTTCTGAGGTCCTATCCTTAAGATTGTCCTCGCCTTTTGCTCGCCCATCTTGGGGATAGGGGTAAGTTCGAGGCTGGTTAGGGGGGGCCGCAAAGCGAAGGCCTTCCTTTTCTCGCTGGTCTGGGAGCCCTCTCCCCACCTTCCTGTTCGTGCGGCCCGCCTCCGCGCGGCCCCCGCTCTACCTGCATCAACCCTCCTGTAGGGGGACACGCCCGACTTAAAGCTTGCCCCGACTCTACGTGCATCAACCCTCATGCTGCTGACCTCAGAGTCAGCAGCCCGCAGCGTCGCAACTGCGTGGGTTGACTTGCGCATGCAGCAGCAAGCTGTTGGCCTTCAGCCGAGTTCTTTGCCCAGCTTGCTCAGCCCACCATGCCTGACCGTTGACCTGACCGCCGCCATGCCGCCAACTTCGACCAAACCACTTCCGTGGAAGGCTCAAACCTCCCCCACGCTCTGGGGTCATTGCAGGCGCGGGGTCTCGCCGTTGACCTGGAGGGCGATTGTCGGGGGTCCTATGAGCCTAGGGAGAGGCCCTTGAGCCTACTGCTTTGGCGTGGGCGGACCGCGGTCGCCGTCCCTACCCTCTTCCCTCCCTCTGGATTGCGCCTGCCGTCCCTCCTTCCTTCGCCCGCTCTCTCTTTTGCGCGTGTGCCACTGTCGATGTCCTTTATGTGCATATCTCTCAAATGTCAGGAGGGAAAAAATCACACACACTCAATTATTAATCGTCGATTCCCAGAAAATATAGGTTTATATGAGAAGTGGGGGGGAAGACAAAAACCCAGAAAATATGGGAAACTATGGGGATTCGTTCTATTTGTGTGTATTTATTTGTGTGTCCTGGGGCCCCTCGAAAATGTGCCAGCGACTCCCGGAGCGAACGCTCCAGAAGTCGCCCGGCTCTCAGATTTGGATTCCCCCCCCCGGGGCCGACCGGCCCGGTGGGGGGGTGGGGGGAAGGGCGGCGTCCGGCGGACCTCTGCGCCGTCAGTTCGTCAGCTCGCCGGGCGGAGAGGGAGGGGGGGGTGTAATTACAGGGAGGTCGGCGAGAGGACGGAGGAGCGGACGAGGAGGCCCTCCCCTCCCTCCCCTCCCTCCCCTCCCTCCCCTCCCTCCCCTCAGAGTGCAGCATTTGCAGGCAGCAGCCCATCGTGCTCCAGTGATCTGGGTCTCCTGGACGGGGTCGAAGCAGAGGGGGTCGGAGGATCGCGCCGCACCGCCGACGCAGCGCCGATGCGGCTCGATGTGGAGCCCGACGTGCGTCGACGTCGCGGATGTATCGCCGACGTCGACGATGCATCGCCGCTGCATCGCCGATGCATCGCCGATGCATCGTCGATGTATCCGCGATGCGGCGCGATCCTCCGACCCCATCCACTCCGACCCCATCTAGGAGGCCTCTAAATGAGCTGGAGGGAGGCCGGCGAGAGGACGGAGGAGCGGACCAGGAGGTGGACGACAGAGTGCAGCATTTGCAGGCAGCAGCCCATCGTGCTCCAATGATCTGGGCCTCCTGGACGGGGTCGAAGCAGAGGGGGTCAGAGCATCGCGCCGCATCGCCGACGCAGCGCCGATGCGGCTCGATGTGGAGCCCGATTTGCGTCACGCCGACGTCGCCGATGTATCGCCGACGTCGACGATGCATCTCCGCTGCATCGCCGATGCATCGCCGATGCATCGCCGATGCGTCGTCGATGTATCCGCGATGCGGCGCGATCCTCCGACCCCATCCACTCCGACCCCATCTAGGAGGCCTCTAAATGAGCTGGAGGGAGGCCGGCGAGAGGACGGAGGAGCGGACGAGGAGGTGTGGACGACAGAGTGCAGCATTTGCAGGCAGCAGCCCATCGTGCTCCAAAGAGCTGGGGCTTGCTGGGAGCGCCTGCAGGGAGCGCCTGCAGGGTTGCCTGCGATCCTCGAGGCAGGAGGGGGGCAGAGGGCGAGGAGGAGGAGGAGGAGGAGGGAGGAGGAGGAGGAGGAGGAGGAGGGAGGGGGCAGGGGGGAGGGAGGGGGGAGGGGAGGGGGAGGGGGAGGGAGGAGGGAGGAGGAGGAGGAGGAGGAGGAGGAGGAGGAGGAGCAGGAGGAGGAGGAGGAGGAGGAGGAGGAGGAGGAGGAGGAGGAGGAGGAGGAGGAGGTGCGCCTCTCGCCCAGGCGATCCAGGCAGGGTCACATGCCTCTGGCCCGCGGCTTTGGGTGGTCCACGGGCTCTCTCGGCGGGGGGCGTCGCTGGCAGATACAGGCCACGGGGCCTCTCGGAGGCTCGGTTTGCTCGAGGCAGCTGCCTGTCCTCTTCCTCCTCCTCCTCCTCCGCCTCGGTGGCAGGGCCGCCATCGAGGTCGATGAGGAGGAAATCGTCCAGCCCTACTCGTGGCTTGGCTGCCCGGCTTTCCTCAAGGACCCGGTCAAGGAGCCGGTCGCGCCAGGCCAAGAAGGAGAAGAAGGATCGGAAGCACAAGAAGCACAAGAAGGACAAGAAGGACAGGGACCAGAGGCCGCCCCCCGACTGGCAAGGAGCTGGTCCTTGGGAGGTGAACTAGGCCCCAGCAAGTACTTGGGCTGCCAGGTCACGTCGTGGCACGACATTGGCGACGAGAGCGACGGCGACGTCCAGCCCAGCGACGGCATGAGCACGCTGGGGGTACCGAATGGGAGCTACTTCATCGGTGTGCGCAGGGGCAGGGAGGTGGTCAAGTTGTTCGACTTCATGGGTCACCAGCTGTCCCTGACGGATGGCATCGAGCTCAACCTCGGCATGGATCAGGCCGACGAGGATGAGGTGACGGCAGCAGGAGAGGCTCCGACGGCGGTGTCGGTCGCATCGGCGGCGGGGGCATCGGCGGTTGGGAGCCTGGGCGATGAAGGCATAGGCGAAGGAGGCATTGCCGGCGGCGGCATCGGCGGCTGTGAGCCGGAAGAGGAGAAGGCGGCAGCAGGAGAGGCCTTGTCGGCGGTACCGGTCGCATCGGCGACGGAGGCATCGGCGGCTGAGAGCCCAGGCGCTGGAGGCATCGGCGATGGATGCATCGGCGGCGGCGGCATCGGCGGCTGTTTGCAAGAGGTGGAGAAGGCTGCATCAGTAGAGGCTTCGGCGGCGGTGGCGGTTGCATCGGCGACGGAGGCATCGGCGGCTGTGAGCTCTGGAGGCGGAAGCATCACTGGCGGAGGCAGTGGCGGTGGAGGCATCGGCGGCTCGGAGCCTAGCGTGCACGAGGGCGGTAGCGTCGATGAGGATCTGAAGGTCACGTATGCGCTGAAGGTCAGCAATAGGTTTGAGGAGCTGAACCCCAGCAACGAGGACGTCGGCTATGGCGGGACGGAGTCCAGCGTGGTAGGCGACAGCATCGGCAACGGTATGTCTGAGCTATCGTCGGAGATGGATGCGATGCAGCATGAGGAGCTGGAGGCTGAGGAGACGGCGCTCAAGGAACCCGGCGTTGCGGCGACGGCGGGCTTTTTGCCTGACAGCCTCTCCAACCGCGAGCTGCGCCAGCTCGCCGTGAAGCGGTTCGGTCAGGCCTGGGTCGACGAGAACCTCTTTCCCGAGTGAGGCTGGCCTGCGATCGAGGCTGTGTGTTTTTCTTGGGGCGTTGTCCCGTGGGGGTGGTGGCGTTGGCCTCTCGTCGCCCTTGCTGGGTTCGCCTCGTTTTGGCCTCCGGGTCGGTTTTCCGCTCGTGGCGGGTCGCCGCCGCTGGGCGTTGCTCGAAAATCTTGGTCTCCCGCCGGGCCGCGGCTCGTGCGGTGGCGCGGGCTACCTGCCATGCTCCTGCCTGTCGGCAGGAGTCGTAGCGGGCAGCCTGCCAGTAACTTCTCGCTGGGCCATTGGGCTCGGCTAGTGCGTTTCGGCGTAGGCCCGAGTCGCGTGGCCTGCGTGCCAGCGCCTTTTGACAGGGCGGCGTCGTCAGTAAAGCCTAGTGTGTGTAGCCCTTCCTCCTCCTCCTCCCACCTCCTCCTTCCTTCCAACCCTCCTCCCCCAACCACCTCCTTCCTCCTCCCCCGCCTCCTCCTATCCTCCGTCCTCCTGTCCCGTCTTCCCGTCTCCGTCTCCTCTCCTCTCCTCTCTCCTCCTCCCCTCCACCTTCCTCCTTCTCTCCTCCTCCTATCCTGCTTCCCTCCTCCTCCTTGTGGCGTCGCAGTCCCATCGTACCAATCTCCAGTATCTCGTTGATGGCCTGCCGCCCTGGATGGCCTTTGTTGGCCCCGCCTCATCCTTAAAGATTGGTTTTATGTACCTCTAAGCCTACAAACAGCGCGCATACCAGCGCGCTTAGTAAATTAATATATCCCCCCTCCCCCCTCCTCCTCCATCCTTCCCCTCTTCCTCCCTTCCTGCCGTCCCTTCCCTCCTTCCTTTTCCTTCCCTCCTCCTTCCTCCTCCCCTTCCCTTCTCCTCCCTCCTCCTCTCCCTCCTCCCCTCCTCCTTCCTTCCTCTCCTTCCTCCTCCTCCTCCTCCTCTTTCCTCCTCCTCCTCCTCCTCTCTCACCTCCTCCTCCTCCTCCCTCCTCCACCTCCTCCTCCACCTCCTCCCCCCCCCTTTTCCGAGAGGTCCAGCAGCTCGCTCGAGAGGCAAGGCTAGCTTCCTGTCCTCGAAAATAAGACACAAAGTGGCATAAAACATAAATAAGAAGCATAGAAAAAAGGTGCCAAGTGGCCCCCCTGTGCGGTCACCTCCTTGGCGCCAGTTTGCATTGCGAGCGCCTCCACGCGCCAAAGGAGGGGGGTCTTCCAACCGGAGCGCCAGTCAACGAAGTCCGCGCGGACACCCAATATGTGGTTCCCCTAAGTCCTCCTCCACCTCCTCCTCCTCGCCCATCCTCCCCCCCAGAGGTGTGAGAGGCCCGAGAATATCCTTTTCCTTTCCTTTCCTTTCCTTTCCTTTCCTTTCCTTTCCTCCTCCTCCTCCTCCTCCTCCTCCTCCTCGTTCTCCTCCTTCCTTTTCCCACTCTGAAATCCCGCCCCCCGTCCGTTTTGACACCCTCCCTGGGGTCCCAGGCCTTTCAAGTAATCGTGCTGCACGATCTGCACCGGGCGGCTGCAAACCCCGCGGCCCTTGCAGGCGACGCTGGCGCGTGCGCGATCGCGGAGGTGCTGGAAGCGGGCGTGACCATCAGGTGGTGACCATCCCGCCTGCTGCTCATCTGAAGGGGGACGAGGAAGGAATGATGAATCTGATGATAGAAAGATGGGCGCCGGTTCTGCCTCTTGCAGTCGATGATTGCCCGCGCTTTCCCGTTGCCGAGTCTTCTGGTTATCGTGGACCTCGGTTGCCGAATGATGATAGCAGGGGCTCCCCGGTCCCAAGGCACGCCCCAGCCAGCGGCGCGCCTATAGGCAGAGGAGGATCATGATCTTGAGCGTGACCATGAGTAGGGCAATGAGGAGGAGGAGGATGATGAAAAGGAGGAGGAGGTTGAGGAAGAAGAAGAAGAGGACCACAGCAGATTCTGCACGAGTCGTCAATGCTACAGCACACCCTGCAGTCTCACGTTCTCTCATCACGCGTACTTCTGTGCTTCTACTTATATATATATGTATATATATATGCATAGGTTGAAGTTGCAGGTGCCATGTTTGTGATATGTAGGGCTGCGATGTCTACGAATCGTGCTGTTGCTACGACGC
>CAUYUJ010014433.1:220000-244141 GCA_963575745.1 Prorocentrum cordatum | reverse complement strand
GCGTGTGTGTGTGTATGTGTGTGCATGTGTGTGTGTTTGTGTGTGTGTTTGTGTGTGTGTGTGTTCGGGGAGGGCGCTGGGGAAGGGGAGGGGGCTAGACGGGGAGGCTGGGGTGATCTAGGGCCTCCTGGATGGGGCCCGAGTAGATTGGGTCGGAGGATCGCGCCGCATCGCCGATGCATCGACGATGCATCGCCGATGCGGCTCGATGTGTAGCCCAATGTTCTCCACTCCGACGTCGCCGATTCATCACCCAAGTCGACGATGCTTCGCTGGTGCATCGCCGATGCATCGCCGATGTATCGGCGATGCGGCGCGATCCTCCGACCCCATCTAGGAGGCCTCTAGGTGAAGGGGGGGGCGTACGAAACGTGTTGCCACATATTTGGATTCGGGCATCGCTTTTCGGGCTGCAGGCAAGAACTACAAAGGATCTTGGAGCCCAATGTACGCGCATGCTTGCATGCTCGGCTCGACGCGTCGTGTGTCCTCGCAGTTACACCACAAGAAGCCGAGACGAATGAGACGAAGCAAGGGGCCCAGCACGCCAGCCGCTGCGCAGCTCGGTGGTGGGTACTGTTGTCTACCATGCTGTTTCATGGTTTGCTTTGGTGGGGCTCTCAGTTTGGACCACGATGCAGATCCGCTCCTCTCTTGTTGGCTGGCTTGTCGCCTCTTTTGCCCACCATTCCCTGTTCTCTACGGTTCACCTGTCTTTTGCTTCGCAGCAGTAGCTGGCAACGTGGCCTCTGTCCCTGAATGTCCGCACGGACGTCTCTGGCAGGAGCTGGACTTGTGGGGCAATGAGTTGAGCGATGTTGGCAAGGACATGATTGCGTCGATGGCGAGGCGAGCCCGTGGAAGGGGAGGGGTTCAAGAATCCTTCTTTCAGTCTCCCCGTGCCTTCGTCGCCCTCCCTTCTGCCTGGTGCGAAATTGACTTTCAATCCTGAGCCTTCAATGCGAAAGCTCGCGCCCCGGACCCTGAACTCCAAGGCCTTCCGTGGACTTCAAATTGTGACCCCGTGGCACTGCTCTATGTCGGGAATGGGGTAAGGGCAGGGGAACACGGGATAATGAGGACCCAGAAGCCAGCCAGAGCGTCAATCAGATTGCGCGGGGGGGGGCGCATCGGACCACTATTTCCAGACTCGCGCATGCTGCTCCACCATCCTCGTCTACCCCTCCTCCTTCTTTTCCTCATCGACGACAACGCTTCAACCGCCCCAGTGGCGGAGCACGCCACTTGATCGTCTGCGCGCACAAGCGCTTGAGTCTGCCAATCCCCACTACAGCAGAGCCAGTGAGAGAGTGCCAGGGCTGGGGAGGAGAAAGGAATGTCCATTCCGCAGCCCATGGCTGCCGCTGCTCGCGGCCCGCCGAAAGGCCTAGCGTCCATCTGCGCAGCGGGAGCCGCCGCTGCAGAGTGGCCCCGCACCTGGGCCGTGGGAACAGCGGCGCCGAAGGCTGTCGGGCAGGTGGGCCAAAGCAACCTACCGAGGTCCACCAAGCCCCCCGACGTCCTCCGAGGTCCTGGGCCTCCCGAGGACTCCCCCGCGCTCCGAGGCCCTCCGAAGCCTCCGGGAGCCCTCGAAGGGCCGCCACGAGGCCAGAAGCCGGCCGCGCGCCTCTCTGGCGCGGGTGCAGCAGCGCCGGCTCCTTTCCTGGGCAATGCTCCGAATGTCGGGACAATTTGGCTTGGCGTCTTAGCGTGTCGCTCCGCTGGCTCTTGCCCACCACGCTTCGGCGCGACACGCTGTCCGACTTCCAAATTCTGGGCAGACCTCGAAGGCGACCTCTTGAAGTTCGCATGCCTGTGACTGGGCTCTGGCCCGCCCGCGCCGCCCCCTGAGGGGCCTGCCGGCCCGCCGGCCGGCGGACTCGCGCGTCTGCGTCTGCGTCTGCGTCTGTTCCCAGGAGGCCACGTCCAGAGCCTTTTCCCAGCATCTCGCCCCGCGGAGCGGAGCGACTGGCTTTCTCTTCGCAGGGCATAGCGTGCCGCCGGGGCCGCCGCCGCGACACGCTATGCAAAAGTTCGTGCCACGAAACGGTTGCCTTTAGCCCAGGCCCCGCTGGAAGCCTCTGAGACAGCTCCAATCAGACCCCTCCCAAATCGGAGCCCCCATTTTACAATGGAATTCGGAGTGCCGACGCACGCGCTCCACAGGGAGGGCGGCCCGCGAGCAATGGCGCACAGCGCAGTACGCGTTCGCAGCGGGCAGGTGGGCATCGGATGCACTGTCCCCGGCTGCAGTGCAAGGGGGAATGAAGGAGGGGGGGTGGAGGAGGAGGAGGAGGAGGAGGAGGAGATGAGGTAAGGAGAGGATGAGGATGAAAGAATTTAGGAGGGGTCAGAGAGGGAGGAGAGGAAGGCAGGAGGAGGAGGAGGAGGAGAGGAGAGAGAGGAGGGAGGAGGAGGAGGAGGAGAGGAGGATGATGAGGAGGAGGAGGAGGAGGAAGGAGGGAGGAGAGGAGCGAAGTGTATTACGGAGGATGTCGGAGGAGGAGTAGGAGGAGGCGGAGGGAGGAGTGGGAGGAGGGAGCGTGTTGTGTAGGCCGGATGCGGTATGAGTAGGAGGATGATGAGAGGGGATAGGGAGGTTAGGAGGATTTGATGAGAGGAGAGGAGAATGATGAGGATGAGGAGGAATGAGAGGCGGGGGAGGGGAAGAGGAGCTCGAGAGGGTTGGTCGTGGCTTACGGTGAGGAACTTTTGGGACTGATTGATTAGTTATGAGAGGATTCTTTTTCTGGAATATGTGAGTAGACATGTTCTTTCTCTGGTTCGTGTTCTGGGTTGGGACATGTGTTCGGTGGGTGGGATGTGAGGGGTGTGTTTTAGTTCGTGGGGAGGGAGTGATGTGATGAGGGATTATGAGGATAGGCATTGTGAGTGAATTAGTGTGCGTGATGTGATGGCGTAGTTTTAATTCATGTTGTCTAGGCGAGTGGGGTTTGATTGATTAGTATGTTATTCTAGTTATGAGAGTCTATTATTTATTCTTGGTCTGTCTATTGGCGGAGGTGACTGATTGAGGATTTGTCTATTTCTTTTTTCTTCTGCGTGCATTATGTCTGAGTGTATGGGTTGAAATTCCTTGCGAGTATTATTCACTTTGCTATTACGTGCGGTCCTGCGTGTTTCTGTGTGTCTGAGTCATTGTTTATATGTGTCTTCTTCAGCCGAGGACAGATGATGATTGGACGTGCTTGGCCCTTCTGGGCCTCCAGAAGCCTTCAGAGGGACGGGGCAGAGGAAAGGAATGATGTAGCTACGGCGGCCAGCTCAGGAGGAGGAGGAGGAGGAGGTCGTGGCTTGGTGCAGTCAGCATAGCGCGGGAACGCAGTCCGTGCCGGCACGGAGCCCGAGCGAGCTGGGAGTGTGGCGGTCGGGGGCGAGCAGTGGTAGGTGCCCCGAGGTCAGGCTGCGGGGCAGCCAAGGGCCTGTCCGCAGGAGGGCGGGGTGTGGACGCCAGAGGCGTAGAACCGAAAGAGTTACAGGGAGTGATGCGCGCGTGCGCGGTCAGAGCGTGGCGCTTCCTGGTGCCGGGGGCCGCCGCCGCCGAGAGGGCACCATGAATGGCCAGGCGGTGGCGCCCACGTGGTGGTGGCGGTTGGTCACGGGGGGGGGATGGCTTCATGGGCAGCCCCGCAGGTGCGAAGGCGAAGCCGGGCAAGGGGGCGCCGAGGGCCCAGGGTGGCAGCAGCCGCAGCGATGCGACCCTGGTGCGGAACGCCAGGCTGCGGCCAGGGAAGAGGCTAGAACGATGGTCAGTAGGGTTTTCAGGCCACGATGGCGACCAGACTGCTGTCCAGGGTCGCGGCCTGAGACGAAGGTGTGCTCGTCGGCTCGGCCGACGTGTTGCACGCTGGTGTGCCATGGGCGCGCAAGTACAGTCGGGGCGCTGAAGAAGGAACCCTTTTCGTTGGGGAGGGGCTCGGTGTTCCTTGATTGTTTCACAGCTTGCCTCATGTTTTCCTTCTGTTTTCGATGGGGGATCGAAGTTTAACTTATGGACAAAGAGGGCCTCGTTCCTTATTGAGGGTTCCTTAGGTCAACGCCCCGACTGTAAGGGGAAGTGCGTGCGCTGCTCAGAGTGGTTCGAAAATAGGCCGAGTGGTCGCGAGTCGAGTGGTGACGAGTCGATGCAGGGGACGGCAGCGAGAAGCGACGGGACGACGTGAGTGCGGGGCCTTGCGTGTGAGCACCTTGCGTGGGGCTGTTGGACATCACATGTGTTGGGGCGATGCCATCTTGAAACAGTGAGTACAGTGGGGGCGCGCATCAAGAAACCATATGCTTTTCGTCAGGTTATCCTGGGTTTCTTCGCTCCTCGCGCTGCGCGGTGACTTCCCGCAGCCGTTGAAGGAGCTGCTGCGTTCAGGGTGTTCTGGGTTTCCCCTCAGGTGCACCTCGCGCACTGGTTCTCAGGGTTGGGTTTCTTGCGAGGGTTTCTTGCGGCCGCGCCCGCACTGTAACATAATGTTGGGGCGATGCCATCTTGAAAAAGTGAGTAGTGTCTCGTTGGTCTCGCTTCCGAATAGCGGTACCACTGCGGACAGCTCATCGCAGAACGCGGCCTGGTGCCAAGTGCCCGAGTGATGTGCCTGGTCGTGTCTCCCAGCGGTGTGTTGGACCGAGCCGGCCTGTAGTTATCGGTCCGTCGGAGATGCCGCAGGCGAATTGCAATGGTCGCGTGAAGGGGGTGCCAAGAAAGATCCTTTGGTTGCCAGGCATCGGTTACGCTATAGGCAGCGCCCAGGGCGCTGGTGGAGTCGGGCATTCCGACATTGGGGCGATCTTAGTGGATGGAAGGAGGCCCGGAGAAATGCACAGGGCCCCCGCAGCCGGCAAGCAGGCCGAGGCGAGGCGATCGGTGCGCGCGAGGGGGAGGTCAAGAGGGATGCCTCCGCGGTCTGGAGTGCAGCGGAGAGCGCGGCACAACGCCATGGGTGGGTAGCCCGCGGGATGGTCAGCCAGCTCCAGTTCCCGCATGGAACCGACAAAGAAAGGCGCTGCCATTCGCTGACCTCACTTTGCCGCTGCTCTCTCTCTCTCACTCTCTCTCTCTCTCTCTCTCTCTTCCCCCCCCCTCTCTCTCTTCTTTCTCTCGCCCCTCTTCGGCTCCCTCTCTGTCTTCCTCGGCTCCTTCTCTCCTCTTCTCCACGTCTCCCTCCTCCCACCTCTCCCACTACCCTTTCTCCCTCCACCTGTCTCCAGCGCTCCTCTCGTCATCTTCGTATTCTTGTCGTCGCCTCTGTGTCTCTTCCCGTCTCTCTCTCCCTCTCTCGTCTCTCCTTCTCTTGCTTCATTCTGTGCTTACTGTATAGGTATCGCTCTCTCTCTCTCTCTCTCTCTCTCTCTCTCTCTCTCTCTCTATATATATATGTATATATATATATGTATACGCATCTCTTTCTCTCTCTCTCTCACTCTGCGTCTCTTCTCCCTCTTTCTCTCTTGACGTTTCGCTCTCCCTGTATCTCTCTCTCTCTCTCTCTTTGCCCATGTCCCTCTCTGTCCCTTTCTGTTGGTGTTTCGCCTGCTTCGTCCCCTTTGCCCCGCCTCTCGCTCTGCTTCGTCCTCGTCCCGTTTGCCCTCTCTCTCTCCCTCCCCCGCCCAGGCCATGCCACGGCCTCCTTCGAGCAATCCTGATCGGTGATCGCCATCAGTGGTTTCGAGCACGTGGGCATGCATTCCGGAGGCATTAGAAGCAGCGTTGTACCCTGCCCGCGACGACGTGCAGACTGCGATCTAGACCGCCTCGAGCAGAGCGAGCCTCGTACGTGCAGCTATGTGAGTAATGCATCCCTCACGGCCTCGAGTACAGAAACCCCCAATATCGTCAGCGCGATCAGCCCCCTCAATATTCTAGACGCTTTGCGTAACCCCACAAGCCCATCCAGAAACGATGTCCAGGCGAGTTGCCCTGACCAGGCATGTGGGGGAGCACGCAGTGGAATAACGGTTGGGAATCCGTCGTACCCCAAGAGAGGGTGACGGATGGGGGAGGGGGAGGAGGAAGGAGGGAGCAGGGAGAGAGGAGGAGGAGGATGATTAAGGCTGATAAGGAAGATGAAGAGGGGGAGGGCGAACAGAAATGCCAGATACCTCGTGGATGCTTCTCGGAGTCTCTTCGAATGTCTCTGGAAAGTTCTTGTAGGCCTGTCGGAGCGTCTTGGGGGCCTCTTGGCGGTCCCGGGGGCCTCTTGAATCATCTTGAGTGCCTCGGGGGAGCTTCTTGAGGGGTCTCCTGGGGCCGCTTGTGGGCATCTTGGTGGCATCTTGGGGGCCTCTTTGGGCCTCCTGGGCACCTCGGGCGCCTCTTGGGGGCCATCTTGGAGCACTCTTGGGGCATCTTGGGGCCATCTTGGAGGTGATCGATCAAATAAGGGGGGTACTCAAGTAGGCCCCCCCCCCCAGGAGGGCATCAGTGGGCCAAGACCTCAGTAACATCAGTGATGTTGGCTTTTTCTGCCGAGGCCATCTTGGACGCTTTAATGGGTGGCGATCCCCCCGCGTCCAGGTCCAGGGGTAGGGGGTAAGGGGAGGGGTCAAAACACCCTCCCCGCCCGCGTGCTGTTTCGCTCACTCCCATCCTCCCTCCCAACGCAGAAGTAACACCCGAGCCTCAGCATGATCAGCGGTCGCCTATGGATGGACAGCTAACTTATCGGAAACCAAAGCAGACCCCATGTGCGCGATGCTGGGGCGAGGTGCGCTTCGCGTGCCAGGCGCGCCACGCGGGCAGGGTGCGTCAGGCACCCCTGGGGCCCAAGCGTGCCACCCACGCCTGCCGCGCCACATGCGCCGCATGCTCCACGTGCGCCATGTGTGCCGCATGGTCTAGCCGCGCCAGGTGCGCCACGTTCGGCGCACGCGCAGAGTGTGCCAGGTGCACTGCGCACGTGACAGCACACATCGGGAAGCATGTCGGCCCCCACCATACATGTCGAAAGCCAATGCGCAATCGCGGCGGGGAGTCCATCATGGTGCCTGGTGGGCCTGCACACAGCAGGCAATATGCCAGCCCCTCCGCATTCCTTGTCAAAAACCAACGGAAACTGATCGCGGGGGGGCCGCGCATGATCCAGATTTAGATGCCACTTATATATTGTGTTATTGTTGGGCAGGGATGGTGGCCTTTGGGTACAGCAGGTAATACGAGAAAACCCTCGCCGTCACTTTCAAACATCTATTTGAAGTGCTCGCGGAGACCACGAGCAGCACCCAAGATTTTACCCCAAAGTGTAGTTTGTATTGCTTTGGACAGGGATGGGGGGGAGGCATTAGTCCTGGTTGCCTGCTGGTCGGCTGGGGAGGGGGCTGCTATTAGTAGGGAACAGTGATGAACCCCTCCCCGATGTGGAAGAAGGTGGTTGGCGGAAGAAACGCCTTAAAGTTCTCACGCCTGAAAAGGCTGGTGGGAGTTTGCATGGGACGGGAGCCTATCTTCGCGGATTCTTCTGGCCGCCATGTGCGGAGGTGCGAGGTGTTCCTCGAATTGGACCCGCCCCTGTCCAACAGCACCCCTTGCAGCGCGCTGAACAGCAAGGCTACCGGGATGGAGGTAATGCTTTCGTTGGCAGTCGTGCGCTTCGCTTTCCTGCTAGGAGGTCCCGACCCACCGTATCCTACCTGCGGCCATTCTATATGGTGAGGCCAGACACTCTTGTGTGCAGATGCTCTACCGGGTCCCGCGGACACCATGCGTACAGATGTCAACACGTGCAGTACGCGTCCCCCACTTTCCCTGAAGTCTGCTCGAACCCGCTTCCGAAGAAAGCCATTCCTCGCGCCTTCTCTGCGATCCCTTACACTGGAGACCAATGCCAAGAAACACCCTGCTTGCCTCCAGGGTGCCCTGGGTTTCTTGGGTTTCGATGGTTTTGCTATGGAAAGCGTGATTCTCCCACACCAGAAATCCATGGAATGCCTGGAGTCTCATTGTTGGGTTTCTTGTGGAAGGTTTCTTGTGGCCAGGCCCCTACTGTATGTGCAGATGCTCTACCGGGCCCCGGGACCACCTTGCGTGCAGATGTCAACACGTGCGGTACACGTGCCCCCCTCCCCTGAAGCCTGCTCGAGCCAGCTTCGGACGAGAGCCGTGCCTCGCGCCCTCTCTGCGATCCCTTGCCCATCCATGTTGCCGGAGCTGTACCGCCGATTCTTGTTGCGAAGACTGGTGGATAATGGAGGATGACGATTAATCAATGACCAGGGGTCTTGTTCACGCGGCGGCGCCCGGGATGACGATTAGAAAAAACCGGCCGCGGGCTGGAAAACTATTTTTTAATCGTTCTCCTCCAGTCAGAAAATTGTGCAGAGATAGCAGAAGACTATTTTTTAATCGTTCTCTCCCATATTTTTATTAATCGTCATCTGGCATTATGGAAGCCGCGTGCTCCCAGAGTGGTCAGATGTTGTGCTGACGTGGCGACCTGGGGTCTGGCTGGCAGCTGCGTCATCGATTCGCCCTCGGGGTGTGCGACTCGGCTTGGGCAAGTCCAGCCGAACGAGCAGACACACCGCGCAGACGGCATTGCGACAATACCCCCACCATTTCCAGAGCTATATGCAGAGGGGAGGGGGAGGGGGAGGGGGAGGAGGAGGAGGAGGAGGAGGAGGAGGAGGAGGAGGAGGAGGAGGAGGAGGAGGAGCAGGAGGAGGAGGGGGGGGAGGAGGGGGTCCAGGGGCAGCGGGAATGGACACGGGCGGGGGGACGGGGGAGGAGGAAGGCGGACGGGGGATGAGGAAGGCGGACGGGGGGGAGGGAGAGGGGGCCCCTCGGGGTGGATACCGGGCAGCCAGCGCCGTTGGTCTGCGTCTCGCCTGCCTCATGCACCCCCCCCCTCTCGCACGAGGGATCCCCGAGGGCGTCGTGCTGCACCTGCCCGGTGGTGGTGGTGGTGGGGAGAAGGAGCTGAGATGCGCTGGGATGAGCGGCTTGCAGCCAAAGTTTGCTGCCATGGGGCTACTCAGGCCCTCCCCCCCCGCCTCCGAAGACTCCGAGAGACCGGGGTGCCTCGGGCAGCGGACAGATGTTCCACGCGCCTTCGTCGGCGCCCCCCTCGAGGAGGCGCTCCACGCGGGCCCGCAGCTCCGGGAGGTCCGCCTCCTCGAGGCCGAAGGCCCAGCACATGGCTCGGGGGTCGTTGTCGAAGAGCCCCCCCCCCCCCCCGGCACCCGACCACGCACCCAGGCCCACCGAACCCGAGCCTCCCTGAGCCTCCCGAGCGATCCCGGCCATCCTCTCGCGGATGGCCCGCGGCACCCGGCGCGGGCGCTCCCGGGAGCTGCCTCCGCGCCCCCGCGGTGGTGCGGCCGCGCTCGGGCCCGCAGCTTCGGCGCAGCTGCGCGAGGAGCCATGGCCCGGCCTCCTCGCGCAGGCAGGGCCTGATCGGGGCTCGGGTGGGCGCGTGCCCGCCCACAGCACGCGCAGCACGCACAGCAGAGGCTTGATGCCTCTGCCACCTCGCGCGAGCGCTTCCACATGCGGGAGCGGGGGCCATTGACATCGCACCCCTCCCACGTCTCGAGGCGCCTTCCAGCCAGTCTAGAGAGACCCAGCCGCCCCACCGCCAGCGGGCTTCCTCCGAGCGCGACCGCGGGTCGGGGACGAGAGGCAGAGTCGCGGCCACGTCTGCACAGGCAAGGCAGCTTGAGCCCACGTGATGAGGAGGATGGCGAGCCCGAGGACCTGGTTGGACGAGGGGCACCTTCGCGGGCGGGCGGGCGGGCGGAAGTGGTTGGCAGGATGCCGCCAGGACCTGGGGGGGGCGGCGGGCCGAGGGGCCAGGCAAGCGTGTGGGATGGGAGTGTGGCTGGGCGGGCGGGTGGAGGGCTGGGCTTAAGTCGGGCCTGTCCCCCTACATGGGGATTTTCGACGAAAAATAAAACATATACCCTAAAAATACTTTAAAAAATAGTTCAAACATGGTCTGGGGACTTTTTGGGGGGTATTTGTGTGTTGCCTTTTTGGGGGTACTTGTTGGGTATTTTTCTATGTTTCGTCGAAAATCCCCCTGTAGGGGGACGCGCCCGACATAAGGCTAGGCCAGGCCCGCGTTCAGCTGTGCCTCCTCAGGTCCGGTCCATCCTCTTCGAGTGGATCTCACAGGTGCACGCCGGGATGCAGATGCCCTTTGCGGCAGACGGGCTGGCGGACCCTCAGGAGGGGCCCCCTCCTGTCCGAGAGGGGAGGGGCCCCCTCTCCTCCCCCACCTGAGATCCTCGGCGGCGACGGGAAGGGCGAATAGCCCAGGGGCGGGCATTACACGCATTCGCCCGGGAGCCTTTTCGAAGACATAGATCATCGGCGCACCTGCGTACATGTATTGCTCTCCCCTGGGCTATTCGCCCCTGTCGTCGCCTCTGAGACCCGATGTGGCGAGAAGATGCAACATCGTAAAACGACCAGAGAACCCCCAAAACCCCAGGATCTGCGCTTCTCTTTTGGTGGGTGGATCTCTCGAGGGCCCGCAAGGGCTCCCGGGAAGGCCCGCCCGGCCGCCGCGCGTGGGCGGGGCCCTCCTCTTCCTCCTCCTCTTCCTCCTCCTCCTCCTTCTCCTCCTGCTCCTCCTGCTCCCTCCCGTTCGCCTTCCTCCCCCCCGTCCGCCTTCCTCCCCCAGTCCGCCTTCCTCCTCCCCCCCGTCCCCACCCCGTTTCCATTCAGCTGCCCCTGGCCCCCTCCCCTCCTCCCCCCCCACCCCCCCCCTCCCCTCTCCCCCCCCTCCCCCTCCCCTCCTCTCTCCTCCTCCTCCTCCTCCTCCTCCTCCCTCTCCTACTCCTCCTCCTCCTCCTCCTTCCTCCTCCTCCTCCTTCTCCTCCTCCTCCTCCCCCTCCTCCTCTCCTCCTCCTCCTCCTTCCTCCTCCTCTCCTCCTCCTCCTCCTCCCTCCTCCCTCTCCTCCTCCTCCTCCTCCTCCTCCTCCTCCTCCTCCTCCTCCTCCTCCGCCTCCTCCCTGGGCCTCGCTCCGCGGCCGCGCCCGCGGCCCGGCGGCGGCCCGAGGGAGCGGCGGCCGGCCGCAGGGGCCGCAGGAGGCCGCGGCGGCGGCGGGCGCGCACGAGCGGCCCGGGCCTCCCAGAGGGGTCGGAGGCTGATCGCAAGAGCGGCCCTTCGCCGGAGTGGCCTTTGCTACGGTAGGTTCGCGTCGTGTCGACTGGCGGCGACCCCGCCGCCGACGTTCAACGTTGAATGCCGGCGGAGGCCCAGAATCGGTCGATGTTGAACGATCGGACGTTGCGGCAGTGGCCGATCGTTCAAGGTTGAACGATCCTCGCGGCGTCAGGGACCAACGCCCAGGTCGACACGGCACGGACCTGCCGTAGGCCTCCCAGATGGGGTCGGAGTAGGTGGGGGGTCGGGGGATCGCGCCGCATCGGCGATGCATCGCCGATGCGGCATCGCTCGGACGTGTGCATTTTTCCTTCGGCGAGGAGCCTCCTTGATCATTTGGCGAAAAAAACCACGCACGAATCCGAAACAAAACACAGGGAATGGACGTCCCAGCGATGGCCAGTGATGGACCTCCTACCTTTCAGTCGGGCGTGTCCCCCCTACAGGGGGATTTTCGACGAAACATAGAAAATACACAAAAAATGCCCCCAGAATGGCCAACAAATATTCAGAAAATAGTCCCCAGGCTATTTTGGGATTATGGTTTGATTATTGTTGGGGGTATTTTTTCATTTTTCCTCGAGAATCCCCCTGTAGGGGGACAGGCCCGACTTAAGCCCAGGCCTCCCAGATGGGTCGGAGGTTGATGGACCTCCCTCGGAAGCCGGAACATGTACAGTACCAGTGGAGGGCTGTCTTGCAGTCCCGCGACTCTTTGAGGGTCGGGGACGACGTCGGGGTGGTGTGGTGTATACTTTTTGCCCGTGTTCCTGGGGAAACGACGACAAATGTATACACCAGGATCCCGTATACACCAGGATCCGCTTTCTCGTGCGAATTTCAGTGCGGGGCTGGAAAAAGCGTGGGTGTATAGAGTTCGGCTCCTTACTACCCTCACACGTCGATGAGCGAGTTGGCCGTCTTCGGTTCGCGAGAGGGCGTCGCGGCCGTCATTTTTGCGGGGTCCTCGTCCTCAACGTCGTCGTCGTCCTCAGCGTGGTCGTCGAGCTCGCCGTCGTCGTCGTCGTCGTCGTCGTCGTCGTCGTCGTCGTCGTCGTCGTCGTCGTCCTCGTCGTCCTCATCGTCGTCGTCGTCGTTCCAGGTCGGCGGCACGGGCCGTAGGGCCTCTCCAATGGGCTCGTCGTTGTTTTTTTGTTCTGTTGATGCTCTTCTTTCGGATCGCTGACGTTCGGTAGCAGATCGTGGGAGACTGCCCTCTCGATTCCGTCTTCGGCGTCGCTCGGCGTCGCTCGGCGTCTGGGAGTCGATGGGGCAGCGCCGACCTCGCGTCGGCCAGCGTCGCTCTGGCGTCGATCCGGCGTCGATTGGCGTGGACCAGCACCGGTTCGCGTCGATTCGCGAGCGCCGACAAGATGCTATGGGAGCCTCCAACGAGCTGCCGCCGAAGTTGGTAGACCACTCCTTGAGTTAAGTCGGGCCTGTCCCCCTACAGGGGGATTTTCGACGAAGAATAGAAAATACCCACAAAATAGTCAAAAAATAGTCCAAAAATAGTCTGGGGACGATTGTTTGAGTATTTTTTTACCTTCTTGGGGTATTTTTGGGATATTTTCAATTTTTTGCCGAGAATCCCCCTGTAGGGGGACACGCCCGACATAATCCTCGAGTGATGAGCTCGGTGCCCTCGCCTCGCGGAGGCGACCCCGTGGCGTGAGCACACGGGGCGGAGGCAGGAGACGAGCCGCGAGCCCCCCCGCGGCGCGCCGGGGAGACGAGCCATCTCGGGCGGGCCGGGCCTCCCGGGGGCGAGGCTTTTAACACTACGCTGTTGACACGGCGCTGTTGGCATTAAGAGGAGAGGCTGTACGCTTCGAGTCTGTGACACTGCGCTGTTGCCACTGCGCCGTTGACACGACGCTGTCGCTACGCCGCTGGTTGACACTGCGCTGTCGATGCTGCGCTGTTGACACTGCGCTGTTGTCCCTGTTGACACTACGCTGTTGACAATACGCTATCGACACTACGCTGTTGACACTACGCTGTTGGCACTACGCTATCGACACTACGCTATCGACACTACGCTGTTGACTTGATTCGCTGTGAGACGCACTCGGGGGCGAGAGGTTCGCTCCGGTGCCCCCCCCCACGAGGGCCGTGAGTGGGGTGCGTCTGGCCGCATGTGGGGGTGTACGATCGGGAGCTTTGGCTTGCAGTGGAGGCCCACGCCATGGATCTAGGCCTCCCAGACGGGGTCGGAGTAGATGGGGTCGGAGGATCGCGTCGCATCGCTGATGCATCGCCAATGCGGCTCGATGTAGAGCCCGATTTGCTGCACGTCGACGTCGCCGATGTATCGCACACGTCGACGATGCATCGCCGGTGCATCGCCGATGCATCGGCGATGCGGCGCGATCCTCCGACCCCATCTACTCCGACCCCATTGAGGAGGCCTCTAAGTGGGACTCATGCCAAGGAAACGCCCTGCTTGCCTCCAGGGTGCCCTGGGTGTCTTGGGTTTCGATGGTCTTGCCGTGGAGGGCGTGGCATGCCCACACCAAAAAAAGTCAAAATGGACGCGTGGAAGGTTTCTTGTGGTCGGGCCCCTACTGTACTTGGCGATGGCCAGCTGTAGCGCGTCGCGCCGCCGATTCTGGCCCCCCACGCTTCGTCGCGACACGCCGTCCACGTCCCTGGCTTCGAGCGTCCGCGTCCCGAGCTCCTCCGGTCCTCCCGCCCCCCGGAGCGGAGCAAGACGCTGTGAGATTGCAGGTCATAGCGTGTCGCCAGGGCCGCCGCCGCGACAGGCTAAGCTTAGGTCGGGCCTGTCCCCCTACAGGGGGATTTTGGACGAAAAGTTTAAAGATTTCCCCAAACAAATGCAAAAGATGCCCTAAAAATACTCAAAAACTAGTCCCCCTATTATTTTTTGACTATTTTTGAACATTCCCCCTGTAGAGGGGCATGCCCGACTTACGGCTAAGCCAAAGCTCCCAACCAGAATTGGCTTCGCTTGTAAGATGAGCTGACGCAACAGAGATAATAGTTAAACCAGCGCCGAGAATTCACGTCGAAGGCTTTGTTTTGTTGCCCGGAGGGCCGCCAGGTTCGCAACAGGAGCAAATCTCCCTCCTTCCCTGTAGTCGGGCCTGTCCCCCTACAGAGGGATTTTGGACGAAAAAATTATAATACCCCCAAAATACCCCCAAATGGTGAAACATATTCCAAAAATCGTCCCCCGTTTTTTTTTTGTTTTTTTGTTCTATTTTTGAGCACTCCCCCGGTAGAGGCACAGGCCCGACGCGATCCTTCCCCCCTCCTCTCCCTGCTCCTCCTCCTCCTCCTCGCTCGCCCTTCCTCTCCTCCTCCTCCTCCTCCTCCTCCTCCTCCTCCTCCTCCTCCTCCTCCTTCCTCCCTGCTCCTCCTCCTCCCTCCTTCTCCTCCTCCTCCTCCTCCCTCCTCCTCCCTCCTCCTCCTCCTCCTCCTCCCTCCTCCTCCTCCTCCTCCTCCCTCCTCCCTGCTCCTCCTCCTCCTCCTCCCCCTCCTCCTCCTCACCTCGCCCTTCGACCCTGCCCCCCTGCCTGCGGTCCCGCTCCGGTCCCTCCCCGCCAGCCTGGCCTGCCTGCCTCGTCCCGCCCGCCCCTGGCACCTCGCAGGCTGCGCAGTCGTCGTCGCCTGCCTGCTCTTGGCACCGCTCGGACGTGTGCCTCTTTCCTTCGGCGAGGACCATCGAGGAGCATTTGTTCACCATTTTGGAGCATTTTTTGAGCATGTGTTCTTTTTCGTCGAACATCCCCCTGTAGGGGGACACGCCCGACGTAAGTCTACAGTCGACGTGCTGAGACGAGGACTTGGCATCGCTCGGACGTGTGCATGTTTCCTTCGGCGAGGACCATCGAGGAGCATCCTCGATCATGTGGCGAAAAAGCCACGCGCGAAGCTGGACAGAAAGGCACAGGGAGTGGACGCCCGAGCGAGGGCCAGTGCTCCTCTCCAGCCTGCCTCCCTGCGGTTCTGCGAGGCCTGGCTGACCTGGGTCTGGACTGACCCGGGTCAGAAGATCCCCGACGATCCCCCCGGGGAGGACATGCTGTTCCGCACCTACCGGCACGTGGACGCCCACATCGCGCGGCACCCCGTGCAGCGGGCCGAGCTCCAGCTGGTGCCCCGGGGGGCTCCGGGGCCTCGGGCTTCGCGCCCGTCCGCCCCCCCCCCCCCCCGCATCGCCTGACGTGCCCCCGCACCCCGCAGGCCGCGGCAGCGCAGCCCCACCGGCCCGCCATCCCAGCTCGGGGTGGGCCCCTGCGCTTCCCGAAGAGAAGGGCACGGCATGGGGGCAGGTCGGCCATGGGGGCCCAAGGCCACGCCAGTGTTAATTAAGTCGGGCCTGTCCCCCTATAGGGATATTTTCGAGGAGGAGGAGGAGGAGGAGGAGGAGGAGGAAGAGGAGGAGGAGGAGGGAGGAGGGAGGAGGAGGGAGGAGGAGGAGGAGGAGAGGAGAAGAGGAGGAGGAGGAGGAGGAGGAGGAGGAGGAGGGGAGGAGGAGGAGGAGGGGGAGGAGGGGGAGGAGGAGGGGAGGAGGAGGAGGAGGAGGAGGAAGAGGAGGAGGAGGAGGAGGAGGAGGAGGGAGGAGGAGGAGCAGGAGGAGGAGGAGGAGGAGGAGGAGGAGGAGGAGGAGGAGGAGGAGGGGAGGAGGAGGAGGAGGAGGAGGAGGAGGAGGAGGAGGAGGAGGAGGGGAGGAGGAGGAGGAGGAGGAGGGGGAAGAGGAGGAGGAGGAGGAGGAGGAGGAGGAGGAGGAGGAGGAGGAGGAGGAGGAGGGAGGAGGAGGAGGAGGAGGAGGAGGAGGAGGAGGAGGAGGGAGGAGGGGGAGGAGGGGGGGGGGGGGACGAGCATTGCTGCTGCAGCGGCGGCGTCGCTGGCGGTGGCGGCGGCCCCGCTCCCCCCTCCAGGCAGCGGTGGCAGCGGCTCGCGCTGTCATGCACTCCGCGCTTAAGTGCAGCGTCGCCCGCGCGCCGCCCGGCACCTGCTCACCGAGCGCGTTCCACTACTCGCAAAGTGCCCACTCGCAAACGTCCGGTAGTGGAACGCAAGTTACTTTGCGAGTAGTGGAACGCGCTCGTCTACCTGCGGCCGTCGAAGCCGTGGCCCCCGCCTCAGCGTGCCCCGGGCCTTCGTCGTCGTCGTCCAGCTTGAGCTTGAGGTTGGTTGCCGGGGTGGCCGTGCTGCTCCGGATCGGAAGTCGGGGGGCTCCCTTCGCGGCAGCTGGCTGCTGCCGTCGGCGCTACGAATCTTGGCGGATCGGTGGCCGTTTTGAGGCTGCGCGGTGTCGTCCCTTTCGTCTCTGGGTCGGGTCGGAGAGAGGTCCTGGTGGCCCCTCCGTTGGTCATGTGGCCTGCGGTAGCGGGTGGGCCTGCTGGGCGGCTCGGGATGGCTGTGCTTGATAGCTGCGCCCGTGCTGAGGTCGGTGCTGCCCAAGGTAGCGGCGCCGTTTCACTCGTGAGCCTTGCGCTGGTGGCCTGGGCCGCGTAGCTGGGCGCCTCGGTTGGCATTCCGATGTGGCTGGCGTCTACTGTTGAGTCGGGCTTGTCCCTCTACAGGAGGAAAATGCAAACATAGTAAAACATAGTCTGGGGACGATGTTACGATTATTTTTTAATCTTTTTTTTGAACAATTGTTGACTATGTTTAAATTGTTCGCCCAAAATCCTCCTGTAGGAGGACATGCCCGACCTAAGTCTATTACGCTGGCGTGTTCGTGCCTCGCAGCTTCAGGGCCTGGGTGAGTCGTTCCATGGCCGCCATGGTCACCAAACCGCGGGAGGGAACCTGGCGACCCCTCCTTCGGCTTGGCAATGGGAAGGACACTGCCATTTTGCACTCTGGGGCGAGAGAGAGAGAGAGATAGAAAGAGAAAGAGAGAGAGAGAGAACAAAAGAGAGAGAGAGAGAGAGAAAAATATGACAGAGAGAGAGGGAGAGAGAGAGAGAGAGAGAACAAAAGAGAGAGAGAGAGAGAGAGAGAGAGAGAGAGAGATGGATAGAGAGAGGAAGGGAGGGAGGGAGAGGGAGAGGAGGGCGAGCGAGGGGGACGGAGGGAGAGAGGGAGAGAGCGCGAGGGCACGCCCAGGGCCTCGGCGGGGAGGGGGGCCCCTGCCAGAGAGGTGGGCGTGGCCTGCACGCTGCTGGCCATTGGCCGGGACAGCGAGCGCCACGTGGAGGCGGGGCGGGCGGGGGGGGTCTCCTCCTCCGAGGTCCTCGTGCGCCAGAGGAAGATCGGGGGAAAACAAACCTACCTCGCTTTTGTTCGGATGCAACTCCTGGGAGGTCAAATTCTGATCTTGCCCTGGTCCGAAATCCGGCTTAATCCCGCTTAATCCCGCTTAATCTGGCTTAATCCCGCTTAATCCGGTTTAATCCCGCTTACTCCGAGGCCCACTCTGGCGTAATAGCCCCCAAATGGGGCTTGATCCTCCTTAATCTTTCCGACGAAAACCTCCCAGCAGTTGCCTCCTAACTTTTGACCACCCTCGCTTCCAAGAGATGCCAAACGATGCCAAATTGCGGCCTGCACTGGTCAGGCCGCGTGACGAGGAGGCGCGTGGTATGGCTTGGTTTTGCCTGGAAGCGAAAGCGGGGGAGGTAGTTCACGCTCTGAGAAGAAACGTGACCGGGTTGACCCAAAAGGGGGTCCAGCGCCAAGGGGGTGGTGCAATGGGTTTGGCGCAATGGATCTGTGGGGCTGCAGTACATCTGGGGCGTGCAATGCATTCCGGGGCGCAAAATGTCTTGCTGGATCTTCGCGTGCAGTGCATCAGTTGCAATACAATGCAGTACAATTCTCCGGCGCAATACGTTTGCAATACAATTGCCCCAAATCTATTGCACCACCCCCTTGCAGCTGGACCCCTTTTGGGTCTACCCTTCCCTCGTTTTCACAATTATTTGGGCTCCCTCGGCGGCCCTCGTCGCCACCGGGCCGTCCAGCCCTCTTTGGCTGTCCTTGGGGCCCTCTCGGGGGCGTCTTGGGCCGTCTTGGGGCCATATGGGAGGCCTCTGGGGCGGCCCTGGGGTGTCCGAAGCCCCAGAAAGCGAAAAGGTTCAAATCAGCCAACACACATATTGAACACTTGTGCCTGTTGCCAATTGGGCCCCCTTTCTGGGGCCGTCTTCAAGGCCTCTGGGGCTTTTCGGGGCGGGGCCACTTGGGCCGTGTTGGGGCCATCTTGGGTCGTCGTGGAGCCATGCTAGGCCATCCTGACACCCTCCAGAGCCGTCTCGTGGCCCTGCGATGTTCAACAAGCCCAGGAAGCCAACAGCAATGCTTATTTCTGTTGGTCGTTGTACGCTTTGGAGCCCCAGGACGGGGCCGCCATCCTGGGGTCTGAGCATGCAGCGTGGCTCTTGCGGAGGGGCTGGGGGCGGAACATTATGAGAGAACAGCATTCCAAATAACGTGATATGAGCGACGGAGTACAACGGGCCCGATTGCGCGGAAATTGCCGAGAAAGCTGCCCGCGTGAGGTCGCGCGTGAGCGCCCTCGTTCTTCACGCAGTGTGCCGCGCTGGCGGCTCGCGTAAGCCACCGCGTGAAGTCGCTATGTCATCTCGCGTAAGACCCGTTGTTTCTCGTCGCTGGCACAAGGCGTTGCCGTGGGGCTCGCCATCAGCCATCCTCGCTATGATGCTGCCCTCCCCACGCCCTGGAGGTAGAACAGGGTGCGGCATACAGGGGTGTGGCGCCAATTGTCTGAGCCTGGCGATGCCATCCATCGTAGATGTAGGGCGACGAGATCTATGCATATCCACTGCTCCTGGCCAGGCCAATCCTGGGCCCAGGAGCGGTGTATACGCCCTCCTGGCCTGGCCAGGGAGGCATATACACAGCTCCTGGGCCCAGGATGGGCCTGGCCAGGAGCAGTGGATATGCATAGATCTCGTCGCCCTAAGATGGCATCTCGATCTTTCACGATTTGCACCACACCTCTTTCTGCCACGCCCCCCTCCTGCCTCCAGACACGCCCCGCCCCGCACCCCAGCGTCTACAGTTAAATCGGGCCTGTCCCTCTACACGGAGAATACTCAAAAATAGTCCAAAAAATAGTCTGGGGCCTCTTTTTGGAGCATTTTTTCACCATTTTGGAGCATTTTTTGAGCATGTGTTCTTTTTCGTCGAACATCCCCCTGTAGGGGGACACGCCCGACGTAAGTCTACAGTCGACGTGTTTGAGACGAGGACTTGGCATCGCTCGGACGTGTGCATGTTTCCTTCGGCGAGGACCATCGAGGAGCATCCTTGATCATTTGGCGAAAAACCCACGCACGAAATCGGGAAAAAAAACAGGGAATGGACGTCCGAGCGATGGCCAGAGGACCACGTTGGGCTCCGCTCTACGGGCCGTTCCCCCAACGTCCCGGTGCCCTTGCGTGGCCGGGGCTCCGCGTGGCCAGCGGAGCCCCCTCGGCTCCTCCCCTGTGGCTTGGCATCGCTCGGACGTGTGCCTTTTCCCTTCGGCGAGGACCATCGAGCAAGGATTGCACAAAAAAAACCCTTCGTTCGGGTTTTCGTTAGGGTTTTTTTGTGCAATCCTTCGTTTGGGTTTTTTTTGTGCAATCCTTCGTTCGGGTTTTTTTTTGTTTTGTTTTTTGTTTGTTTTTTTTTTGTGCAATCCTTCGGCGTTTTTTTTTTTGTGCAATCCTTCGGCGGGTTTTTTTTTGTGCATCCTCGATCACCTGGCGAAACAACCACGCACGAAACCGAGAAAAGGCACAGGGAATGGACGTCCGAGCGATGGCCAGGTGGTCGCACAACGACTGGCCTGCAGTGCGGATCACCCCCCGCGTTACGACCAGCGAGTCACGGCGCCGTGCGTTGCGTCGCCTTGTTCTGAGCATCCGCCGGCGGCCATTGATTCACACCCCAAGTTGGGCTCAAGTCGGGTCTCCAGCGGCTTCGGGTCAAGAAATTGTTGTGTGTTGCGCCCTCGTCGAACTGATTGCACCGGCTTGCTGCTCACCGTTCGCGTGAAATGGACTCATTCGCGAGGTATGATTCATCTCAGTGGATACAAAGTGGCGTCCACGAGGCCACCAGCAACGATTGCGATTTCTCCAGCCCGCATAGAGCACGCAGTGGCACCAGTGCTGGTGCTCCTACGACCGCATCAACGATGGAGGTATTCGATAAGCATTCCGAGACTTACGCGGACCCTAACTCAGTGCAATTGGGTTTAGATATGTCGTTGCCCAGCATGTTGTCCACCCTGCAGTGGGTCGCCACGGAGTCGCTTGTCCCTTTGCAGCCTCGCGGCGGCGAGTCCTGGAAGACCGTTGGCGAGTTCGACCGCCCGCGCGGGCGTGGGCGGGCGGAGACCAGAGGCAGCCGCCCATCCGAATACGCTCAGCAGTCAGCCTGGGTTGGCCCTGGCGGCGCCCCCTCAGCGGCCGAGGCGCGGCCGCCATCTCAGCCCGGAGGCGTTCCGCTGCTCCACGGCCAGCCGCGGCCGCCAGGGCAGGAAGGCAGCCCCATACAGCATGGAAGGCGAGCGGCGAGACCTGGAAGACTGGTGACGAGCTCGACCACCTGCACAGGGGCGCCCCATGTCTGACGAGTGGAGGCTCTCCGCTGCTCTACTTACCAGCCTGGAACATATCCCTATCCCTATGTTTGACATCACCTCACCTCGATGCCGATCTTAAGGATTCCCTTAGTTTTTGAGGGCCTATCCCTAAGATTGTCATCGCCTTTTGGCGTGTCAATCGTAGGGATAGGGACGCGTTCGAGGCTGGTTATCTACTGTGTGGCGGGGAGACGGCGCTGGCGGGTTCGCCGCGCAGGCCGCCCGACGTGCCGCGGCGCTCTCCGCCGCCGCGGCGGGGCTCGCCGAGCAGGCCCCCCTGGGCGAGGGGGCACTGCCGCGGCGAGGTCGGCCCGCGCCGGGGCGGAGCCGCACCGCGCGGCTGGCGCTGGCAGCAGCCTCGCGCGTGGCACGCCTGGGGCCGCCGGGACTAGGATTACCAGCCTCGAACGTACGGTAGAGGGAAACAATTAGTGAACACCCCCCCTGCCCCCCAAACTCAAAGTTGGCACGCGGGGGGGAGACTGCGGTCGAGGTGCAACTCATCAGAGCCACCGCCAACTTTGAACATTGGGGGAAGGGGGAGGCGTTCACAGATGAGTGTGGCATGAGTGTTCGCTAATTTTTTCCGAGGCCTGTATCCCTAAGATTGACACGCCAAAAGGCGATGTCAGTCTTGGGGATCCGCCCTCCAAAAAATCAGGGAATCCCTAAGATTGGCATCGTGGTGAGGAGGTGCCCAGCATAGGGATAGGGATATGTTCCAGGCTGGGAATAGGCAACCGAACAATGGCACAAACATAACAAAATCGGAGGTCCGCGCGGAGTTCTCGGGTCCGCGCCGGAGCCCCCTGGCGGCGCCTCCGGCGCCGCCCTTGGCGCGCTCCGCGCGCCAGGGAGGGGGGGTCAAGCGCCGATGCGCGAAAGCCGCGCGGACCTCCGAGTTCTTCTGTTTGTGCCATCGCTCGTTCCCCGAAGGGCGCTGGAGGGCCTGCGGGCCCGGCTCCGGGAGCCGGAGCAGCTGCTGGCCGAGGCCGCGCAGCCGGCCCGAGAGGTCGGGCGGATGACCTGGGAGCAGGAGGTCACCACTCGCCCAGCCACCCCAGCCCAACCCGAAGGCCTCAATTTCCTCTCCATTTCCAGTTGGGGGGGGTCGGGGAACACCGAAAAAACGCATGGACCCCGTACCCCCCTCAACCCGAAGTTCGGGTCAAATTCGGGTTTTCGGGTTGGGTTGGGGTGGTCTGGCAGGTAGTCAGGAGGCCGACCTGCTGGAGCTGGAGGTTCAGCAGGGCGAGCTCGCGGGCAGCGAGCCAGCGCCGACCGAGGAGGCAGCGCCCGCCACCCCTGGCGCTCCGGCCGTCACCACGATCATGATCAGCAACATTCCGATGGCTGTGGCGCAGAGTGGCCTCCTGGGCCTCATCAATCGGACGGGCTTCGCGAGCAGGCACGACTACGCCTGCATGCCGATCGCTTTCGAGGCTGGGACTACACAGGGGATCGCGTTTGTGAACCTCGCCACCCCCAGGGGACGCCTGCGAGTTCTCGAAGCAGTGGACAGTGGAACGGAGCGTGGCTAAGTGGAGCCGCCGGAGCTAGCACGACTGGGGCCGTGATCGAGGTCAGAGCGTCGGCGCTGCAGGGCTACGTAGAGACACCAGAAGGTGGACTGCGAGCCGGCTGCGCCGCGTGAAGAACCCCGAGTTCCACCCCTTCATCGCCCCGAGACCAGCTGCCTGGTAAACGCTCGGCTGACAGTTTCACCATGTTGGCGGCACGGGATGAGAGAGATGTGGGTGGTGCGTGGGGGGGCGAGGGGAGGGGGGGGATTGAAAGAGGAGGAGCCGTCCCCGCTTCTAGTTTGAGTCCCATCGGAGTCAGATGGATTTGCCCTGGGACAGAGTCTCGCCATTGCCCTGCTTCACCATTTCGCCACAGCGACGGTGCAGCCTCGTGACGCCTGCCGCCTGCTTCAGCCATGAATCCTGTAGAGGGAGCCGCGCGGGATGGCGCTTGCTTGACATCGGCGGGATCCGCAGAGTGGCGTCGTGAAGTTATTTCTGAGTTACGTAACCTTACTTATCTATCATTTACCATCTTTGTGCCGCGTGAGCGCAAAGCTTGACTGACTGGCGTGTAAGGGTGGAGCCCCTCTCTGGTCGAGAAGCTGGGGGAGAGAGAATGACGTTTTCTCCGAGCTCAAGAGTCGTAATCACGCTGGGCATGAGGAGGGGGGCAGGAGAATCGGTGGGTGCACCTGTTGCCCTGGGCGAGGGTGGTGGAGACAGATGTGCCCATGATCTGTTGGACGCTTCGTTCTCTCTGGGGCTTCTGCATAGCTCGAGCTACAGGTTCGGACAAGAGGTTCCCCTCTCCTCCCTTCCCGCTTCTTCTCTGCCTCTTTTGCCTGGCCCCACCCCATCTTCTTTGCTCCAGCGTAGTACTTCCTAATTTGTAGTCGGCGCCTGCTGCTACATCCATCTTTCCAGCAACAGAGTTTGATTCGCGTGACGGCGGTTGGAACAGTTCACCGTGCCAGCCACCAGTACCACTTTTAATGGCGCGCAGGGTGAAATACATCCATCTCTCCAACAACAGAGTTTGACCCGCGTGGAATGCGCCCATTGTGTCTTGGAGCGATCGTTCGGCGATTGGGGGCCCTCTTGTGCCATCTTGGGGCAATCTTGGGCCCCTCTTGGCCCGTCTGGGAACGATCTGTGCGCTTCAAAAACCGCCCCGGCTCCCAATCCCCCACGCTTGTGGTCGGGAGGCCGGCCCGGAGCCCCCCAGACCTGGCCCCCCGCTATATGTATACATCCCGAAGACACGTAGAAACAATTAGTTCTGCAACACCAGTTTTGAAAGAAGCCTGCGCGCGCGCTCTTGCGAACCCTTAAGCCAAACTAAATTGTTCAACATTCTGCCACACTTGCCTCCCGCGCCGCATGTCGAACTTATCCAAGCGCCCTTGCGCGCATGCTGGGAGAGGCACGGTCCGTGTTAAATAATGTCACGCGGGCCACTCGCGCGCGTCGGCCGCGCGCGCATGTCGAACTCCTTCCAAAACCCATCGCCGACGCGAGGACATCGTCATCGTTATCGGCGGGCGTGATCGGCATCGGCGCTGCAATTAGCCTTGGCGTCGTCATCGCCACCATCGTCACCATCATCGCTGCTCTCATCATCGCGTCTACCGCTGTTGGTGTCGCCAAGGTACCACGACCGCCCAAGTCACCGACCCGCACTGAAGCGCGCGCTGGGAAGTGCCCAGCGGTCCTCGCCACCGCGGCCGCGTCGGTCGCGCCGCACCAGCTGGCCGCTGCGCGCGCGGGCCTGCGCGGGCTGGCGCGGCCGCAGAGGTGCACCAGCCGCCGCCAGGCACTCCTCGCAATCGCCGTCGCAGAGGCTTTGCAGACCAGGCTGCGCGCGGGCGGGTGGGATGACTGCGCGAGCAGCCAGTTTGGCAGCTCACTGCGAGCATGCGCGAAT
>CAUYUJ010014433.1:160000-215000 GCA_963575745.1 Prorocentrum cordatum | reverse complement strand
CCGGCGATGGCCTCTGCGACCTCTTCGCCGGGCCCCGCCGTCGTTGCCGTCGCCAGCGCGCCCGAGGCGCATTGGCGCAACCCCGCTATGGACACTTCGATGTTTGCAGCCGCTCGGCGCCAGCCGCCTCGCGGCTTCTTTTTTGCTGGGCGCGCCGCCGTGCAGCTCCGGCACGTGGCGTCGAAGCTGCCTTTCGGTCGAGGGGGTGTGCCTGTGCTGTCGCCACCACCGTTGTCATTCCGGTGTCTGTCCGGCGCTCCCCGGAGCCTGCGACCCCTGTTATCATGGACTGCGGGATGCACTTGAAGCGCTGCTGGTCTGGATCCCAGCCAGGACTAGGTTTGAGTTGGGCGTGTCCCCCTACAGGGGGATTTTCGACGAGAAATAAAAAATACCCCAAAAATGCCCACCAAAGGCCAAAAAATACTTCAAAAATAGTCCCCCGAATATTTTTGGATTGTTTTTGAATTATTTTTGGTGTATTTTTACCTAACAGCTTGTGCTGATAGGTTTCTAGTAGGGTCAAAAGAGAGCATCATGACACTCCAGGGGGGTCCGGGCGGAAGCCGGCAGAAACCGGGAGAATCCGGCGGAACTCATTCCGTGCGTGCAGGTACGCACGGGAGCCACCTCGGCGCCATCGGAGGTGCGTTCCGTGCGTGCAGGCACGCACGGGAGCCACCTCGGCGCCATCGGAGGTGCGTTCCGTGCGTGCAGGTACGCACGGGAGCCACTTCGGCGCCACCGGAGGTGCGTTCCGTGCGTGCAGGTACGCACGGGAACCACCTCGGCGCCATCGGAGAAGCGTTCCGTGCGCGCAGGTACGCACGGGAGCCACCTCGGCGCCATCGGAGGTGAATTCCGTGGGTGCAGGTACGCACGGGCGCCACCTCGGCGCCATCGGAAGTGCGGCTGAGGCTGAGGCTGGCTGAGGCTGAGGCTGAGGCTGAGGCTGATGCAGGCTGAGGCTGATGCAGGCTGAGGCCGCAGGAGTATGCGGGAGCGCAGCAGGCTGAGGCTGAGGCAGGCTGAGGCTGAGGCTGAGGCTGAGGCTGATGCAGGCTGAGGCTGAGGCAGGCTGACGCCGAAGGGGTATGCGGGAGCGCAGCAGGCTGAGACTGACGCAGGCTGAGGCTGAGACTGAGGCTGACGCAGGCTGAGGCTGAGGCAGGCTGAGCTGACTTGTCCTGCGGAGCTCCAGTGTTGCAGAAGATGCATTTGTAGCTTCCTCGTCGCATTAGGGGCTCCAGCGTCACCGAATTTGTCCTCTTACCGTCGCTGTCGTGCCGCGGGGCGCTTCAGCGGGCAATCGTGCGCATGAAATACGCCGCGCCTTCGCGCTTACGAAGAGGGCCAGGGCGCCCTGTCGCTTGCGGGCGACCGCGCGGGCTTGCCCCCGCAACAGCCAAAAAAGGCATGCCCACACGCCGGGTAAAGCCTAAAAGGGCTTTCGTCTGCCTGTTCCTTGCCTCCCGCTTTCCTCCTTCTTCTTTCATCGACGTCAGAATCCCCGCCCCCTATGACGCTCCCCGCGGGCTTGGGTGGTCTACTCAGGTCGCGGGGGGGGATAGGGGGGGGGGTCGTTGCCACGGCTGGTGCCTCGTTTTCACGACGGGGAGGGGGGGTGCACCGTCCCCTCGGATGGGCACATCCCCCCCTCCAGGGGCCTCCGAGCCCTCCCTCTCCGTTCTTTCCTTCACCTCTCCTCCTCGGACTTCAACGCCTTTGGCGTCTCCGACGACCCCCTTGGGGAAATTTAGTAGTAGTAGTAGTAGTAGTAGTAGTAGTAGTAGTAGTAGTAGTAGTAGTAGTAGTAGTAGTAGTAGTAGTAGTAGTAGTAGTAGTAGTAGTTAGTGTAGTAGTAATAGTAGTAGTAGTAGTAGTAGTAGTAGTAGTAGTAGTAGTAGTAGTAGTAGTAGTAGTAGTAGTAGTAGTAGTAGTAGTAGTAGTAGTAGTAGTAGTAGTAGTAGTAGTAGTCGTAGTAGTAGTAGTAGTAGTAGTAGTAGTAGTAGTAGTAGTAGTAGTAGTAGTAGTAGTAGTAGTAGTAGTAGTAGTAGTAGTAGTAGTAGTAGTAGTAGTAGTAGTAGTAGTAGTAGTAGTAGTAGTAGTAGTAGTAGTAGTAGTAGTAGTAGTAGTAGTAGTAGTAGGAGTAGTAGAGTAGTAGTAGTAGTAGTAGTAGTAGTAGTAGTAGTAAGTAGTAGTAGTAGTAGCAGTAGTAGTAGTAGTAGTAGTAGTAGTAGTAGTAGTAGTAGTAGTAGTAGTAGTAGTAGTAGTAGTCGTAGTAGTAGTAGTAGTAGTAGTAGTAGTAGTAGTAGTAGTAGTAGTAGTAGTAGTAGTAGTAGTAGTAGTAGTAGTAGTAGTAGTAGTAGTAGTAGTAGTAGTAGTAGTAGTAGTAGTAGTAGTAGTAGTAGTCCTTCTCAGTCTGCATTCGCGTGGTTCTTCTCAGCCTGCATTCGCGTGGCCCTTCTCAGCCTGGCCGTCTGCATTCGCGTGGTTCTTCTCAGCCTGCATTCGCGTGGTGCTTCTCAACCTGCACTCGTGTGCAGCCGTGGATAGTGAGATACGGTGCTCCTCAGCACGTTTCGTTTGAGGCTGAATCCATTGATAGCAGTGTCTCGTTTGAACTTACATCCATTGATAGCGGCGTCTCGTTTGGAATGAACACAAAAACAATGTGCTGTCTCGTTGATAGCAGTGCCTTCTTTGCAGAGACATCCACTATTGATAGCAGCGTCTCGTTTCCAGACGCATCCGTAGTAGTAAGTAGTAGTGTCTCGTTCGAAATTAAATCCACTGATACTCGTGTCTCGTTCGGGGCGGAAACCATTGATAGCAGCGTTTCGTTTGCACCTACACCCCTGCATAGCAGCGTCCCGTTGATAGTAGTGCCTCCTTTGCAGACACGTCCAGTATTGATCGCAGCGTTTCGCTTCCAGTCAAATCCGAACATGACTATGAAGAAGAATGCTTCCATATATGCTCATACACATGGCTGTTAGGTTGTTTTGCTGGGATAATTTATTTATCGTCGAAAATCCCGCTGTATGGGGACAGGCCCGACTTAAGACTAGGTCGAGTGCATGACGCACCTGAGCAACCCAAACGACGTCGCCGTCGATCGCGACTGGCAGCGGCGGACGGCCATCCAACGGTTCAGACGTCAGCTTGACGACGACGGTGGTAGTGCGACCTGCGTAGACTTGCTTACCCACAGGATGTGCAGGGTTTTCTGAGGTTGCGTGTCCACAAATTCCATGACTGCCCCCATCCGCGCAATAGCAGGTTTCATACAGACTTCCCTCAAACCCATCGCGTTTTTCCGGTGGCCCCGGTAGCCTTTCCAGAGGGGCGCCGCCGACAGAATCGATGGCATCCAGCACGACACGTCGTACATCGTAGCAGGCGTGCGGCCCATGGACTCCTGAGTCCCCGGCCGCGCATGTGCAGCGCCGCCGGAGCATCGACGGCCACTACGCGGCGACCTTCGGCAAGCGGAACCGTGATTGGGCGCGCTCCCCGATGTCGTGGCACGATCACGTCAAGCGGCACAATAACCCTCAGGAGGGGAAAAAACACAGACAAAATTAATCGACCACTCCCAGGAAAATATGGAAAAATATGGGAAGTGGGGGGGATGACAAAAACCCAGAAACTATAAGAACATATGAGGGATCATTTCACTTGTGTGTATTTATTTGTGTGTCCCTGGGCCCCTTCACCATGGGCCTGGTCGCGGCCCCGCGGCTTCCTCCGTCAACGAATCTCGCTCGCGCCCGGGTCAATCGTGCCCGCCCGCAGCGGAGATGGGAGGAAGGACTTCGGGATGCCCTCCCGGCCGCGGCGTGACGGACTGGAGGCGGCGCGCAAGTGATCCGTCCATGGTTTCTGCGTTTTTCAGTGCTTGTCCTAACCACTGAAACATCGGAGGTCGCACGGACTGCAGGTGAAGAGTAAACTGCGCCTCAAGCGTGACCGCCGTTTTTCGCCAGTGCTCAATTTGGAAAACAAGGCGGGGAGCATTCACTCAATCTTTGCGCCTGCTGTTTTTGCCCCACCCCTCCCCCTCCTGTCCTCCTCCCCCCCTCCACCTTAGCTGTCTGCCCCGTGTCTTGACAGCCGCTGTCATGTGTTAGTCCTTGTCAGCTCACAGATTGTAGTACTCTCGTTTAGCCGGCATTGCACATGAATCTGGATTGATCTATCGCCCGCACAACAACACATATTGTACATAACATCGATTGCATCTCGCAGATTGCGCCACGTAGATTGCAAACATACGCTAGAAACACATTGTCCGGGGTCCACGCTAGTTACCATGTCGGTGAAGTTTCGCCTCTGTTGGCGCAACGTGGGTTCCGCCGCCACTGCAAGTTCAACCAGTGAGGTCTCCCCCGCGGAAGTTTCGGTACGACGACGTCCCTGACCAGTGCGCCGCCCCCCCCCCCTCTACCCCCCCTGCCCTTCTTGCACAGCTCTGTGCTCGCGTGCTCGGCCAGGCCGTGTGGCCCCGAGCGGTGGCGGCGACCGCGCAGGGCGCCTTCTTCCGCCCCCCTCCCTCTCTCCTCCCTTCTCTCTCTCCCCCTTCTCTCTCCTCCCTTCTCTCTCCCCCCTCTCTCTCTCTCTCCCCCTTCTCTCTCCTCCCTTCTCTCTCCCCCCTCCCTCCTTCCTCCCTTCTCTTTCTCTCCCCCTGCTGCTCGGCCGGCCGCCCTCTCCTCCCGCTGGGGGACGGGGAGAGAGAGGCAGGGCGCCCCTCCCCGGCCGGCCTCCGCGCCCACGGCCGCGCGCCCGCGCAGGCACCTCTCTCCTGCCTCCTCCTCCCTCCTCCTCCTCCTCCTCCTCCTCCTCCTCCTCCTCCTCCTCCTCCTCCTCCTCCTCCTCCCTCCTCCTCCTCCCTCCTCCTCCTCCCCCTCCTCCCCTCCTCCTCCTCCTCCTCCCCCTCCTCCTCCTCCTCCTCCTCCTCCTCCTCCTCCTCCTCCTCCTCCCCCTCCTCCCCCTGCTCCTCCTCCTCCTCCCCCTCGGCCTGCGATCAGCGTCCCTCTCCTCGTCCCGCGCAGGACGACCTGGAGCTCTCCTCCTGGCTCGCCTTCGTCACCGACGGCTCGTGCACGGTGCAGCAGGTCCGGGAGGCTCTGAGCGAGGTGCGCAAGGCACCCGCCCATCGGGAGCGGAAAAGACGGGGGGGTGATGACTAGGGGGGAGGTGGATATCATGGCGGGGGCCAGGATACTTCCCCAGATCTCATGGCGCCTCTTCTTATTTCATCACGTCCCTGGCCCCCCCGCTGGGCCGCGCACATGCCGCCGTTCATGATTTGCTCCCGTGCCCACGTGGCTGGGGCGCTCTCTCCCGCCCGTCGGCCGTGCTCTTCGCGTGGCCGGTCGGCGGGCCGACTGCGGGCTGCAGCCTCGAATCTCGGCCCCTTCGACGCCTCTCTCGGATCTAAGGCCGGTCTCCTTCGACAGCGTTTTTTTTGCCCGCTGCTTCCATCGTCAACCGTGTTGGTTGTTGCCCTCATGGTCGCAAGTATTGTGGGTGTGGTCGTGGCCAAGGCCGCGGTCGCCATCACTTTTGTGGGTCATGTTGTTGTTGAACATTATTTCTTCTTAAGAATAATTATTGTTGGGACCCCTGGTGCGCGACCTCTGCGCCGCGCCTAGGCCGCAGCTACATTTTCATCATTTTTTCGCGAAAGCTTCAGAAAAGTGGATTGTGTCCGGATCCGGTTGTTTTGTTGACGCCGTTTTCCCTTGCAAAAAACAATAGAAAATGAAAATTCTTGTTCTTACTTGATCAAATTGCAAGAATCCCTTGCAAAAAATAAGGTAAAGTGGACATTCGTGCGCGCAAGACGAAATCCTTCCAAAACCTTAGGTTTCGTAGCGATTTTAACATAAAAACATCAAAAACCCAATGGTTTTTTAAGAAAAAATTGTCAAAATGTCCTTCCGCGCGCGCTGTCCGAATCCCACAAAACCAATGGTTTTTCAACATTTATGTTACATGAGCTCGCGCGAGCTACTTTTTCTTGTTCTAACATAATCAAATTTCAATAATCCCTTGCAAAAAATAAGGTAAAGTGGACATTCGCGCGCGCAAGACGAAATCCTTCCAGAACCTTAGGTTTCGTAACGATTTCAACATAAAAACATCAAAAACCCAATGGTTTTTCAAAAAAAAATGTCCAAATTTCATCCCGCGCGCGCTGTCCGACTCCCACAAAACCAATGGTTTTTCAACATTTATGTTACATGAGCTCGCGCGAGCTACTTTTTCTTGTTCTAACATAATCAAATTTCAATACTCCCTTGCAAAAAAAAGTAAAGTGGACATTCGCGCGCGCAAGACCAACAAAAAACACGACGATCTCAGGAACTTGCCCCAAAAATGTGACCAACTCCGCTCTCTCTGTCTCTCTCTCTGTCTGCTCTCTGTCTCTCTCTCTGTCTGTCTGTGTCATGTATTGTATGTCACAATTGCAGGATGCTGGGCACACGCGCGCCCCGAATAAGTGACCAAGTTCTGTGGGTGTGTACCCCACGCCAGTGTAGTAGCCACGGTCGTCCGCACGCCACGAAGTGAAGTGTCCCAACGTCATAGGGCGGGAAGCTGGGTTTGGGTGGTCGCGAAGAGTCGTTTGGATATTTGGTAGAGCTTGAACTGCCCCCCCACGAAGTGGGGGTATTGTCTCGCGTCGCATGAAAACCCTGGCACTGGTGAGAACACTGAGCGTTCGGGTAAAATGATTGTTGTTGCTGTTGTTGTTGTTGTTGTTGTTGTTGTTGTTGTGGTTGTGGTTGTGGTTGTGGTTGTGGTTGTGGTTGTGGTTGTGGTTGTGGTTGTGGTTGTTGAGTTCTCACTTCTGAAGAATAATCATTGTTGATCCCCCCCACCGGTGCATACTGTTTTTTCTCAGTCAAAGTGTGCCCCTCGACGCTCGCACTTTGTTTTTTGACAGGGAAAGTCTTCATGCTCAAGCTGGGCCCCTGGCCCCCGGGTTACAACAACAACGTCTCCCGCCTGAGACTTCCTTACAATTTAGCCAGGACCCCCGCTCCCGCCCGAGACTTCCTTGCATTTTATTCAGGAATCGCGCTCTCGCTTGGGACTTCCTTTACAATTCATTCAGGAATCGCTCTCCCGGCGCTCTGGAGTCGCGCTCTCGCTGGAGACTTGCTTGCAACTTACTGAAGAATGGCCTTGCGTGGGAATTTTCTGCAATTTGTCCAAGCGCCGCGCTCACGACACCCAGGCACCCAGGAGTCGCGCCCGTTGTGGCCCCACGTGCATGCCCTTGGTGGCCCCGCTGTCGCCATGTGTGTCCCCCTCACTGTCCTACGTGGCCCAGTTGCTACCCTCATTGGCCCCATAGTTGCTTTCTGTGGCCCCGCATTATCTGCACTTCGTGGCCCCCGCTCGTTCGCGCTCTCCGTGGCACCATACGCATTCCCTTCGTGTCCCCGCTGTCGCCCTTCGTGGCCTACTTCGTGCCCGTCGTGGCCCTGCTGTCGCTCTCTCTCGCTCTCGCTTTCGCTCGTCGTCGCCGTCGTCGTCGTCGTCGCCGTCGTCTTCGACGTCGTCGTCGACGTCGTCGTCGTCGTGGTCGGTCCCCTGTCCGTCCCTCTTGCGGTCGGGTCGACGGTCCGCGGCCGCCCCGCCGATCAGCGCTGCCGCTGGCCAGGCCGACGGTCCGCGGCCGCCCCGCCGCTTGCCGGGGCCCGGCCTGCAGGGAAGAAAGGTCTACCCCCCAAAAGAGGTTCGATCGAAGACGACGAGGGCGGGTATCGAGGGCTTGGGAAATACGCATTATTGGACACTCGAGCATATAAGGGCGAGCAGTCTTAAAGTTATTGTTGTTGTTGTTGTTGTTGTTGTTGTTGTTGTTGTTGTTGTTGTTGTTGTTGTTGTTGTTGTTGCTGTTTTGTTTGTTGTTGTTGTTGTTCTCTCATTTCTGAAGGATAATTATTGTTGATCCCCCCCGTCTGGTGCACATTGCTTTTGCTCGATTGAAGTGCCCTTTCCCGGGGCTCGCACCCTGCTTTTTACCAGGGAAAGTCTTGAGCGTCTAACTGTGTCGTTGGCCCGCGAGCTATAACAACAACGGCTCCCGATTGAGACTTCCTCACAATTTAGCCAGGACCCCCGCCACTACCCGAGACTTTCTTTGCATTTTATTCAGGAATCGCGCTCTCGCTTGGGACTTCCTTCACAATTCATTCAGGAATCGCTCTCCTGGCGCTCTGGAGTCGCGCTCTCGCTGAGACTTGCTTGCAACTTGCTGACGAATAGCGTCCTTGCGTTGGAAGTTCTTGCAATTTACTCAAGCGCCGCGCTCCCGACACCCAGGCACCCAGGAATCGCGCTCACGTTTAGGACTCCCTCACAGATTACCTAAGAATCGGGATCTCGCTGCCTTTCGTGGCCCCGTTGCAGCCCTTCGTGGCCCCCTCGCTTTGTTTCGTGGCCCCGTTGCAGCCCTTCGTGGCCCCGCTGCCCTTCGCGGCCCCGTCGCAGCCCCTCGTGGCCTCCTCGTTGCCCTTCGTGGCAAGGTTGCAGCCCTTCGTGGCCCCTCTCGCTTTGTTTCGTGGCCCCGTTGTAGCCCTTCGTGGCACCCTCGCTGCCTTTCGTGGCCCCGTCGCAGCCCTTCGTGGCCCCGTTGCAGCCCTTCGCGGCCCCCTCGCTGACCTTCGTGGCCCCCGATCGTTCGCGCCCGTCGTGGCCCTATGCGCATGCCCTTCGTGGCCCCGTTGTCGCCCTTCGTGGCCCCCTTCCTGCCCTTTGTGGCCCCGCTGTCGCCCTTCGTGGCCCCCTCGCTGCCCTTCGTGGCCCCGTTGCTGCCTTCAATGGCTCCGTCCTTGCCCTCCGCGGCCCAGTATAGGTATGAGCTTCGTGGCCCCCGCTCGTTCGCGCTCTTCATGGCCCCGTACGCATTCTCTTCGTGTCCCCGCTGTCGCCCTTCGTGGCCTACTCCGTGTCCTTGTGGCGCTGTTGTCGTTCTCTCTCGCTCTCGCTTTCGCTCGTCGTCGTCGCCGTCGTCGTCGTCGCCGTCGTCGTCGCCGTCGTCGTGGTCGGACCCCTGTCCGTCCCTCTTGGGGTCGGGTCGACGGTCCGCGGCCGCCCCGCCGATCAGCGCTGCCGCTGGCCAGGCCGACGGTCCGCGGCCGCCCCGTTGTTGTTGTTGTTGTTGTTGTTGTTGTTGTTGTTGTTGTTGTGGTTGTTGTTGTTGTTGTTGTTGTTGTTGTTGTTGTTGTTGCTGCTGTTGTTGTTGTTGTTGTTGCTGTTGGTGTTGGTGTTGTTGTTGTTGTTGTTGTTGTTGTTGTTGTTGTTGTTGTTGTTGTTGTTGTTGTTGTTGTTGTTGTCGTTGCAAATGTGATCATGTTTGCAAACTCGATTGGTAGCACTGTACGTTAGTTGTCGTTGCGTTCTGTTGAGACAGTTGTTGCTCAGATTCGACGTTTCGCGTATCCCCACCCGCGCCCTGGCAGCCGCCCCCCCTGGCAGTCAGCCCTTGCAGCTCGTTGCATTCGTGCACCCTGGCAGTGCTGCTACCCTGGTTGTCGCAGCCTGCCTCCACTCGCCGGCCTGGCCGCCGAGGTGCCGCGTGAGGCATCGGCCCATTGGCTTTAGGTAAATTCGTCTTTGCGCGCCCCGCTCTGACTGGACACGCCGTCGGCGCCTTCGCCTGCGGCCGCTGACTAAAAGTATCCCCACCCGCCCATCCAGAAACGATGCCCAGTTGAGTTGAGGTGATCAGGGAAGTGGGGGAGCATGCAGAAGAACAGAGGGCGGGGAAAACCGTCATATACCCCAAGAGGGGGAGGATGGAGCAGGAATCGTCGTCGTCGCCGTCGTCGTCGTCGTCGCAGGAGGAGGAGGAGGTAGAGGTAGAGGAGGAGTTGGAGGTGGAGTTGGGCGAGGACGAGGAGTACGAGAAGAGGAGAAGAAGGAGAAGGAGGAGAAGGAGAGAGAGTTGAGTACTTCGGGCATCCGCTTGAGAGCTCGTATGGGGCCTCTTGGGAGCCTCTTGGAGGCCTCTTGGGTCAGTCTGGGCGCCTCTTGGGGCCCTCTTGGGGCGCCCTTGGGATCGCAATCTTGGGGGTCATCGATCAAATAAGAGGGGAGCTCCAGTTAGCCTCCCCTCGGGAGCACCGAAAATCGCCTCCTGGACCCCCCTTGGAGCGCTCTTGGGGCGCTCTTGGGTGCTCTTGGGGCCGTCTTGGGGCTCTCTTGGGCCTCTCCTGGGGCTCTCTTGGGCCATCTTGGAGCCATCTTGAGGCTTCGGATGGCCATCGGAAGCGAAAAGGTGAGAAAACACATCATTGATATTCTTTTGATTTGGGTTTCTTGGAGGCCTCCTTGGAGGTCTCGGAGGCCTGTTGGAGCCGTCTTGGAATGTTCTTGGGGCCTCTTGGAGCATCTTGGCAGCCATCTTGAGGCATTGAGCGCTATCTTGCGCCGTCTTGGAGCTCATCGGGGACTCAGGGGCCCTCTTGGAGCCGTCTTGGGCCATCTTGGACGCTCCAACGCCTCGCCGCCCCCCCCCGTCCAGGTCCCGGGGAGGGGGTAGGGGGAGGGGTCAAGCTACCCACCCGCCCGCAAGCCGTCTAGCTCACTCCCACCCGCCCTCCCAACACATAAGTAACACCTGAGCCTGATCATGTTCAGCGGTCGTCTTTGGATGGACAGCTACTGGGAACCAAAGCCGACCCCAGGTGCGCGACGCTGGGGCGAGGTGCGCCAGGGGCGCCACGCGCGCCAGGCACCCCTGCGGCCCGAGCGTGCCAGGCACGCTTGGTGCGCCAGATGCGCCACGTGCTCCGTCTGCGCCAGGTGTGCCGCACAGTCCAGCCGCGCCAGGTGCGCCATGTTCGGGGCAGGTGCGCCTGCGCACGTCACAGCACACATCGGGAAACATGTCGGCCCCCGCTAATTATCCTTGTCGAAAGCCAATGCCCCTCGTTCTGTCTGGGGGGCCTGCGCACAACAGGCCACGCGCCACAACCCCCGCGGTCCCTGTCAACAACAATTTGACAGTGATCGCGGGATGGCCGCGCACGATCCAGATTTAGCCGCGAGGTGCATGTTTTATCGTTTTTTGACAGGGATGGTAGCCCTGCGCACAGCAGGGATTATGCTGGCACCCCCGCGGTCCCGGTAAAAAACAATACAAGGTGTTCGCGGGCCTCACGGACATGACTCAAGACTTTGCCCCAAAGTGTACTGTGCATTGTTTTTGACAGGGATGGTGGTTGGGGGCCGCATCGGGTTGGCCGCGCATGCTCCAAATGTGGAGGCAGAGTGCGGTTTGTTTTGTTTTCTGACAGGGATGGTGGGGAGCGGGTCGGCATGGTGTCGGCATGGTTCCTGATGGACGCTGGCCGGGTGGGGGAGGGGGTGTATATTACTAAGGAACAGCGATCAAGACACCCCCTAGATAGCAAGTCGTCCAGCTCACTCCCATCCGCCCTCCCAACACATAAGTAATACCCGAGCCTGAGCATGTTCAGCAGTCGTGGGAACCAAAACCGACCCCAGGTGCTGACACGCTCAGGCACCCCGGGGGCCCGAGCGTGTCAGGACCGCCTGGTGCGCCAGATGCGCCACGTGCTTCGCGTGCGCCAGGTGTGCCGCATACTCCAGCCGCGCCAGGTGCGCTACGTTCGGGGCACGTGTACAGTGTGTCAGATGCGCCTGCGCACGTAACAGCACACATTTTCGAAAACCAATGCCCATCATTGTGTCTGGTGGGCCTGCGCACAGCAGGCCATACGCCACAACCCCCGCCGTCCATGTCAAAATCCACTTGACAGTGACCGTGGGGTGGCCGCGCATGATCCAGATTTAGCCGCGAGGTGCATGTTGTATTGTTTTTGTCAGGGATGATAGCCCTGCGCGCAGCAGGCAATATGCTGACACCCCCACGGTCCGTATCAAAAGCAATGCAAAGTGCTCGCGGGCCTCACGAACATGACTCAAGATTTTGCCCCAAAGCGTACTTTGCACTTTTTTTTTGACAGGGATGGTGGTTGGGGGGCGCATCGGGTTGGCCGTGCATGCTCCAAATGTGGAGGCAGAATGCGTTTTGTGTTGTTCTTTGACAGGGATGGTGTGGGGGGGTGAGCAAGGTTCCTGGTTGGCCGCTGGTCGCCTGGGGGAGGGGTTGCCTATTGATAGGGAACAGTGGTAAACCCCTCCCGGAAGGGGAACAAGGGGATTGGAAGAAGAAGAAGAAGAAGAAGAGGAGGAGGAGGAGGAGGAGGCGAGGGAGGCGAGGGAGGCGAGGGAGGCGAGGGAGGCGAGGGGGGAGGAGGCGGAGGACGCGGCCGAGAGAGAGAGAGGGCCGCTCATGGGGGACGGGCGCAGCAGCTGCACAGACGGAGGGGCGACGCCTATGCAAAGCAGGGCTCTTGCGGGACGACTCCTTTGCACTCGCAGGCATCCCCCCGCGGGCCATCGCCTCTCACGAAGAACCGCTCCCCGCGGCGAGGAGGAGTGCTCGCGCGGCATTCTGGGGGATGAGGGCCGGAGACGGGGGGGGGGTATTGTAGCATCGTGGAGGATCCTCCTCCTCCTCCTCCTCCTCCTCCTCCTCCTTCTCTTCCTCTCTCTCTTTCTCCACCCTCTCCCCGTCCTTTCTGGCTGCACCCATGCTCTCTGCGCCACTCGCCCGATGCCAAACTGTATACGATCTCGCTAGAGTGGAAGCCCGTACCAAGAGACACCCTGCTTGCCTCCAGGGTGCCCTGGGTCTCTTTGGCTTTCGATGGTTTGACCATGGAAAGCGTGACGCTCCCATACCAACCAAGAACCCATGGACGTCCTGGGGTCTCAGGGTTGGGTTTACTGTGGAAGGTTTCTTGTGGACTGGCCTCCACGGTAATGCTCAGCCGTAGTTTGGAGAGTCTGCCAGCGCTTCCCCAGGCGCTGGGCTCCCGCCTCCACCAGCCCACCATCTATCCACCTGCCTGCGGCACATCCCGCCACCGTGCCAGCGCAGCACTGGAACTGGGGGCCCCAAAAATATACACCACCGCCACCTTCATCCCCCTCCCCTCCTCCAGCCTCCTCTTCCTCTCCTCTCTCCTGGGAGAGGGGGGGGGGGGCAGAGGGAGGCGGTGGTGGTGCCTATTTTTGTTGGGCCCCGTAGAAGCGCGCAGAGGAATCTCGACATCCAGCACTGGAGAGTGCAAGGTTCAGCGCAGCGTGTGTGTCGACCTGCGGCTCTGCCCAGGGGCCCCTCGTGGCTGCTCGGGCGCACCCTGGGCCTCTAGGGAGGCTGGTGTCGGCACTGGGAGCCTGGGGCTCGAGGCCGCTCTGGAGCTCCCGTGGAGGGCGGTCTCCGGCGCCCCTCGCCATGGTGGGGTGGGGGCTCCTCCCTCCTCCTCCTCCTCCTCCCTCCTCCTCCTCCTCCTCCTCCTCCTCCTCCTTCTCCTCCTCCCTCCTCCTCCTCCTCCTCCTCCTCCTCCTCCTCCCCTCCTCCTCCTCCTCCTCCACCTCCTCCTCCTCCTCCTCCTCCTCCTCCTCCTCCTCCTCCTCCTCCTCGCTCCTCCTCGCTACTCGGACAGGGCCAGGACCGGGATGGATCAATCAGTCCAGAGCGTTCGGAACGCTCTGAGGGCGCTGTGGAGCGCTCTGGAGCGCCCGCGGCGCCCGATGCATCCTCCAGAGCCGCCGGGACCCACGGATCCCCGATCGATCTCCGTTCGATCTTTTCCCGATGCCTTGGTGTCGCCGCTGGACGTTGTCAGAAAGCCGTGCCAGACAGCCAGCGAGCGCCCTGGCACGCCCAACGCTTGCCGAGAGCAGCGCGGCGGACACGTTCCTGCGCCGCTTCCTGCGCCGCACGGGCTGGACCGAGGAGGGTCCGGCCACCGCCGGGCGGGGCGCGACCCGGGGTGCTCCTTCGTGGGGGCCAGCTGGGGGCCGAGGTGGCCCAGCTTCGCTCTGGGCCAGCGGAACGGGGGAGGAGGGGACCCTCTGTCGCCTTGCTTGGACCTCTCGGGGGGCTTCTCGTGTCGCCACGGCTGGGCGCGGCTCGAAAAACTGGTGCGTTTGGACCCCGGGGAGGGTCCAGGGACAATTTTGTTGTGCGGGCTTGCCCTTGTCCGCCCCCCGCTTGACCGATGCCCTTGGGGCCCATCCAGCGCAGACGCCCCGCCCGCTTCCAACTCTGAAGGGGAACTGGGACACACAAAAAAATTCACACAAATAAAAATATCCCCCATATTTTCTCATATTTTCTGGGTTTTTGTCTTCCCCCCCACTTCCCATATTTTCCTATATTTTCTGGGAATCGCTGATTAATTGTGTCTGTGTGTTTTTTCCCCTCCTGAAACTCCCCCTTTGGGTGCCTATCGACCGGATTGCGTGGGGATTCTGGTCCTAGGGCTACCCCACCCTCCCCGCAGATCCGACGCTCCAACAAAACTTTGAGCAGGCGGGTTTTGGCCGCTTTCGGCCTCTGGGGGGCCCTCGCCGGGCTTCGGGAGCGTCAATAAACGATTGATGACGAAAAACTGGCCTTAGAGAAGTGGTCCGGACCTCCGGGGCCAACGCATCTAGAAATTTGGAGTGGCTGGATGTCTGGGTCCGCACGCCCCACTTATCGATTGGATGGATGGCTGGTCGGTTGGCTGTGTTCTGTTGGTTGGTTGGCCGATTGCCTGATGTGTTGGCCGCTTGGCTGGGTGGCGCCCTGACTGTCAGCTCGGCTGTCCTTCTGGCTGGCTGGTTGGTTGGCTGGTGGTTGGCTTGTTGGTCGGCTGGTTGGTTAGTTGGCAGGCTGTCTGACCTGTTGGAAGATCGACTGGTCGACGTTTTGATAGGTTTACCGCAGCAGATCGGGGGATGGAATCAACTGGAGGAGAGGCGGGACAAGAGGACTGGAGAGGGTAAGGGGTTGGGGGGGCCGTGGGGGGAGAGGTCCCGAGGACAGGACACAGGGGGCGGGGATGGGTATGTTCCAAGCAGGGGCTCTGCCAATGGAATTATGAGGAAGTCCTGGTGAAGCCGCCCCTCTCTCTCTCTCTCACTCTCGTTCTATCTCTCTCTCTCTCTCTTTGTTTTTGTTCTCTCTCTCTCTCTCTCTCTCCCCTCTCTCTCTATATGCATATATGCATACTCTCTTTTCGTTTTTTCTCTCTCTCTCTCTCTCTCTCTCTCTCTCTATGTTTGTATGTATATGTATGTATCTATTTGTATATACATGTGTGTATATATGTATATGTGTATGTGTATGTATATACATATATATATAAATATATGCCAGGGTACCTTGGATTCAGAACCCGGGTCGGGACACCCTCCCAGAGTCCCTCCCCCCTTCTGGCCCACGGCATGTTGCACCCTGTCTGGGGCCTCCCAGGCCCCTCCCTCTCCGCTCGGAACGGCTCCAGAGGCCACCAGAAAGCGACCATCTAGGCCTCCTAGATGTCGGGGGCGGCAAAGAGTGGGGTGATGACTAGGGGGGGTGGATATCATGGCGGTGGCCATGATATTTCCCCAGATTTCATGACGCCTCTTCTTATTTCATTACGTTCCCGGCCCCCCCGCTGGGCCGCGCACATGCCGCCGGTTATTATTTACACACACACACACCCCTCTTGGACACCCCCCTCTTGGCCGCTTCCGAAGATGGGGTCGGAGTAGATGTGGTCGGTGGATCCCGAGGCATCGCCGATGCATCGCCGATGCGGCTCCATGCGGAGACCGTGTTTCCACACGCCGACGTCGCCGATGCATCGCCGACGTCGCCGATGCATCGCCGATGCATCGCCGATGCATCGGGATGCATCGGCGATGGCGCGATCCTCCGACCCCATCTACTCGGAACCCATTTAGGAGGCCTCTAGACCAGCGGCCTGAGGGCGGAAGACGCTCGAAGATTGTCTCAAGACGGCTTCAGTGGCCCCGAGGACGTCCTACGAGGGCTCCAGGATGCGCCCCGAGAGGGCCCTTGGAGGCCAAAATTGTTCCATGTCCCTACGAAGTGCGCACACGGTAAGCACACTCGCACGTTGGAATTTGAGATCGCCCGAAATGGCCCAGGAGGCCCCGAATCTTGCCCTAAGACGGTCCAAAAGAGGCCTCCAAAAGGGCCCAGAAGGGCCCCAGCACGGTCCAAGTGGCGCCCAAGACGGCCCACGAGTGCCCCAAGAGGGATCCAAGAGGGCGGATTCCAGCGGACTTGTCGAGCCTCCGCTCCCAGTGGGCCCCTGAGAGGCCGCCCGCAGGCCCCTCAGAGGCCCCCCAGGGGCCCCCAGAAGAGGCCCCAAGAGGTCCCCAAACGGCGCCGAAGAGGCCAGGTCGTTCCACGAGCTGCCCGAGAAGGATGCCAAGAGACTTCGAATTCCCTACAGGTGTCCAAGCGGTCTCTGTCCCAAAACTTTGGCACGGTTGGGGTATTGGCCGAAGGCCATATATAAAAAGCAATTGGCATCCTTATGCAGCCATGTGTATCGCAGGGCGCGGGTCTCTCTTCACATATTGCGCGCCGCGGGGCAACGCGGAAGGCGGGGTGCGGCTGCTGCGGAGCATTCGTGTACAGGCGCGCTGAACTCCATGTGGGGCACGATTCGCGGGTGTGCCGAATGGTTCGGATGCCCCCGCGCGAACACGCCCATTGAAGCCGCAGCTGGGGCTCCTCTGGGCACGATCCGTGCGAGGTGTGCTCCGAAATGGGCGGGCGGACGCCGTGCGAAGCTGCCCTTTGGTGCCATAGGTGAAGCTCATTCTGGGGCATGATTCGCGTGACGGGTGTGCCAACGTGGGCGGAGGGGCGTTGCCTGAAGCTTGTCTCGGGGCCCTTAGGTGTTGTTCCTCCTTGTGTGAACGATCCGCGTGATGGGGTGTGCTGCAATGGGCGGGGACTGCGAACCCTGCCTCTGGGGCCATAGGTGGAGATCCTTGTGGGTCACGATCCGTGAGAGAGGTGTGCCGAAGTAGGCGAGGGGGGCGGCATGCGAAACTTGCCTCTGGGACCGTCCGTGGAACTCCCTGCGGGCCACGATCCGTGGGAGAGGTGTGCCGAAGTAAGCCGGGCGACGCCATGAAGCTGCCTTCGGGTGCCGCAAATGCAGTTCTTTGCTGGCTACGATTCGCACGACGGGCGTGCCACTATGCGAACCCCTTGCGGGGCGCGATCCCTTTGAGGGGTGTCCCGGCATGGGCGAGGGGACACTAGATGAATCGGGGGAGCGTAAGACCCGGGTTTGCCGGGACTCGGGTTCGCCATCGTTTTTTGACGACCGCGACTCGGATTTTGACGAGGAGGAGTTTCGTGGGATGTCTGCAGCGGGAGGCCTCGTCAAAATGCAGGCTCGGCCTCGTCATTTTTTTGACGACCTCGTCGGGGATTTCCGAGTCCCCCGTACCCGGGTCTTACGTCTCCCCGAATGAAGCCTGTATCTGGGGCCGCCGGCGGAGCTCCCCGAGGAGCACGATCCGTGTGACACTACATGTCCTTCGACACCGAACACTTTGGACTACAACCAGAACGTGCTAGAACCACGGCGCGCGAAGCGCGCGCATGGTTTTAGTGTGTATATATATATATATATATATAATATATATATATATAATATATATATATATATATATATATATATATATATATATATATATATATATATATATATATATATATATATATATAACGCATATGTGTATATATAGATATACACATATCAAATGAGCATGTAGATTTGCATGCCGTGGTGCGTGTGCAGGTATGTCGTTGTGCAGAGTTCAGCGTTGTGGTGTCACGGCGCTGAAAGCCCCCGCGGTGCGAGTACCTCTTGAAGTCTCCCGTGCTGCTAAAAGGCTGTGGTTGAACAGGGCAAGCGCCATCAGTTTACAGACATTTCAGATGATGCAGTCCCAACCCTCCTGTGTTGGGTTCTCGTTTTGAATGGAGCACTGTGTTCTCAATCCTTCCCCTCCTCCTGTTCCTCCTCCGCCCTCCTGCCTCCTCCTGCGCTGCTCCATGGCTGGCTGCGAACTGCGCAAGTGTCGTCACTTTCGTGCGATCATGGCAGGTCCAGCGGGGTGCAGTTGCACGCGTATCATCCAGACTGGCCCTCGCGGCTCGCTGACTTGCTGCGAAATGCGCAATTGACACAATTATCTTGGGTTCTGGTGAGGTCCAGCGTGTGCGGAGTGGAGTTGCACGCGCATCCAGACGGGACCTCGCGGCCCCCTGGGGGGTTGCGAACTGCGCAACAGTCACCACTTGATTGGGTTCTGGTGAGCTCCAGCGGAGTGGAGTTGTAGGCGCATCCAGGCAGGACCGCGCGGCTCCTTGGGTGGCTGCGAAGTTTGCAAGTGTCGCCGCTTTCGTGGGCTCCTGGGAGGTCCAGGGGAGTGGAGTTGTACGCGCATCCAGGCGGGACCTCGCGGCCCCCTGGGGGGGATGCGGAATTGCGCAAAGGTGGTCACTTGCGCGGTTCCCTGTGGGGTCCAGCGGAGTGGAGTTGCACGCGCATCCAGGCGGGACTTCGCGGCCCCCTGGGGGGGGGGCGGGATTGCGCAATTGTTGTCAGCGTCGCGAGGCAGGGCGGACAGCAGTGCAGCACTGATCATTGGAGACCTCGCGGCGACCTTGGGGGCTGCAGAACTGCGTAATTGTCCCCACTTTTGCGGGTTCCGGGGAGGCACGGCGTGGGTGAGGGCATCGCGGCTCCGTCGGGGCCTGCGAACTGCGTAATTGACGCCATTTTCGTAAGCTCCTGGGAGGCACGGCGGAGTCGAGAAGATCACAACGAGACCTCGCCGCTTCTGGGGTCCGCGCATTGCGCAATTGTCGCCAGTTTCGCGGGCTCCTGGGAGGCACTGCGGAGGTGAGGGCAACGCAGATTGAGACCTCATGGTTTCTGGGGTCTGCGAATTCTTAATTTGCGCCACTTTCGTGGGCCTCTGGGCGGTCCAGCGGGGAGGAGTTGTGCGCAGACCCAGCCGAGACCACGTGGCTCCCTGGGTGGTTGCGAAGTTGGCAACGGTCACCACCTTCGTGGGCTCATGGGCGGTCCCGCGCAGTGGTGGCCACGCAGACCTAGCCGAGACCTCGCGGCTCCCGTGGGGGCTGTGAGCTGCGCAACGGTCGCCACCTTCATGGGCTCTTGCGCGGTCCAGCGGAGAGGAGTTGTAGGCAGATCCAGCCGAGACTTCGCAGCTCCCCGGGTGGCTGCGACGTGCGCAGCTGTCGCCATTCTCGTGGGCTCCTGGGAGGTCCAGCGGGTTGGAGGGTCACGCAGACCCAGCCGAGACCTCGCGGCTCCTTGCGCACGATGAGGTGTTCCTGCGCACTGCGGGTCTTTCAATGTGTTCGTTAGTATTGGGTGGTCCTGTGTATAGTCGCAGCATGTTTAGAAAGGGTTGGGTGCGTCGCAGTGTAATTAACGAGGAGTGCCTTCACATCGTCAGGCCCCGCTGTATTGCGAAGGCCTTACGGCCGTTGCCGCCGACCCTGAGAGCGACGAAGATGAAAACGAGGGGGCGGCAGGGTGGAGGAGGTGGATGAGAGAGGAGGAGGGGGGGGGAGAAGGATGAGGAGAAGCAAGAGGAGGAGGAGGAGGCAGAGGAGAGCAGGAGGAGGGGGAGCAGAGGGGGGGGGGGACGAGGAGGAGGAGGAGGAGGAGGAGGACTAGGAGGAAGAGGAGGGGGAGGCCAGAGGCTTTCTCGGGACAGCCTGTGGCTCTACTGAGGCCGTCTTGGGCCGTCCAGGGCTCCTCTTGCGCCGTCTCGATGCCTCTTGGGCCGTCTTGGAGGCGTCTTGGGCCGTCTTGGGGCCCTCTTCGGCCGTTAGGGGACCCTCTTGGGGGCCTCTTGGGCCGTCTCGGGGCGATCTTGGGGGCCTCTTGGGCCGTCTTGGCGTGTCAGGAAGCGGAAGAGAGGCAAGAACGCCAAAATCTTTCAAACACGTATGGGAAATCCATGAATGTTGCCTGTTGGGGCTCTCGTGAGAGAGCTCCTGGAGGCCTCTCAGGGGCGCTTTGCAGGTCTCTTGGGCCGTCTGGAGGCCGTCAAGGCGTCTTGGACAGATCGTTCGGCGATTCGGGGTTCTCTTGGACTGTCTTTGGGGCCTCTTGGGGCACTCTTGGCCCGTCTTGGGGCTTTTGGGGGCTCCAGGACTCCCAGGGGGGGGTGTCGTATCTGACCCCCCCCAGGGCGTCGGCCCCCCCCCTCCCCGGGACCCCCTCCTCCCCCCCCCCCCCCGGCGGGGGAGGGATCGAAGGGAAGGGGCTTCCCTTCGACTTAATTACGACGTTGCTTATTTTCGCTTTGGCTAACGCACTGAGGGGGTCCCTGGGAAAGGGGGGAGCTTCGACGAGCCCAGGGAAAGGGGGGAGGCAGGGAAAGGGGACGACAGAGACGACGACCAACGAATGACGGAGATGACGACTTGAACGGACAAGCCCCTCACACACGCGGACACGGTCGGCGGATTTCGCACACGGGCAGGCATCCTCCTCCACCCAAAAGGGGGTCCAGCTGCAAAGGGGTGGTGCAATATATTTGGGGCGAGTGCATTGCAAGCGTACTGCGCCGGAGAAGTGTATTGCAGTGTATTGCAACGAATGTATGGCACGCGAAAATCCAGCAATACGTTTGCGCCCCGGAATGTACTGCACGCCCCAAGTGTATTGCAACCCCGCAAATCTATTGCACCAGATCTATGGCACCACCCCCTTGTCGCTGGACCCCCTTTTGGGGTCAACCCGAGGCATGTCCGACGCACGACTTGCAGACACCGTCTGCTCTACCTGTGGCGAGGTGCAGCGGCTAGAACTAGAAGGGAGCACTGGCGAGCACGAGCACCGCTTGCTCCTGGCAGCAGGAGTGGGGAGCGGGCCAGGGACGAGGTGCAGAGTTTTGTCAGGAGGGAAAGACACACACAGACACCATGAGTCTTCGATCTCCTGGAAGATATGTGAAAGTATGGGAAGCGGTGGGGAAGACAAGAACCCAGAAGATGTGCGAACATATGGGGAATCTTTTTATGTGTGTGTATTTATTTGTGTGTCCCAGGGCCCCTTCAAGTTATTCCGTGCAAGGGTTCAGCGACGGGGCGTCCTCACTTGGAAGCCCGCCTGTCTCATTGGCGCTCCTCTAGCTGTGCCGATGCAGGCTGCTTCGGGAAGCTCTCGAAAAGGCCCCGAGAGAACCTCAGGAGGGCCTCGAGTCTCGAGTCTCGATCAGACTCAAGCGGGAAGGTGCCCTTTGTGTCAGCAGGGCTGCACGGGAGACGGCAAGAGAAGGGTTGTCGAGCGGGGCCGCTGGCAGCTTGCTCCGAGCCTCGCGTGAGGAGAGCTTCAGCCTGGCCAACTACTTGATCGAGCTCGCCGTCACAGGACGTCGCCCCCGTTTCCGTCGGCTCGGCTGGGAGCCCTAAGAGCCTCGTGTGTCCTTGCGTGCGCCAGCGCGCGATGGAGTCCTGAAGTCGACGAGGACCTGCCGATCTACAGTCGTGCCTCAGGTTTTCCTTATGTTTTTGATCGGAAATCCAAAGTTTAACTTATGGAAAAAAGGGGCCTCGTTCCTTATTTAGGGTTCCTTCGGTCAACGCCCCGACTGTAGCGCCGACTCGCGCAGCTTTGCGCAAATTCGCAAGAGCCAGCAAGATGGTAGGCCGCCTCGAGTTGCCTCAGAACCTCGGGCTGCCCGCGGCGAGGCCCCGCACGCCGCGGCGCCTTCTTCCCTCCGCCGTTCCTTCGCGAGGCCCTGCCCCCTCTCTCGCCCCCCTGGCCCAGACTGGGGCTGCCTCGGGTACGGTAGGCTCACGCGGCGTTGGCGCGCCGGCGACGCCGGCGAAGGCGATCGTGGTTGAGTTCTGCGGCGCGGAGGCACCGAGGCACACGGTGACGCCACCGGAGCCGACGGGACTCAACCTTGAGCGATCGGGGCCGCGATCGATTCAAGGTTGAGCGATCGGCGCGGTGTCGGCAAACCTTTGCGCACGCCGACGCCGCACGCGCCTCCCGTGCAGTCAAGGCGGCGACAGGAGGACCGTGTGGGGCGCAGGAGGGGCGCGGGCCGTCGGGCCGTTCCTTAGATTTCTGTCGTGGAGCCTCCTTGTCGCCCAGGCCCTCCGTGGCCTGAAGAGCCCGCTCCTTGTGGTAGCACGACGGCTGCAGTTGTTTCAATCGGAGCCCGCGCAGGGCCACTCCTGCGTGCAGCCGACTCGGGGCGGCCGCCGGGCCAATGGAGCCCGTGGGCAGCCGCTCCCCGAGGACTTGGCGCGCTTTTCGTGTCTGGAGGGCTTCTGGTGAGCAGCCCCCCTTGAAGTCGTCATCTCCACTGCTCGCGCAAAAAAAACAAAAACAAAAAAAGTTGTTTCAATCTGGTGGGGTCAGCGCTGTGGCCGCTCCCCCTTCTCCCCCCCCTCCCTTAGACAAGCGCGGGGTTGATGCGCACGACTGCGCATTGTTCCTGGGAAGGGCGTGGGCCCAGGGTTCTCCTCGAGTTGGTAAGCTCGTCCTCGGCGCCAAGACTGAAGAGGGTCGGCGGAACTATCCTTGATAAACATGGGTGCGGATTATATTGTGAAGGCTTTGCGGCCGGTTCCGCCGATCCACTACGACGACAACAGCGACGACGACGCCGACCACGACCACGACCACGACCACGACCACGACCACGACCACGAACGACCACGACGACCACGACGAGCTGACGACCACGACGAACAACGACAACGACGGGCGGGCCGCTCGCCGCCGGGGCGCAGGGCGCGCCGGCAAGGGCCGGCGGCGGCGGGCGGCGGGACGCAGTGCGCAGGGCGCGAGCCGGCGGCGGCTGGGCCACGCTGGCGGCGCTGGCGGGCTAGGAGGAGCAGTAGGACGATCAGGAGGAGGAGGAGGAGGAGAAGGAGGAGCAGGAGGAGGAGGAGGAAGTGGAGGAGGAGGACGACGACGACGAAGATGAGGAGGAGAATGAGGCGAAGGAGGAGAGGGAGTAGGAGGAGAAGGAGGAGGAGGAGGAGGAGGCAGAGGAGGAGGAGGAGGAGGAGGAGGAGGAGGCAGAGGAGGAGGAGGAGGAGGAGGAGGAGAAGGAGGAGGTGGAGGCGGAGGAGGAGGACGAGGAGGAGGAGGAGGAGGAGGCGGAGGAGGAGGACGAGGAGGAGGCGGAGGAGGAGGAGGAGGAGGAGGAGAAGGAGGAAAGCCGTCTGTCTCCTCGGGGGCGGGCTGGGGCCAGGGCTGGGGCAGGGGCTCGGGCTCGGGCATTGGCTGGGCGGGGATGGGGCCGGAGCCGGGACTGGGGAGGCCACGGCTGGGGCCAGGGCCGGGCCCAGGGCTGTGGCTGGGCTGCTGTGGCCGAGACCCACGCCAGGGCCGGGGCCGGAACCGGGGCCAGGGCAAGGGCCGGGGCCTGAGCCGAGGGGGGGGGAGGGGTTCCCTGACCTTCCAGGAGGGCTAAATAGCACCCGACCTAAAAACCTATCCCAGAGCTATGCTATGTATTGGTTTTAAGCTGTTTCGTTTCGTTTTTTAGGTTTTTAGGTCTCCAGTGCTAAAAAATAGCTCTCTGGAAGGTCAGGGTCCCCAGCTCCAGTGCCGACAGGGAGATCACACCCTTGGTTTCGTTTTCCATAAGGGGGGCCCGGGGACCGCCCATGTGGGGGTTACGACCCCCAGGAATCCTCTCAGGAGCCCCCCCCTTGGGACCCGGGGATCCCCCCGGGACCCGTGCCAGGCCCTTCCTCGGGACCCCCCCTCCGCGGGGAAGGGAAAGGGCAGGTGCTTCCTTTCGACAGACTTACGACATTGTTCGATCTCCTTTATTTGTTCGATCTCGCGTGCGACGACAACGATTCAAAGGATGCTTGGGCACTTTGGTTTGAGTTGGGCTGACCTCGCGCCGAAGAGCCTCTCACACACGCCGGTCGGTAGATTTTTATAACAACTGCACCCCTTGCATGACCTCTCGAGTCAAGTACGCCCCCCACATCGGACCTTCGACAGACAGATACCAGGGTCTAGAGACCCCCGCTTTCCCACATGAAAAAACGACGAGAGTCCAGAGTTTGTTTGTGCTCGCTCCCCCATGGCTCAGCACGCGTCTCGCATTTACTCCAGATTTCGTAATAAAAGGGAGGGGGTCTGGACCCTCCAAGACAAGCCATTTCAGACCTCCCCCGTGGGAGAACCCTCCAAAACATCGTCCCCAGACCCCCCAGGCCCTCCAAGATAGCTTGGAAGAGACCCCCCCCCCGAAATGAGACCCCCCTCCCTTTATTACGAAATCTGGAGTAACTAGTCTGCCGATCCAGCTTTGCTCTGGAGCTTCAACTGTTGTCTTGGGGGGAATCTTTGTCCCACCACGGTAGGGGAAGGAGGAGCGGGCGGGAGGAGCAGCTGCCAAGGCAAGGCGGAAAACGCGATGGGAGACGCGACGAGTACATCTATGGAAGAAGGGGAGAGAGAGAGAGAGAGAGAGACGAGACAGAGAGAGAGAGAGAGAAAGAGAGACCATCTGCAGAGAGAGAGAGAGAGAGAGAGAGCGAGCGAGAGAGAGAGAGAGAGAGCGAGAGATACTGGAAGAGAGAAACAGAGATGGCGCGCAAAGATGGCTCGCAGACTCTTCGTTCCTGGTGTACAGGCCGCAGGTGGTTGCTGCGGCGGCTGCAGTGCTCAGCCGCCAGTACCTGGCTTACGGCGTTCCTGTGAAGCAGGTGCCTAGCTGGAAGGCCCATCCGCTTTCTTTCTCTGGCCTTCTCCCGGCCGCGCGGCATCAGGAGTCATGGCCGATACGTTGGCGATGTGTCTCGGATGCGAAAGGCGTATCTCGCAACAGTGTTTCGGGGATTGGGCGGCCAACCTCAACCTCTGGAGAGGACGGGGACAACCGCGGCGGCCCTTGAGGACCGTAGCGGCACCCCTGGACCAGGAGGGGGAAAAACATACAGACACAATTTTACGTCGACGCCCATGGAAATACAGGAAACTATGGGCAGTGGGGGGAGAGACGAAAACCCAGAAAGTATGGGAAACCCTAGACCAGGAGGGGAAAGAACACACAGACACAATTGATCGTCGACCCCCAGGAAAATATAGGAACATATGGGAAGAGTGGGGGGGGGATGAACACCCAGAAACGATGGGGAACGAGTAGGAATCCTACGAAAGCCAAGACCATGTAGGAAAACATGGTGACTCCTGGGATGGGATCTGTGTATATATATACACACATACATACATACATACACCCATCCATCCATCCATCCATCCATCCATACATACATACATACATACATACATACATACATACATCCATCCATCCATCCATCCATGCATGCATGCATGCATGCATACATACACACATACATACATACACACATACACACATACATACATACATACATACATACATACATACATACATGCATACATGCATACATGCATACATGCATACATGCATACATACGCATATACTATATATACTATAGTTTGTACTCTATGTATGTGTATATGTATGTAGTTATGTATACACACATGCGTATGTAATCGTTTACGGTAAATGAATGAGAGGGGCACAGGGGTCGAGGCAGGCATGGCCGCAGAAGATAATGCAGGGCATAGTTGCACTTGCAGCTCAAGTTTTTGGGGGCCCCCGAAGGGGGGGGTGCTTGGCGCCTCCCCGGGCCCCTCCCGAGGGACCGCCTCCCAGCGCGCCGGGCGATCGGCAGCAGGTCCCGCGTCGGCCCAGTGGCTGTTGCGGCGGGGCCCTCCTGGTCGGCGAGACGCTGGCGCTGGCAGTGCGGGGGGCGCTTCTGGAGGTGTGCGAGCTGTGCTACGTCCTCGGCCTGGCCCGGCTGAGCGCGCAGGGGGCAGCGCTCACGCCGAGCGAGAGGACAGTGCTGCTGGCCGAGGAGCGGCACCTGATGGCGGTCCTCCGGGCGCTGAGGCAGCTCGAGGATGCCGCCTAAGTGGAAGGCGAAGGCTAAAGCCAAGCAAGGCCAAGGCCAAGGCCAAGCTCAAAGCTGAGGCGAAGGCGGTGGCCAAGGCGCTGGCTGGACGAGGCCGGGGCAGGGGCCGCGGCCAGGGCGCCGGCCCAGGCGCAGCGCCCCTCCCGCCGTTGGCGCCAGGAGCCCCGCCCGCTGTGGGAGGCGAGGCCGCGGTGCCGGGGGCCCCCGCGCTGGGGCTCGGCGCTGGAGGCGCTGGAGGCGGAGGCCTCGCGGCTCTCGGCGCGCCCGTCGGCGCGCCCGCCGCGTCAGCAAATGGCCCTCCGGGCGGGGGCGCGGCCCTGGTCGGTGCGCTCGCCACTGTCGCGCCGCCGGGCGCGGGCGCGGGGGCGCCGCCGCCCGCCGCTGCGGGAGCAGGCATAGTGGCGGGCGCGCCGCAGCCAATCGCGGCCGCTGGCCCAGGGCTCGCAGGTGCTGCGCTGGGGCCAGCGGCTGCCCGCGCTGCAGCGCTGGCCGCGGGCGCGCCCCTGGATGGGCGGGCCCGCGCTGGTCCAGGGGGCCTCCATGCGGGGGGTGAGTGGGGAGATGATCCCGACGCAGGGTCAGGCGCTGAACGTCGACGGCACGGCGGTGTTCGAGGTCGAGGAGACGGGGGCGCTTGGCGCGGACGAGCTGTACCTAGCCGCGCAGTTCCGCTGGGCCTCAGTGCCGGCGCGGGCCCTGGAGCTGGACGCGGATTTCCCGCCGCCAGGTGCCGGGACGCCGGGCTTGCTGCACCTTGGCAGCCGCGGCGCGGCGCAGTGCGGGAGCGGGCCGAGGCGAGCGGCATGTGGGCTCGCTGCGCCTCTGGTCGGCCCGCAGCCTGGTCGAGCCGCGGGTCCGAGCGAGCGTGCTGCCCGCGGCCGGCGGCGGGGGCGCTGCTCACGGAGGCGCGGCCGCCGCCCTCGGGCGACTGGCGAGCGTTGCCGCGGGGCGCGCTGTGGCAGTTGCCCGCGCGGCGGAGCTCGGAGGGTCCGCGTCGCGCGGCGGCCGCAGGCGTCGGCGGAGCCGCTCGAGGGGCAGCAGTTTTGACGGCGGCGACTTGCTTTTTCCGCAGGGCCCTCCTCCCGCGGCAGCGCCATCCTGGCGCTGGCCGATCGGCACCCTGGCGCGCTGCACGGCGAGGCGATCGAGAACATAGCGCGCGTCACGGGGCTGCGCGAGGGGGCGTTCGGGCAGCGGGCGCGCCCGAAGTTTTGCGGCTACCTGCAGGCGATCATCTTCGGCCACCGCCCGGTCCAGGGGGTCGGCGAGCGGACGGTGCGCGCGCTGCGGGCGCTGGCGACCGCGATAGACCTGCTGGAGGAAGGGGGCCTGGCCTCGGTGGCGGACACCCTGACGCAGCAGTTCAAGGCGCGGGAGGTCTACCTCAACAGCGGCAACCGGAACATCGCGAACGAGCTGGAGGTGCACGACGAGGGCAGCCGCCCCACGCTGGCGTCGCGGAGCGAGCAGGTGACGGCGAGGAACGAAGCAACGCTCAGGCGGCGATTGGAGGAGGCGAAGGCGCGCGGCGCCTTCGCGCGCCGCTGCGCAGCTGGAGCGCCCGCCGCGATCGCCGCGGCGCCCTCCGGGCCTGCAGAGCGGGCGCCCTCGCCGGGGCAGGCGCGGACGGCGCGGGGGACAGCCCTTGCCCAGCCCCGAGGCGCGCAATGCTGAACCCGGAGCCGGGCGCGCAGGCGGTCGACCAGGGGCGGCCTGCCACGGGCGCGGCGCCGATGGGGGGCGGCAGAGGCAACGGCAGAGACCGAGCGCCACGGGGGACATGCCGGCCCCGCCGCGGCAGCAGCGGCCGCAAGCGGCAGCGGCGCTAGCGCGCGGGCGCCTGGCGAGCACGGTTGAGGAAGCGGGCGCGAGCGTGGGCTTACGAGCTCCGCAGCGGCGCCCGCCGACAGCTCGCGCCTGCAGGCTGGGGCCCCCGCTGGCGCGCGAGTGCCGGCCGCCGCCAGGCGCAGTCGCAGCCGCGGAGGAGACGCTGACGGCGTTGCAGGTGGCAGCGAGCGCTGGCACGCCGCGGACGAGCCCGACGAGAGGCGGGAGCTGGTCGGAGCGGCCCACGGCGTCTTCCGCCGGCCGCTGGACGCCGGGCCGATCTTGAAGCAGCTGATGCACGCTTTTCCTGGGTCGCTCGGGCAGCGCAGCGCGCTGCGAGCAGAGGCCAGCTAAGCAGGGGCGGCCGCGACGCGAGCTGCAGCCGCTCCCCTGCCCGCGCTGGGGAGTTCAGGACTTCGATGCGAAGGTGCTGGGCCCGCGCGACCTGGAGGCGCTGCAGGCCAGGCTGCCAGCAACGGTCGTGGCGTTGAACTGAAAAAGCGGGTTACAGGCGCAAGCGGCGCGCGCGGTGCCGCGCGACTCGGCCGAACGCGGCGCAGTGGTCGGCGCTGCGGGGGCTCGCGAGGCGGATCTACACCACCCTCAGCTCGCGCCTATGCTCGCTAACGACATCGACTGGAGCGTCGACCTGGAGAACAGGCAGATCGCCTACGACGGGCCGGAGGTGTCGACCCCACTCGGCCCCACCTCGGAGCAGGTCGTGGGCGGCCTCCCCCCAGCGGGAGTTGCAGCCTCGATCGAGGCCACGGACCTCGTCTCGGGCTTTGTCCGAGCCGCCCTGCTGGATCGGCCTGGCGACGTTGCCGCCGGCCCAGCGGTGGCGCGCCGCCGCGAGCACGCGCGTCTGGGCCTCCGAGGTCGAATGGCACCTCGTGGTCGGCGCGCTGCACGAGCGCGGGATGATCGGCCCGATCGACGAGGCGGCCATCGCCACCCGCGACGGGCAGATGCCGGTGAACGGCGCCTTCGGAGTCGCCAAGGCACACGACCCCCCGATCGCGTGCGAGGGCGGTGTGAGCAGGCCAGCGTCGCGGCTGATCATCGACCTCCCGCCGGCCAGCGCGCGCCAGAGATGCATCGCCGGGGGCGCGCCCGAGACGCTGACCATGGGGCAGCCGAGCGAGCTGGTGCTGGCGCCCGACGGGGCCCTGCTCTGGAGCGGGGCGGACAGGAAGGCCTTCTTCTACGTCTTCAGGGCGCAGCCGGCGTGGCGGCCGCACCTGGAGCTGGGCCCTCCGGCTCCGGCGCGGCTCGTGGGGGAGGTCGCCGACGGCTCGACCCGCGTCGCGCTCAGGGTGGTCGCCATGGGCGGGGCCAGCGCGATCGGGATCACGACCCACTTGCACGGGGACATGCTGCGGCGCCCCAGCGCGGCGCCGCGTGGGCTGGCGCCTGGCGCGGAGATCGCGCGCAGGAGGCGACTGCCGTTTGGCTGTGGGGCGGCTTCGCCCGCGGCTGGGTTCGTCCACGCCGACGACCTCGTGATCGCGGAGGTCGTCTCGGCAGAGGAGGCCGAAGCGCTGGAGGACAGTCTGCCGCCGCTGCTGAACCGGGCGCGCGAGTGCCACGAGGCAGCGGGCTCCCCGGGGTCGCCCGGCAAGGACGCGTTCCTCTCCGCGCAGGCGGCGACCCTCGGCGAGCTGATCGACGGCGTCGAGGGCTACATCACCGAGCCCACGACGAGCCTGACCTTCTGGGCGCTCGGCAAGCGGGGGGCGAGCAGGCGGCTGGTGCAGATCCTGTTCAGGCGCTGGGCGCGGGGGCAGTGCCGCCGCCGCCCGCTCGCGGCCGCCTTCGTCAACGCGCGGCGGTGGCTGGCGGCGCCTCGCGCCGTCGGCTGGACGAGCATCGGCGTGGCAGAGGACAGGATGATGGCGATGGCGCTCTCGGTGCTGTGCGTGGCCGATATGCGGCTGGAGGTGGGCTGCCCGGCCGCGGCCTCCGACGCGTCCGAAGCCGCGGGTGCCGCGGTGCACTCGACGGGCCTGTCGCCGCGCGGCGAGCCTCGTGTCGCCCGCGGGGCGCGGCCGCCCAGCTTCGCCCTCCTCGGAGGAGAGCGCGGCGCTGATCTCGGCCTTCGCGGGGATCGACGGCGCCCGCGGGACTTTTGAAATCCCGGGCCTGGTGCCGGCGGCCCACCTCTCCTTCGAGGTCGACGGCGACGCCGTCCGGGTCGCGCGGCGCGCCTACCCGAGCACCAAGCACCTGGGCGACATCGCGCTGGCAGACCCGAGGGCGCTGGCGCTGCGCCTGAGAGAACACGGGCGCGTGACCCGGGTGCTGGTGGTGGGCGGCCCCCCCCGTCAGGGTCGCGCTGTGCTCGACGTGGGCCGCAAGGGCAGCGACGCCCCGAGGTCGCAGCTGGTGGGCTACTTGATGTGGATCATCGAGGGCCTGAAGCATGAGATGCCCGAGGCCGTCGCGGACGTCCCGGACGAGGACTTGTCAACGATGGCGGAGGGCGAGGTGCTGCAGCTCAATGCTCAATGCCATGTTCGGGCGCGTGCCGCTGGAGCTCGAAGCTGGCGACGTGGGCTGGGTGCGGCGGCGGCGCTTGTTCTGGGTCTCCTGGGGCCTGCTGCCCTCGCTCGAGTCTGCCGACCCTTGTCCGCTGGGCCCCGCGGAGTTCGCCACGCCGCAGGCGAGCTCGGCGGCGAAGACTGAGCCCGAGAAGTCCGAGGCGCTGTGGCGATCGCTCATCGGGAACTCGTTCCAGTGCGAGGTGGGCGCGCGGTTGCCGGCCCACTGGGCCGTGGAAGCCGAGCTGCCAGCGGCCGTGCTGACGCTGGCCGCCCCGAGCGCCAGCTCGCGGAGCTGGGCCGGCGGCCGCAGGCTCTGGGCCGGCGACGCGCCGACGCTGCGCGATGGCCGCGAGGCGGTCTTGGAGGCGAGCCTCGCGGCAGCCAGGCGGGGCTCCGAGGACGGCGCCGCCGCCGCGGGAAGACCGCCCAGCCAGGGCCGCCGCCGCGGCACGGAGCGCTGAAGGCTGACGGCCTCGAAGCGGGGGAATCCGTTCCCCGTGGGCCGGGGCGGCCGCCCGCCGACGCCGTGGCGCTGTATGTCGGCTGGCTGGCGCGGGAACCCGCGCTGCCGCGCGCGCTGGAGGAGCTGCGCGGGCCGCGCCTGCTCTGCCACTGCCCGCCCGCGGCGCCGTGTCACACGGACGTGCTGCGGGGGCAGCTGGCGCGGCGCGGGCCAGGCAGGTGGCGGCCTTGCAGCCCGCCGCAGCGCGTAGTGGCCGCGCTCGTGATGTTGGGTCACCAGTCTGGCGCTGACTTGCGAGTCGGCGCCAACGTTGAGGCGCTCGGCAAGGCCTTCCCTCGGCAGGAAGTAAACGCCGAGCTCTGGCACTGGAAGACAGCAAGGCAGATCGCGCGGCACGACCGGGGCCCGCGCATCAACGTTCCGCAGTGCGAGGCATCGGTGATGGCGTTGCGCTGGAGAGCCCAAGAGATCTTCCGCCACGTGAAGGTCTTCCTCCATCTCCTCGACAGCATAGTCAGCATCGGTGTTCTGAGTAAGCGTCGGTCCAGCAGCAGGCAGCTCAAGCTCCAGCAGCAAGCATCGCTGGTGCGCGCCTTTTTGGCACTCGAGCTGGCGACGGGCACGCGCGGGGTGTTTGGCCCCACGTTTTCTGCCAAGACCACGCGGATGCCCCGCCGCGCCAGCAGGGGGCCAGGCGCTCCGCGCCGGCCCTGCGGAGCGCCGCCTGGGCCCAGCTGGGGCGCCTGGCAGATGCGCGCGCGAATTGCAAGGCGCACAATCGGCACGGGCCTTGCCAGCAGTTTGTTGACTATACAAATGCCTCGCAGACAGCCATGCCAGTGGCATTGGATGAGATGGGCCTTTGCCGTCAAGATTATCTTGAGCACCTTTGGAGCGCAAAGGCGACAAAGGGCCAAGCAAATGATGCGCTCAGCAATGTCCAGCACATGCTTCGCTCTTGGCGGCAGGCGCCCAGCGCGCGGCGCCTCTTGTCAATTTGAGGCCGCCTCGAAGTGTCCAGCCGCGCGCCGCCGATGCCAGCGCGCGCGGCAGCTGCCTTGGCCAGCTGAGCCGTCGCGCACGATCGCGTAGCGTTTGCCGCATGTGCGCTGTCAGGCTGCTGCCTGCGCCCGCATGAATCATGCGTTTGTGCGGATCAGCCCTGATGCTCGTAAAGGTCGCCCCAATCCCCTGGGCGTAAACGGCCGCTCAGCAGGGCGCAAGAGAGAACATGCCAATAGATGGCCCCTACGTGGGCAGCCGGCTGCGCAAACAGCTCTCGCTGGATCCTGCAGGCAAGCCGTGACCTAACACCTTTCCAGCCTTCCGCGCCACCTTCAAAAAAGCGTTGGCAGGCATTGGCCGTGCGCACCTTCGGCCGTCGCCATGCTGCGCCCGGCGCGGAGGCGCTGCTCGCGCGCATCTGACCTCGAGCGGTCTAGCGAGAGTGATGCCGCGAAGGAGATGGAGCTCAATGCGCACAGCCAAGGTTTATATCAAGGACAGTGCAGCCGTTTTTAGCAGAGAAGAGTTCAGCCGCTCTGTTTCCGCCACCCTGGACATGCGGTCGCAATCTTTTGTTGCTCGCACGCGAGCAGCCAGAAGAGGGTTGGGTGGAAAGCTGCTTTCAGAGGAGAGAGATGTGCTCGTCGCCGCTGGTCTGTGCCCTCGCCGCCGGTCCTGCTCAGCGCTGTTTGCGTGGCCGTGGTTGGGCTCAAGAGCGGTTTTGCGCGAGGTGCGCGCCCGCCGCAGCCGGTCTCCTCGAGCCGCGTCGGGGGCTGCCAGGCTGGCCGTGCTTGGGCCCGCGAGGGAGACTTGGCGCGAGGGCTTCTCGACTTGTTGCGAGAGCTCATCCTCCTCTCGACAGCTATGTCATCGTGCTATGGCCATCTTGAACATGGAATAGGTGCTCTCGCACTCTACCGCGCGACCCCGCCCCAGCTCAGTCATGTAAGCGTTTACGGTACATGAATGAGTGGGGCACAGGGGTCGAGGCAGGCATGGCTGCAGAAGAGAATGCAGGGCATAGTTGCAATTGCCCACCCTCAGCCGCCCTGGCTCGCTGCGCTAGGCTGTCCTTGTCTGTCCCTGTTTGCAAGACTCGCGAAAACTGGTTCAAAGGAGAGAGATGTGCTCGTCGCCGCCGGCCTGTGCCCTCGCCGCCGGTCCTGCTCAGCGCTGTTTACGTGGCCGTGGTTGGGCTCAAGAGCGGTTTTGCGCGAGGTGCGCGCCCGCCGCAGCCGGTCTCCTCGAGCCGTGTCGGGGGCTGGCCGTGCTTGGGCCCGCGAGGGAGACTTGGCGCGAGGGCTTCTCGACTTGTTGCGAGAGCTCATCCTACTCTCAAGAGCTGTGTCAACGTGCTATGTCCATCTTGAAAATGGAATAAGGTACTCTCGCACTCTGCCGCACGACCCAGTTCCCAGCTCACTCACACATATATATATATATACACTATATATATGTATGTATATATAACTATATATATGTATGTATGTGTGTATGTATATATATATATATATAGATGGCGCGAGGCACTGGGGCACATGACCCCCCCGGAGAGCCAGATCCTCTCGGGGCAGCCCGCATCCGCTACCGAGAAGGCCTATCCGCCGACCGTGGAGCGCCGAGGCCCTTGTGTGGTAGGCCTCGGCGGCGCGCGCGTGGCGGGGGTGTCGTGCCGTGGCGCTGCGCAGCGTATGAGGGCCGCGTAATTCGCGAGGGCTTGTGGCGTCGGGGACGCGAACACGGTATTATGTGTGAGGGGGTATGGCCTCGGGGACGCGAGCACGGTGTAATTTGCGCGGGTGTATGGCCTCGGGGGCGCGACCATGGTGTACTTTTCGAGGGCGTATGGCCTCGGGGACGCGACTATGGTGCAAGTTGCCAAGGGTTTGTGGCCTCGGGGCCGCCTGCTCCTGGAACGCCTGGGGGGGGGGCCTCTGCAGGGCCTCCCCCCCCCCCAAAGGCCATGCGCCGACTGCTGGGGCCGAGGCCGTTCAGTGGCAGGCCTCGGCGGCACGCTTAAGTCGGGCATATCCCTCGATGGAAGAATATTCCAGAGTAGGCGGAAAAGAGCCTGGAGGACGATTTCGTCTTTTGTCAATGATTTTCTACCACTGTTTGAATCTGTTTTGACTATTCTCAAGTTTCCTCCAAAACCCGCCTGTAGGAGGACATGCTCGACCTAACGGTAATTACGCGTGGCGGGGGTGTGCCGTGGCGCTGCGTGGCGTATGAGGGCCGCCTGCTCCTGGAGCACTCTGCAGGGCCCGCCTACGACTTGGCATCGCTCGGACGTGTGCATTTTTCCTTCGGCGAGGACCATCGAGGAGCATCCTTGATCATTCGGCGAAAAAAACACGCACGAAACCGAAGAAAAACAGGGAATGGACGTCCGAGCGATGTCCAGACGATCCGATTCGATGCGATTCGATTCGGCCCGGCCCGATTCACCGACCCAGGGCCAGCCAGAGCCAGGCGCAGCGATCCGATCTCGATTCGGTTCGGGACGGCTCGCTGGCGATGCGACCCGTTTCCGATCCGATCCGGCTTGGCGATTCGATCCAGCGCAGGCCTGCCTCTGCATGCTCCTCGCCCTCTCCTCGAGCGCTCCTTGGGGTGGGTGGTCGGTGGTGGCTGAAATTCAACGTGTTGGCTGCTTCTACTGCTGCTGCGACTGCTTCTACTGCCGTCTCAGATACTGCTTGCTGTCGATGCTGGGTTTCCTTTCCATGGTTACTCCCAGAGGATACTGTTACTGCTTTTGGCACCTTCGCATTTTACGCTGGATCGTGGCCCCAGGAGCGCGAACCCCTTCGTAATCCCTAAGGGCTTCTCCCCCTGCCGCCGGCCCCCTCTCTCGGAGAATGGGCCATTGAAGAGCGAAGTCATGAGGCTTTGGCTTCGCCGTGAAGCAGTGTCGGGGCCTGTTTGTTTTTCGACCCTGACCCTACGGATCTGCTTGAGGGGTGCCACCGAATTTCAGAAATGTGGCAAATCCAGTGTGTGTTTTGGACCCTGACCCTACAGATCTGCGTGAGGGGTGCCACCGAATTTAAGACGTGTAGCAAATCCTTTGTTTTTGCACCCTGACCCCGCCGATCTGCGTGAGGGGTGCCACCGAATATCAAAACAACTGGCAAATCCTTTGTGTTTTTTGACCCTGACCCTGCCGATCTGCGTGAGAGGTGCCACCGAATGTCAAAAAAGTTACAAATCCTATAATTTTTGGACCCTGACCCTGCCGATCTGCATGAGGGGTGCCACCGAATTTCAGAAATGTGGCAAATCCCTTGTGTTTTTGGACCCTGACCCTACGGATCTGCGTGAGGGGTGCCACCGAATTTCAGAAGAGTGGCAAATCCATTGTGTTTTTGGACCCTGACCCCGCCGATCTGCGTGAGGGGTGCCACCGAATTTCGGAAAAGTGGCAAATCCCATATGTTTTTGCACCCTGACCCCGCCGATCTGCGTGAGGGGTGCGACCGAATTTCAAAAAAGTTGCAAAATCCGGGGTGTGTTTGGACCCTGACTCCGCCGATCTGCGTGAGAGGTGCCGCCGAATATCAGAAATGTGGCAAATCCCGTGTTTTTTTGGACCCTGACCCTACGGATTTGCGTGAGCGGTGTCGCCGAATTTGAGAAGAATGGCAAATCCCTTGTGTTTTTGAACCCTTACCCCGCCGATCTGCGTGAGGGTGTCACCAACCCCGAGCAATTCAGAGCATACGATTTCTCCGTGGTGGAAATGCCCGTTTTGGGCCTCCCCCCCTCGCGCGGTCCATCAGCAAGGAACAGTAAGCAGCAAGAAGTCAACAAGGAACAGCAAGCAGCAAGAAGCAGAACTGTAACAGTTGAAACTGGAAGCTGCAACTGGTACAGGAAGCTGCGAATTCCTGGCCTACAGCCTGGTGGCCCCACAAGGGGGCCGGCGGATTTCCGAGAGGTCTTGGCCATGCGGGCGCGCACCCAGTGTAATTTACGAGGGATCGTGGCGCACGGGAGTGTGGATACAGACTCATTGTCGAGGGACGGTGGCCCTGGGAGCGAGGATCCTCCGTATGTTTACGAAAGCTTGTGGGCGGTAGGAATCCTGAGACCCCCTAGGTCACGGGTGCAGGGCGGTCATGGATGGGGGGAGGTTCACAGACGGGGCAAGGAATGGATTACACCAACCGCGAGCAGCAAACTGCGAAACCGAAGTTGACTGCGAAACCGAAATTGACTGCGAAACCGCATGAATTGTCTGCATCACAGCAGCTGCAAAACCAAAGTTGACAGAGCGGGACTGCTCATGGCCTGGGCCGGTGGATCCTGGGCTTCCACGCAAGGGGGGCCCCACGAAGGACCGCGAAGTGTATGCGGATTCCTTTGGTTCTTGCACAAGGCGTTCCTTGCCCTGCACGTTCAGTACGACACTGCCTGTACCCCGGGCCTCGCCCGCCCTCGGCCGCCTGGGGCCCCGCCTTCTTGTGCCCTGTCTCCCCAATTAGACCTGTGCGTAGCCCGCCTAGCTTTTAGCGGAAGAGGTTCGCTCCCGCCCCGCCGACCAACAACAAAAAAGTGTACGTATGCGGATTCCAGCAGATGGGGGCAACAGCGAGGGACCATCTCCGGAGGGCACGCTCGATGGCTGCAGCAACTGCTTGCCATGCTGGGCTCTTCCGCGGGCGGTCCAGACGAGAGGGCCCACACCGGGGCCCGCGATCATGTCGGAAACTGCTTGGTACCTGCACGAGGAGGCCACGACGACGGAGGGCCACGACGGGGTCACAGCAGTGCCGGGAACGTGCAGTCACACAAGCACGCACACATGCTTTTACGAGCGAAGGCAGCAGACCCCGGGCAGGCTGGGGCGATCGCCGACCAAGCCGCTTGGAGGATGAAGGTTTACAGCAGGGCCACACTGAAGAACACCGCTCACAGAGCAAGACTGCATCGTGGTGAAATGCCGTCGCTGAGTCACGGAGCAGATATACGCACACACACAATCACCAGGCCACGACGAGGGTCCACGATGTGGGGTAATTCGAGGCCTCCCAGGTGGGGTCTGGGTAGATGGGGTCGGAGGATCGCGCCGCATTGGTGATGCATCGGCGATGCGGCTCGATGTGGAGCCCGATTTTCTCCACGCCGACGTCGCCGCTGCATCGCCGACGTCGACGATGCATCACCGATAAATCAGCGATATACCGGCGATTCAGTGCAATCTTCCGGCCCCATTTATTCGTATTTCATTCTGGAGGCCTTTATTTCGGAGGTTTCTGGACCTCCCCGAGGAGACAAGACGATGGGCCACGATGGGGGTCTTCAGCGACATCGAGCGTCTGTGGACACCTGCCCGGGACGACGACAGGGGTACGACAATTCTGGCTTCTCAGCACGAACGAACTGGGTACGGAAATAATGGGTGCGATGCCCAACAGGAGTTTTCCTGTCCATTTTGAACAGGACTCGCTGTCCGCGCCGCCGCGGCCTGTGTCCATTTGAGACAGAAGGCCGCCTGCCCAACAGCGGCGGCTGTTGGTTTGTGGGACAGCAGTTGTTGCTGGGCATTGTGCCCACTTCTTCCGTGCCCATTTCGGGCGTCCAAAGGCTTCTGCCCTGGAGCAGGCAGGGAGTGCCGCGACGGAGAGCGAAGCAAGCTGCGACAGGTTTGTGGGAACTTGTGGGCGCCCACCCCGTCTCCCGAAGGAAATTGAAGCCCTCAAGGCAGGCGTTCCCGTCTCAGGAACGGGGGCCCTATCAGACTTCCAACTGAGGGGAAGCTGGCGATAGCGTCCAGGTGAAGGATGAAATTTACATCGATCTCACCTAGGCAGGACTGGTACACAGTTAGATGAAGATGCCGATGCCATCTGCAACAAGGGATTCCCAACTTGGAGTGCAGGGTCTAGAGGTTGTGGTGCGTACCTTTTGACGGTGGTAGTTTGGGCAGCTTGGGTGGTTCAAAACGATTTCAATGGTAACGGTGCGCCTGAATGCCTGAGCTACGCTCACAGTATTTGATGGCCTCAAATCATTGGTCCCCCATCGAACATCGCTCCATCGTTCCCGTCTCAGGAACGAGGGCCCTAGCAGACTTACAATATTGAGAGGAAGCTGGCGATAGCGTCAAGGCGATGGATGAACTTGACATCGATCTCACCCAGGTAGGACTGGTACACAATTAGATGAAGATGCCAATGCCATCTGCAATAAGGGATTCCCAACTTGGAGTGCAAGGTCTAGAGGTTGTGGTGCGTACCTTTTTAGGGTGGCAGTTTGTGTGAAGGATGGAAGTCGCGCCAGGGCTATCCATGATAATGGGATCACTCGCGCCGAGGCTGTATTTGATGTGCTGTAGCTAAACAGGCAAAGGGGAAGGTGATGGGGAGGGAATCTTATCTCCATCCATCCTGTTTTCTCCGCCCCACTCCCTTCCCCATTCCCCGTCCCATTCCCTTCCCAGTGACTTGCCATTGCGTTTCTCCTGTTATCTCTTTGTTCGATACTCCGTTCTCTTCTATTCGGCCTCCCCAGTCCACTCCTGTCCCCGTGCCCTCCCACGTTCTCACTCCCGTGTGCTCTCCTCTCGTCCGTCCAGGACGGGTTCCTCCAGTGAGCCGTCTCATGTTCCCCCTCCTGGTCCCCTCCTGCCCGTTTCCGTCTCATTCCGCAGTTTCTGCTCCTCCTCCTTCTCCTCCTCTTTTCCCCCCACCCCTTCCTCCGCCTTCCCCACGTCATGCTCCTTCTTTCGTGATCCTCCTCCCCCTCCTCTCACCGCAAGAGGTGAAGCTGCTGCGCTGCGCGCACGTCGACCTCCACAGCGAGCTGGGCCCCTGCATATCGGCCCTGTCCCACCTGCACGCCGCGGAGCAGGAGGGCTCGTGCCATTCGCGCCGCTCCTGCCCCCATCGGCTCCTCCTCCTCCTCCTCATCCTCCTCCTCTTCTTTTTTCTTTTTCTCCCTGCCGCCCGCGTTGCACTAGCGGTCGGGCGGGGGGCCCCCCCTACCGTGAGGTGAGTGCACTCTGGCAGTGCAGCTTCTGACCATCTGTGGCGGAAGGGGCGCGGATCGCTCGGCCTGCCGCCCGGAGAAAGACGACGGCCCGTCGCATCCCCGCCGGGGCCGCGGCGGCTCCCGCGCCGCGCCCAACAGCGCGGCGCTCGCCCCTGCCGCTGGGGGAAGCGTGTCTTGAAGGCATGGGGCGCTGGAGCCACTACCCATCGGTCGTCGGAAGCAGGTACTTTTGGAGTCCCGGTTCCCAATCTGCTTTGGGCGCCTTCCTGCTGCAATTTTTCGAGCGGCTGCACCTTTTTCGTCCTCCTCGGGGGGCGGGTGGACACCCAATCTGCTTTCAACGCCTTCCTGCTTCATGGTTCTGCCTGCCCGACCGAAGGGTATCCCCCGTAAGTGTTGGGCGAACCGACGCCGTGGGGCACTGGAACCACCGCCCTGCGTAACAAGTGGGCGCTGGAACCCGTCTGCCTGGAAGGCATGAGGCGCTGGGTCCGCGATCCTTCGTAAGTGTAGAGGATCCATCGGGTGGGGGGGAGGGGCGGGAGACGGGCCTGGAGGCCGGGTCGGTCGTCGGTCGGTCGGTCGGTCCGTCGGTCGTCGTTCGTCGTCGTCTCGGTCGGTCGGTCGGCCGGTTCGGTCGTCGGCTGTCGGTCGGTTGGTCGGTTGGTCCGTCGTCGGTCGGTGTGTCGGTCGTCGGTCGGTGTGTCGTCGGAGGGCCCTAGCATGGTAGCCACGCCTCGTTCCCAAGCGGGGCCCGTTCGCACGCGCTGGTGGGCGTGCGATGTCTCGGTCGGTCGGTGCCGCCGTCGGTCTGTCGGGTCGGGCCGCCCCGGGTCGTCGGTCGGTCGGGTCGCTCGTCGTTCGTCGTCGTCTCGGTCGGTCGGTCGGTCGGTCAGTCGGTTGGTCCGTCTGGACGTCGGTCGTCGGTCGGTCGGTCGGTCGGTCCGTCGGTCGTCGTTCGTCGTCGTCTCGGTCGGTCGGTCGGTTCGGTCGTCGGCTGTCGGTCAGTTGGTCGGTTGGTCCGTCGTCGGTCGGCGTGTCGTTGTCGGTCGTCGGTCGGTGTGTCGTCGGTCGGTGTGGTCCCGTCGTCGGTCGGTGTGGTCCCGTCGTCGGTCGGTGTGGTCCCTTCGTCGGTCGGTCGGTCCGTCGTCGGTCGGTGTGGTCCCGTCGTCGGTCGGTCTGTCGTTCGTCGTCATCTCGGTCGGTCGGTCGGTCGGTTGGCCCGTCTGGTCCGTCTAATCGTCGGTCGTCGGTCGGTCCGTCGGTCCGTCGGTCGTCGTTCATCGTCGTCTCGGTCGGTCTGTCGGTCGGTTGTCGTCGCGGTCGTTGGCCGGTCGGTCGGTTGGTCGGTCGGCGTCGTAAGAGATGGCTTATTTTAGGCTCCCTCTAGGCTCCCTCTCGGCTCCCTTTTGGCTCCCTCTTGGCTCACTCTTGGCTCCCTCCTGGCTCTCTTTTGGCTTCCCTTTTGATTGCGAGGATGAGAGTGGGGGGGATCAGGAGGATAGGGAGTAGGGAGTGAGGAGACTGAGGGCATGCAGGATGAGGGTAAATATATGGATGGAGATGAGGATGGTGCTAACCATGATGAGGACGAGAACGAAGGGGATGTGGAGGACGAGGCTAAGGACGATGAGTATGGATGATGAGGGAGATGAGGATGCGGATGAGAAGGGTGAGGATGATGACGAGGACGATGTAAAGCATGATGATGATGATGATGATGATGATGATGATGATGATGATGATGATGATGATGCTGATGATGATGATGATGATGATGAGAATTCAGAGAGAGCTGAACAGGCGGAGAGTTGTGATGATGAGGCTGCGGAGGACGAGGAAGATTGAGGATGAGGAGGATGGTGAGGATGAGCATGCTGAGGATGAGGTTGATGAGGACAAGGGCGATGCAGAGCACGATAACGACGATGATGAGGGAACACACAAGCACGGGGATGATGATGCTGATGATTATGACGATGATTATGAATCTGATGAGGATGATGATGATGCTGATGATGATGATGTTGATGATGATGATGCTGATGATCATGCTGATCATACTGATGTTGATGATGCTAATGATCGTGCTGATGCTGATGCTGATGATGATGACGACGATGATGCTGATGATAATAATGGTGATGATGGTGACCATGATGGGGATGATGATTATAATGTTGGTGATGATGCTAATGCTGATGTTGATGATGTTCGTGCTGATGATGATGCTGCTGCTGATGATGATGATGATGATGATACTGATGATGATGATGATGATGATGATGATGATGATGATGATGATGTTGATGATGATGATGATTATGATGATGATGCTGATCACGAGGGTGATGAAAATGATTATGAGGATGAGGATGCGGACCAAGTTCCAAGAGGATGATGAGGGGGTTGACGATGAGGTAAGGCTAATGCGAGTACGACGATTGCGACGAGGATGGCCATGGACATCAGGAGGACGAGGGTCAGAGGACCAGGAATTTGAAGGATGAGGAGGATGAGAACAAGGAGGGCCAAAGCGATGAGGGTGAGGACGTTGCGGGAGTGTGACGACGGGTGAGGGCAATGAGGAGAGTGAGGACGGGCATTCGGATGCGGATGAGCATACACAACGATCAGGACGAGGAGGATGACGGCGAGGATGCGGACGATGGCACTCCCTCAAGTCGCGCCTCTTGGGCCAAGCAGGTTACGGATGCAATGATGATGAAGACATGGCACATGCCCCTCTTGCGCCTCCGATACGTGCCATTGCCGAGCCAAGCACTGACATCGGCTTGGCATCAAGCAGTGTGTTGATGGTTTTGGCATGTGCCCCTCCTGTGGCACGCAATTCAGAACCTGGCTCGGATGTATAGTTCACTTGTCGGATCGTTGTCGTTATTGTTGTGCCAATTGGGTAATGGCCAGTTGTCGTCTTTTCGCAAGCGACGTCCTTTGCCGCCTTGGCGAGAAGGACTGGGGAATTTTGCGTGAAGCATGGGGTCCAGGTCACGCACGCATTCGCCAGAGGCTCCGCTCTCACGAGAGAGGGCAAACGCATGGGCCATTGCCGGTAGCGTCTCGTCCTCTGGTTGTTTTCGCCTTCCGCACTTTGTAGTCGAGCCCTGCGCCACGTTGCCGAGTTGTGCGTTTTGGGAGCCCGCAGTCCTCCGCAGCGGACGTCCATATACATATATGTAGATATGTACATACATACATATATATATATACACATACACATATTTACATATACATACACATAGACATAGACATCGACATATACATATAAGTATATAAACATGCATATATACAAACATACATATATACACACATATCTACCCGTGCACGAGGCCCGGGCGCCCAGGGCCCGGGCCGCGGGGGGGCATCGGAGTGCCGGGGCCTCGGGGCTCCCCCGAGACAGCCCCCGACAGCCCCGAAACGCCACCGGAGGGTTCCCCAGGAGGTCTCCAAACGTCCAGGAGAGCCCAGAAGTCCCCGGGGTGCCTCTGGGCCCCCCCCGAGACAGCCCCAGACAGCCCCGAAACGCCACCCGAGAATCCCAGGAGGTCTCCAAACGTCCAAGACGGCCCAGAGTCCCCGAACCGTCGCTCCGAGACGCCGAAGATGGCTCCCAGACGGCCTCGGGGAGCCCCCACGACGGCCCAAGAGTCCCCCAAGAGGATTCCCAAGAGAGAAGCAAAAATGGCCCCATTCCCTTTGGATAACGTGCATGTTTACGATATTCACCGCTTCGGCGTCGACCGCGTCGACGACGGCCCCAGGAGCCGACCAGATCGCCCCAAGACGGCCAAAGAGAGTCCCAAGAGGCCTCCAAGTCGGCTCAAGAGGGGCCCTCGACTATCCAGGGGGCCCCCAAGACGGTCCCAGAGGGCCCCCTTACAGCTTCCCCACGCAGCCCCGAGGGGCCTAAGCGCGCGAAATGCGCGTTTGGTTCTAGTATATATGTATATACACATGTATCTGCATACGTGTATATATATATATGTAAAGGGAGGGACAGAGGCAGAAAAACATAGTGAGGGAGGAGAGGGGGAGAGAGAGAGAGAGAGACAACATTCTCAGAAATGAATACTCGTACGTATGTGTGTAAACATATAGAGTGGGATATGTAAAGAGAGAGAGAGATATAACAAACATACTACACAGAGAGAGAAAGATAACATTACTGATAACGAGACAGAGAGAGAGAGTGAGAGAGAGAGAAATATCAAAACATGTGAAGAGACATATATATATATATAGAGAGAGAGAGAGAGGGAGGGAGATAAGGAGCGTTGACCAGGCCGCCCGTATTTCCTTGGAGCACGCGCGCTCCGGCGGACGCAGCTCGCAGCCATGTCAAAACTTGCCCTCAGAGCCAGCAGAGCAAGTTCGTCAACAGGAAGTACTCGTGGGCCAGGCCACCAAGAGGGGGGCAGCCCACCTCCTTCTGCCTGATGGCCGAAGCAGGTGTGTCTGGGGTTACATAGGGTGCTTTTTGGACTCTCGTCTGACACTTCATCAGGGCATTGCTATCTTGACGCCATGTTTGTCTCTAGGCATGGCGATTGATCATGTTTCTTCAAAGTGGGGCCTTGATTTCAGGTTGCACCTAGAAGCCTGGTTTGGAAAGGAGTCCTCCTCGTTTTATGTCCCGCCCGCTTGTTCCGACCATTCGTGCCCAAGCGCGCCCGGCCGCCCGTTCTAATGTCCCGCCCGCCTTGCTTGAAAGCGCGCTCGCCCGCTTTGGTGCCCCACCCGCCCGCCTAGGTCCGCCCGCCTGCCCGAACGACCCGTCGGGTTCCGCCCGCCCGACCCGCCCGTGAGGCTCGTCCCGCCCGCTCGCTCGCCTGCTTTACAGCCCGCCCGCCTCTTTCAACGTCACCCCCCCCCAAGCCGCCCTCGCGCCGAGGCTGCCCGGGCGAGCATTTCGATGTTGTCCGCAAGAGAGGCTTCCTGGTGAGGAGCGCCAAGGATCTGAGCGGCGCGGGCCCGCCCGCCCGACCTCTGCCCGTCAGGGTCCGCCCGCGCGCCAAGCACCCCGCGATGGTCCGCCCAGCCGACGCGCCTGTGAAAGCACCTCCCGCTCGCTTACTTCACAGGCCGCCCGCCCGCTTTCCTCTCCCGCCTGCCAGGCGTACCTGCTCCGGCCAACCCGTATGCAATACGATCCTGCCGATGATGATGTTGATGCAGATGTTGATATGGATGCGGATGTTGATGCTGATGATGATGCAAATGCTAATGACTAGGATGATGGTGATGATGATGATGGTGATGATGGTGATGATGATGATGACAGTAGTGGTGGTGGCGATGATGATGCTGCTAATGCTGATTATGATGATCATGATGATGATGATGATGAGGATGATGATGATGATGATGATGATGATGATGATGATACTGTTGATGATGCTGATGCTGGGGATGATGATGATGATGGTGCTGGCGAAGGCGAGGGTGAGCGTGATAGCCATGGTCATGGTGATGATGATGAAGCTGATGGTGGTGGTGATGATGATGCTGATGTGAGTGTTGCTGACGATGGTGTTGATGATGGTTTTTATGGTGAAGATGATGTTGATGTTAGTGCTGGTACTGCTGCAGATGCCGATGTTGAATATGATGCTGAATGTGTGGTTGATGATGATGCTGATGATGCCGATGCTGCTGATGATCATGGCGGTGGTGATGATGATGTTAATGTGGATGTTGTTGCTGATCATGACAATGGTGATGATGTTGATGTTGATGACGAGGCTGATGCCGAGGCCGAGGCCGATACCGAAAAAGAACAGCATGAAGGTGGATAGGGTGACAAGGATGATGATGGGGAGGATGATGCTGTGAATGCGCAGAATGGGGGAGGCGGAGCCGTGGATGAGGATAACCAGGAGGCAGAAGAGGATGAGGATGATATTGAATGTTGGCCATGCTTATAACGAGCAGGCGATCATGCGAGAGAGCCTGAGGCGGAGGGGATCGATTCTTCCAGCCATGATGAGGAGCATGAGGAGGAGAGGTTGACTTTTCACGCACATATAGCACTTAGCAGGACGCTCGCATCAACGTACCAGGCAGTAGCAAAGTGTGGTGTTTGTGATGTTGCTGCTGCTGCTGCTGCTTATGTTGATGCTTGTTATGTTTGTGGCGGGCGGCTGTTTGTTCACCGAGGCAGTGCGAGAAGGGGAGAGGACAATAGGTACATGCTCGGGAATTGTGAGCCGCTGGCCAGGCTTCATATGGTGGCCAAGATTCCGCCAAACTTGCCGGGATCCCCGGCATTCTTCGCAGCATACTTGCAGGAGTGATGCCCTAGAAGACAAGGTATGCGTGGCAAAGCCATCATCAGACCGTTTTGCAGGGTTGATTTTTGCCTGCGTCGTAGCTTTAGGCTTGGTGCTTCTTTTTACAAGCGGTGCAGTCAGCGCTACTAGAATATCAGTCGAGTATTCTCGCTGATGCCCGCATTGGCAGCGTCCTATACGGATTTGCCTGTGCACTGAAGTAGCGCATATCATCCGCTTAGGATTAGATCTGCATTTGGGCATGCCACACTGGTGCGAGGCATCATCTCGAGCCATTTTTTCTATGTCTGTGGTATGCGAAGGCTTCCGGCACGCCGCTGGACCCAATGCTTTGCAGTTTGACGCAGTTCCAAGTTGTTGATTTGGGGGCGATGGGCTCGATCAGTCGAGCGATCCCAGCACATAGAGGGCCTGGGCAACTGGAAGGATATTCGAGCCATCCCTACCGAATTCGTTAATTTGGGGATCGGCTTCGTGACGACTGTTTTCACATCCTTGCTCTGAGCTCTATGCGAATGTGGGCTTGGTCGACTGTGCACTGTGGCTCATGCTATTCTTTGTCGTATGCGGTCCAGTGGGGTATGCAGGCACAGGATGATTCCTTCAAGCTTTCTCCTCCTCCTGTTTCTTTCTCCTGCTCCTCCACCTGGAGGTTGAGGGGCTGGAATACGGGAGGGAGCAGTATGAGTATGAGGAGTTTCGGGGTTTCTGTGGTGGTTATCGGAGGCGATCATGGGGCCACCTTGAAAGTCTTTTCCTGGTCTGGTGGGGACCTTCCGGGCGTCTTGGTGCCGTCTTCGAGCTCTCCCGAGGTGGCCTGGTGGAGCCGTTTTGTTGCCGCTGCTGCAGCTGACTTGGGGCAGTCGCAGGTCGTCTTGGACGGTTCTTGAGTCGTGCCGGGCCACGTTGGAGGCTTGTTAGGGCCTCCAGGCCGCTTTCTGCAATTCACCTTCTAAGTTTGTTTAAGGATGGTTTAAGAGGCTCGTAAGAGTTTTTTAGACGGTTTAAGGGGCCCCCGAGACGGCCCAATAGAGCTCCCAGAGGGGCCGAAGATATGTCCCAGAGAGGCCCCAGAGGGGGAACACGAATCGACATTCCGAGCCCTTCGCCCAAAAATGAACTTTGAGACCACCAGCAGGCCCCGAAGAGGCCCCCCACAAGCTCCAGGAGGTCCCCAAGAGGTCCAAATCGGGCCCCGAGGGGCTCCCAATACATCCCAATACGCAATCCGGAGGCTTCGGAGAAGCCTCCCTAAAGATCCCCAGCGGCATCCCAGAGGCCACTTCTGACCTACAAGCCAGGCACGGTGGCCAGATGGACCGAGGCCACTATCCACTTTGTAATACGACACCCATCGGGTTGGATGTATATTCGGGCTCCTTGGGCGAAGCACCGCCGTCTCCCTGTAGGTGTGTGGCTCAAGCGGTTGAGGAGTCAGGGGGAGTGGGCGTCTTCCCCCTGGCCAGACCCAGCCCCCTAGCGAGCTCCGTGGGGTGGAGGCGAACTCAAACACCTTCCGCCTTTTCCGAGCGGCGTTGCCCGCCGGAGGCGCCAGTCATGTCGGCTGCTTGTGCTCGCGTCCTTTTCGGCGCCCATCGGATGTTTCCGCCTTCCCGTGCAGCGCGGTGACGGCAAGAATGCGGGTACGATGATGGGCGTCGCCAAGAGAATGATGGCGAGCCGCCCTGGGGGGGCGGCCAATGGGCCTGAGTCCTGCGGCGGTGGTGACCGTATCTGAGCTGGTGGTTCAATCAGCGTATCACTGTGCGAGAGAAGTTCATCATGCACGTCTGTGCTGGCCCCATGTCAACATGCGCGCACCGTGCGTTTCGCAGCAGCCAGCGCGTCATGCGCGCGGGAGTTCCGTTGAAGTCGTTGGCCGCCGATGCCGCCGAGACGCGCACGCCGCTGCTGCAAATACAATGGGCTGCCCAGAGTTGCCGGCTGACGTGGCTGCCGCGACGCTCGAGGAGGAGGGCGAGCCCGTGACCGCGCCCCCGCCGCTGGGCGACGTGATCCGGGGTGGCCCGACGAAGCGCCCCGCGGCTGCTGAGCCGGCGGCGGCGGCTATCAGGGACGAGGAAAATGATGACCACGTCGCGGTGTTCGAGGAGGTCGAGAGAGAGAGAGAGAGAGAAAGAGAAAAAAAGGGAGAGAGAGAGAGAGAGAAAGAGAGAAAGAGAGAGAGAGAGAGAAATAAGGAAAGAGAGAGAGAGGGCCAGACAAAAAACTGTTGTCCTTGGCCAGCAACGCATTCGCAGAAGCAATAGATGGAAGCAAGGATGATTACCAGGCCCGCGTCGACACGCTGCGGGCGAAGTGGGATCGCGTCCGACGCCGCCGCGGGTCCGCGGAGGCGTCGCCTGCAAAGGCGGCGAGTGATAAGATTCAGCTCGGCGACGCGGCGCAAGCGCGCCCAGCAGGACAGACACCGGGGCCGCCGCGCCTGCCGAGGGCGCCGCGCGCGAGGAGACAGCTGACAAAACCATCCGTCGCACATTGGGTTCCAATCTCAAGAATGGGAATGACGACGACGAATCTTTGGACAGCGAAGAGGAGCGAGCCCCTGGAGCTCGACCTGCGGCGGCTCGCGGGCTTGCTTATAAGAAGATCGCCCAGGTGTTTCCTGGCCGGTTGTCCCAGACCGAGATGGAGGGGGGGACATGGCCAGGGCCTTGGCCGATGGCGATGCTGGTACCTCGACGGGTAGCTTCGCGCCCGTGGCGGCGAAATTGCCGCGGGCGGGGATCGGAGAAGAACGGTTTCGTGAGTTGCGCGCGCTGACGGCAGCGGCTGGCCCTATCCCAGTTGGCAAGGCGATTCACGCGCTGCATTACCTCGCCCGCCGCATCAAGGCGCTGCAGAAAACGATGCGATGTGGGCGTTCACGAACGGCGAAGTGGCTCGAGCTCATCCCTCCCGACAGCGGGGGCCGCTGTCTTTCAGTGGGGGACGAGGAGCCGGCGTCGGGTACCGAGGCGCGGCGACAATGACAACATGGCCGCCGTGCTTACACGTAGGCCTAGACGACGGGCGTCGACGAGGCGGCGACGGGGCGGCAACGGCGACAACATAGCCAGCAAACCGACATCTAGGCCCAGACGACGGGCGGCGACGAGGCGGCGACGGCGACTACGTGGCCGTCAGACCGACATGCCAGGGGACGGCGACGGCGACAACAGAATCGCCAGGCCGGCATCCAGGTCAGTCCCTTTCAGCAAAGAAGTAAGAACCCCTAGGCAGGTGCAAGCACTGCATCGGGAATACATCATATGAATAAATAAGCCCCCCTCCTTTGTCTGGGCCAGCCCACCCCGCGGCCATCGGAGGAAGCCCGCTGATACCCCTCCGGCTCGCTCCCCAAAGGCGGCCCGGAGAGGCCAAGAGGGTGCCAAGACGAGCCAAGAGGGTTCCAAGAGGCCCCCAGGACGGTGCAAGAAGGCCCCGAGCTGCCCAGCACGGCCCCGGAGGACTTTCAGAACACTCCCGGTAGGGGCCCAAGAGGCCCAAATCATTAAATTCCGATGGGAAACGCACATTCTTAGCACGTGCGAGTGTTCAGTTTTCGCGGCATCGGCAGAGGCTCGTCATCATCGAGAGGCGCCGGCGTCATGGAGCACCTGCTTTGATCCTGTCGGTGCGCTTCAAAGCAGAAGGCGCGTCGACGCCACTGAGCACGGTGCCTTCGCATCGGCAAGGGGCGACACGGTCAAGTTCTCGACTGCCACAAACCAACATATTATTATACATCGTGGTGAGAAACAGAGGGAAACAAGGGCTTCTATTTCAAAGCCGGCCGATAAGACGGTACGACGATCAGACGATACAGCGCGATAAGACGATAAGACGATGAGACGATATAGGGCCTCGCCAGACGATAGGACGATAAGACGATATAGGGCCTCGCCAGACGAGAAGACGACAATGCGATAATACTCATCGTCTTATCGCATTTTCGTCTTACCACTCAAAGCTATAGTTATCACCCATGGGTCATAGCTATGTTGCGTGACCCGTAGTTACTCACGACGACGCCGCCAACGACGACGGCCGCGACGACAACGACGGCTATCACGACGATGACGATTCCAGCTGAAGGTGTCTCCATAATGCGGGACGCCGTCCCCATAAATAGGGATGCTCCGACAAGGCGGGGACCGTAACGACGACCGCGACGACGACCGCCGCCGCGACCACGACGATGACGACGGCCGCGATGACGACGATGACGATTCCAGTTGAAGCTGTCTCCATGAAGCGGTCGACCGCCCCCATAAACAGGGATACCCCGGCGCTGGACGGCGCCGGGGGGCGCGGGGCCTCCCTTATGATTCATTATGTGCAAGTATCGGCTGCGCGTGGCTCGCCGCGGTAGCCGCGCCTCGGGGGCGGTTTGAGCACGCGAGAGAAGCGTCAACAAGCCAGGAACAGCCGCAGCAACGCAGAAACAAGCAATCGCGGAGCACATGCGCGTGCAACGCATAGATTGCACCACATAGCTTGCATTTTATATTTTGCAACCGTAGGTTGCATCACATAAACTGAACCACGTAGATTGCACCACATGGGTTGCACCACGTAGGTTGCGCTACACATGTTATACCACGTAGACTGGTTCACGTTGACTGCTTGCGCCACGCTTGCTAATATTTTCTGGCTGTCCTGGCATTCGGGGCAGCGCCAGAACGTGTTCGCCCGGTTTTCTCATCGCCCCCATCGTCAGCACCATCGCATTCACGGCAGCGCCAGAAAATATACGGTTTGCTAAAACATATTGTTTGGGGTCCACGCCGGCTGATATTTTTTGGCTGTCCTGGCACTGAGGGAAGCGCCAGAAAATGTCCTCCCGCCTTCCTCGCGCACGCCAGGACGGCCATCAGAAAGAATCGGGCCGGCATCATCGCGGCAAGGAAAAAGCACAAGAACGCTCAGAAACACGAGGGGCACCCGGCCGCCGTGATCGACGCGGTCATGCGCGACGCGCCCCGATCGCTACCCACGCCCGGGGCGATTTTCTTGGCACTGTTCGCCATGAGGCCGTAGCCAGAAAATCTGCGACGACGTCTGCGATAGTCGGGGTCGTCGTCGGCGTCGTCGCAGTCGTCTCTGCTCTGTCGTTGCCGTCGTTGTCGTTGGCGTCGTTGTCGTCGACGCCGTCGTCGCGGATTTCCTGGCGACGGCGCCTTGGCCAGGAGCGCCGGAAGATCGCCCCTTCGGATAGAGGAATCTTCGCGGGCAGCACCGGCAACTTGAGCCACTCGTGGGCCGTTCGCGGCGCATGGCGATTGCGCGTTTGCGTGGCTTTTCGCTTGCTCGCGACACTTGTGCCGGCGTCATAATGAGGGGCGCGCCCCGACCGCCACCGGCGCCAGGGGGATTTTTTTCTCGCATTGTTCGCCGCGAGGCCGTAGCCAGAGAAATCTGCGACGACGTCGGCGACAGTCGGGGTCGGCGTCGTCGTTGTCGTCGCCGTCGTCGTCGTCGGCGCGCCGTCGCGGTCGTCGCTATCGTCGCCGTCGTTGTCGTTGCTATATATATATATATATATATATATATGTGTGCGTGTGCGTGTGCGTGTGTGCGTGCGAGTACATACAGACAAATTTAATGTGTATAGATATATTTGTCCCCCCAACCCTTCGGCGTTGGGTTGTCGTTTTGAATCGGGCACTCTAGTCTCTTGTCCTCCCGCCTCCCTCCTCTCCCTTCCTGCCTGCCCGTTATCTGGCCTCCTACCTCGCCGTCCTACCTCGCCCTCCTGCATCGGGGTCCCCTGGGGGGTTGCGAATTGCGAAACCGTCGCCATTTTCGAAGGTTGCTGGGGGTCCAGCGGAATGACGTCCTACGCGGATCCACATTAGACCTCGCAATAGTTGAGGCGTTGCGAACTGCGGAACCGTCGCCATTTTCGAGTGCTGTTGGGGTCCAGCGCGGATCCAGATTCGACCTCGCCATCCCAGGGGGTCTGCGAACTGCGAGCGTCGCCATTTTCGAGGGCTTCTGGGGGGCCCAGCGGGATGACATCCTACGCGGATCCAGGCTCGACCTCGCCATTCTGGGGTGTGTGTGGGGGTGGGGGGGGGGAGGGCGACATGCGAAATTGTCGTCACTTTCGAGGGATGCTGGCGGATCCAGCGGAAGGACGCTGTAATGTGTTCAAAATAGACCTCGCCATCCTGGGGGGGGCTTGCGACTTGCGACTTGCGAAACCGTCGCCACGTTCAAGGGCTGCTGGGGGCTCCAGCGGAAAGACATCCTACGCGGATGCAGACTAGACCTCGCCATCCTTGCGGGGGTTGCGAATTGCGAAATTGTCGCCACTTTCGAGGGCTGTTCCGGTGGGGGGGCGGAAAGGGCCCAACGGAATGATGTCTTATGCGGATTCAGGCTAAATTTCGCAATCTTTTTTGTTGCGGGGTACGAACTGCGAAGCCACTGCCACTTTAGAGGGCTGCTGGGGTGTCCGGCGGAATGACGTCCACCGCAGAATTCCGATAAAGGCCTCGCCATCTTTTGGGGGATTTGCGAATTGTGAAACCGTCGCGACTTTCGAGGGCTGCTGGGGGTGGGTGTCCCGCGATAGTTTAATGTTTCCATGTAGGTCCGTCATTCGACTCATCCTTTGTACGCATCATCGCACCCAGTGGTTTATCTAAACCGCACTGCTACTAGTATTGGGACTGCTGTTCGAGCCGTGTTCGTTATGCTGACCAGTTGTATGCGTGGTTTGTTTCCTTGTATTTTCAGCTATGGTGCGTGTTTTTTTTGTTTGTCTTAGCACTCGAGTTACTTCGATATGTTCCCTGTCCCTCCTTTTTTTTGTCAGCGCTCATTCATACTAGACCTCGCCATTTGTGGGAGGCTGCGAACCGAAAAAGTTGTCGCCGCTTTCGAGGGTTGATGAGGGGTGCTCTGAGATGGCGTCCTATGCATATTCATATTCAGCTTAGGCGCCGCTATCCTTGGGGTGCTACGGAGTACGAAACCTTCGCCAGGTTAATTGGGGGGGTCCAGCGGAACGACGTCCTACGACGGTTCAGACTAGACCTCCCCATCCCGGGGGGTGGGGGTTGCGAACTGCGAAGCGGTCGCCAGTCTCGAATGTTGGTGGATTGTCCAGCGGAATGGCGTTCTACTCCGATTCAGAGTCGTTTTGCGTTCTTTCTCCGCGGGCCGCCCGAAAACTCGGTGGCGCGCCAGCGGGCGCAGAGCTCCCGCATTGCAGGGCGCAGCAAGGAAGCGGGGAGCTTGGTGGGCGAAATCGGCCTCGCATGTTCCTGGCACGGGCGATCGGCAGCTGATCCTTTGAAGCGTCAGAGCGACATGGCGCATGCCGCGATGCTTGTCCAGCGTGCCAGTGGGGAATGATAGCCGCCCTCCTTCCTCATCCTGCCTCTTCCGTTGTCGTCCTCTTCCTCCTCCTACCGTCTCCCTGCTGCTGTCGCGTTGACGTTTCGCCCCCTCGTCTGTCGCGTTCTTGCCCGTCGTTCTCACACCCAATTTTTGTTGAAGAGCCTGGGGCTTCATTATCGTCATTATGCTGCTGTCTTGTGAGTCGTGCGCTGCGCGCTCGATTGTCATATAGCTTGCACAAGCCAATGTCAGAACCTCTGCTGCCAGCAGCCATACTATTCTGGGCCAGTTCCTCTTGTGTCTTAGTGCAGACAGGTCAGGTACGTCGCAGGGCTCTTACATCTACGTGTCCATGTCCACGGTGACCGGGTTGAAGGCCGGAGGCCTCCGGGATGACTTTGGGGATCTCTTCGGGGGCCTCGTCCGGGAACCTACCGGACTCGGTCATGGGGCGTCTGGGAGGGCCTTTGGGGGGCCTCCTGGAGGTTGTGGGGCCTGATTAGGGCTTCTTGGGGGCCTGATTTGGGCCTCTTGGGGGCCTCTTGGGGGCCCCCTGGAGGTTGTGGGAGCCTCTGTGGGCCTCTTGGGGCCTGATTTGGGCCTCTGTGGGCCTCTTGGGGGCCTCTTGGGGGCCTCTTAGGGGCCTGCTTTGGGCCTCTTGGGGGGCCTCCTGGAGGTTGCGTGGGGCCTCTGCGGGCCTTGCTGGCGGCCTCGGGGGCCAACTGTTCGCGCGCCCCCATGTGGAGCCCATCTTGGGCCCCTCTTGGGTCTTGGGGGGCCTCTTGGGCCGTCCTGGGGGCCTCTTGGGTGACCTTAGGGGCCGTCTTGGGGCGTCGAAGGCCAGAACAATGCGAGAGCGTTCAGATCGTGGAACCTTTTGAGGGCAGCCGAGCATGTTGGCACATCGGGGCCCTCTTGGGGGGGCCTCTTGGCGCCCTCTTGGGGCGTTATGGAGGCACCTTGGGCCGTCTGTGGCCCATCTTGGGCGTCTTGCGCTGTCGGGCCGTCTTCGTAGCCTCTGGCGCCCTCTGGGGCGCTTCCTGGGGCCCTGTTGACCCGTCTTAGGGGCCTTCTAGGCACCAGACGCAAACAATTATGATTTTCTTTATGCGGTTCCTTGTCGTCTCGCTCGAGAGCTCCGTGGGTGCCTTCTGCAGCTTCGTGAGGCCTGTTCGGCCGTCTCGGGTGCATCGTGTGGCCTTTTGGGGGGTGTTTATGCGTTGGTAGGCTAGTCTTTGGGCCGTCTGGTCGGGCCCCGAGTCCGTTGTCGAGCTCTCTTTGGGTGGGCCTGCCGATCTTTCCAAGGGGGGGGTCTTGGTACGGCTCGGTAGCAGGGGCACATGTCTAATCTTACCGTTGCATGTGTTGTCCAGGTGCTTCTCTTATTGGTATGTGTTTTCTCGCGGCTCCTGCGCGGTACACTTTACTCCCAAAATGGGGGTCGGAGGATACAACGCGCAGTTCGGAGTGTCAGGTATGATGTTCGGGGTGGCTTTCCACTGCCAGCATCGTTTTTTTGGGCCGCCCGGCACAAAGCTCGCAGGGCGGTCCTAACAGAAGACAGCCGCCGGTGGCAGGAAGCGGGCGACAGCAGCGCAGGACAGGTTCGAGCGAATGAGGTCGAGGCATCTGTCGCAAAATGCAAGTCATGCGTCGTGAGCGGTACTCTGGGCCTCCTAGATGGGGTCCGAGTGGACCGGGTCGGAGGATCGCGCCGCGTCGCCGATGCATCGGCGATGCGGCTCGATGTGGAGCCCAAGTTTCCCCACGCCGACGTCGCCGATGCGTCGCCGACGTCGCCGATGCATCGCCGGCGCATCGCCGATGCATCGCCGATGCATAGCCGATGTATCGGCGATGCGCCGCGATCCTCCGACCACATCTACTCCGACCCCATCTAGGAGGCCTCTAGTGAATGATGCATTCTTGAAGTGTGAGGTCAGACAGATCCGGGGGAGCATGCAACTGATAGCCTGCAATGGTGCCCCGTCGCATCTATCGGAGCGAATGGCGCCTTTATGCAGCCACACTCTGCTGTAGCAGTGCGACCGCGCCAGCTCGGTCTGGCGATCTTCACGAGTTTTTCTTGTAGTGGCGTCGCATGGCAAGTAAACGCAAGGGCTTGCCGTGCGACGGGGACAAAGCATGCTGATGAGGGCGGGGAGGACAAGGATAATGATGCTGATGAGGCGGAGGACGACGATATTGACGGCGACGAGGTCAAAGAGAAAGAGGAAGGTGAGTAGTATTATTAGTGTCGTGGTTTTCCTTCGGCGCACAAATGGTTTGAGGGTTTGGGTTCGGATGCGAAAGCGGCGCGCAATCAGCACAAATTATATAATTTTGGCATTGCATTACACGGAATTGTGATAGCATTGTGTTAGCGCTTTGGCATTTCATGGCCATGCTCGCAGTGTGTTGTATCAGCACTGCACGCGCGAATAAAGTGTCGTATTGACACGTTGTTGTGAGTTCATGGCGTTTGCGTTTCAGGATTGTGTCTGCGTGGAACAAATTGTGTATCAGCATGGTGCTGGCATGGTGATCGCACTGCATCAGCACCGCATTAGGTTTACAATGTGAT
>CAUYUJ010014433.1:132500-155000 GCA_963575745.1 Prorocentrum cordatum | reverse complement strand
GGCCATTTCGGCACACCCGTCACGAAGATCGTGGCCCCATACGGAGCTCCACCGAAGGCGCCATTGGCAGGGTTCGCATGGCGGCTCGGGCCATTTCGGCACACCCCTCACGAGGATCGTGGCCCCATAGGAGCTCCACCGAAGGCTCCAGTGGCTGCGTTCGCATGGCGGCCTCGGGCCATTTCGGCACACCCCTCACGAGGATCGTGGCCCCATAGGAGCTCCACCGAAGGCCCCAGTGGCAGCCTCTCTTATGGCTCTTAGAGCCCTCTCCTGCTTCTGCTCCTCGGTCAGGGGGGCGCCGTCCTCGTCGTCGTCGGCGCCCGCGAAGACGGCCACGAACGTGTCCCTGAGCATGTCGGGCTCCGGCGGGAAGTTGTGGCCACATCGGGAGCGCGGGCGAAGATGTTATTCACAATTGCGGTAGTCACAACTGCGTATGGTTGGGTCTTTCGCCAGGCTAATTTGACTATGTTGGGGGTGTTTTTTATTTTTCGTCGAAAATCTCCCTGCAGGGGGACAGGCCCGACTGAAGACTAGGTTCTTTTTATTGTTCTTGGATCTGCCTCCTGCAAGGGGGACACTGCCCGAGCGAAAGCCATTGGGGGGAGAGGGAGGAGGGAGGAGGGAGGAGGGAGACTCCCGCTGGGGCCAGGGCGCCCGGGACCGCTGGGCCGAAGGCCCAGCGGGGAAGGGGAGGGGCGGGACGGCCAGCGCCAGAGCACCACGGCACACACGAGGAGCTCGAGCCTCCGATTGAGAGACTTGGCATCGCTCGGACGTGTGCAGTTTTCCTGCGGCGAGGACCATCGAGAAGCATCCTTGATCATTTGGCGAAAAATAAAAAAGCCACGCACGAAACCGAACGAAAACACCGGGAATGGACGTCCGAGCGATGGCCAGGAGAGAGCTCGGTCTTTCAGGCGCTCTGGGCGAGCCTGCGGCGACCACGTCGCGTCTTCAGATCTCTGCAGATTGGCCCGGGTCGAGATGGCAGCGGCCCTCCCTCCTGCAAGGCACAAATGACGATCTCGAGCCTGTGATTGAGACAGCTCATTTTTTCAGGCGCCCTGGGTGAGCTTTCGGCGACCACGTCGCGTCTTCGATCTTTTCGGACTGGCCTGGGTTGAAACGGCTATGGCCCCCCCTCCTGCCAGCTCGCGTGCGCAGAAGCAAGGAAGGGACATGAAAGGAAGGCACCGCTTGGCTGCGCCGCTCTACGTCGAGGAGCCGGCGCTGGACAAAAGAGAGAAGTTGGGACAGAACCATTTTTCTTGCACCGATTTCAGAATAAGCTGGGGACCTATATGAGACTTGAGGTGAGAGCAGCGAGCAACATACGGCCCCTCGGCACTACGTCAGTTGCAGCTAGGTCCCGATCCCGCACTTAGGCCGGTGGTGTGCCGCACCATGCACTGTGAGCCATCCATATATACGAAAGAGCGCGCTTGTGGCGCACTCCCCAGTAAAAGGGGCGCCCAGCTTCAAGCTACCCCCCCCTCCCTTGGAAAAGAGGGGGGGGGGTTCCGAAGCTACGCTCCCCCCTTTAGTGGGCATTTTTTAGCGGGGGGGGGCCTAGCTGAAGGAGGGTGGGGGGCTTCGGAAGCTACCCCCGCCCCCTCTTTGTCGCAGCTGTGATTAGTTTGCCAAGGGGGAGGGGCTTCAAAGCTACCCCCCGTCCTTTTCCGAAGTCCTGAGCCAGCCCTGGCTTACCTTTCAAGGGGGTGGGGGGGGCTTCGGAAGCTACCCCTCCTCCTTTCGCAGCTGAGACTGGTTTGCCAAGGGGGGGCTTCAAAGCTACCCCCCCTCCTTTTTTTTCTCGAGCCCAAAATTAGCCCAGGTTTCCCTTTCAAGGGGCTTCGGAAGCTACCCCCCTCCTTTTCGAAGCTGAGATCGGCGATCCGTTGGTTCTGGGTGCGTTTTTGCTTTTCGGCGCGTTTTTGTTTTTTGGCGCTGTTTTGGTTTTCGGCGCCGCCATGGTTTTCGACGATCGTTTGGTATTCGGCGTATCTTTGGGTTTCGGCGCTTCCTCGTCGGTTTCCGGCGCCCTTTTTAGTGTTCGTCGGCTCTTTGGTTTTCGGCGCCAGTTGGGTTTCGTTGCTCCTTTGCTTTTGGCGCTCTTTTGGTGTTCGGCGTCTCTTTGGGTTTCGGCGTCCCTCTGGTTTTCGGTTCCCTTTGTTTCGGAGTTCTTTCGGTTTTCGGCGCTCTGTTCGTATTCGGCGTTTTCTAGGAGTTTGGCGCCGCCTTGGTGTTCGGTTGTTTTTGCTGCTGCTGTGGAAGCCTGCGTGTGGGCCCTGGCGGTTAAGGCGGAAACTCATGTGGAAAAGGGAGGAGTCACAGCTGGTTTCTCTTGGGATGGCACGAAGTACTATGTAAGCTTTTATCTGGAAGAGCTCAAGCAAAGAAGTTTGTCGGCGGGGCTGGTGCCCGTCATCGTCAAAATGGTTTTTTATTTTTGGAGAGGACCGAGGATTTTGAGGCTCGGAGCGGACCACAGCCGGGCTGTACAGTATGCAGGCAGCGGACTGCCTGCAGGATCGTGCTTCAACACAATTTTTGTTCGAGCGTATGCGATGGAGCCGTTTGACGGCTTTGTTGGGCGCAACCCCGACGTCGATTTGTCGTCGTACATCGATGATGGCACTGTCAGCAGCTATGGGCATAATGAGTCTGTCATAGAATCGCTGGCGCGCGCTCCGACTCACCTCCATGCAGCGTTCACGCAGGAGCTCGGGGTTAACCTGGCCCCAGACAAGTTGATGGCCTTTGCCTCTGACCCCGATACTGCTCGTCGTTGCGGGGAACGGCTCGGAGTTTTGGCGGGTAAGGTGGGCACGCATGTGACCTCCTTAGGGTGTGATTTGGCCCCTGGGGGTAAGCGTAGTAAGAGGAGGCACCTTACCAAGCGGCGAAGACGTTTCCAAGACATGATTAAGAGGCATCGCGTGCTTCAGCGATACCCGAGGGCCCTCCCTCGTGATCGCGGTCGTATGGGTAAGATATACATCGCTGGGGTCAAGCCTGCGCTCACCTTTGGGGACACCATCGTCGGGGTGACCGACGCGGAACTTAAGCGAGCGCGCGGCGTTTCGTTGTCCTTCCAAGCCCCGAGGCACGCTGGCGTTTCCATGCGTGCCAAGGTTGCCCTTGTGGGAGACCCGCTTTGGAGGAACATGGTCGCGCCTGCGCTGGCCTGGGCCCAGGCGGTGTAGAGCGCCGTCACGCGACCTGGCTTTGCGCAGTTCTCAGTGGGACTCGATGTGGAGGGAGGTCAACAGGGAAGGACTCAGCTGGGGGAAATCCAGGGGACCAATCAGCAGGATGCATTTGTCGCTAGGCCGCATAGGCTGGAAGGCGGAGTCGCCGCTGGACTGGATTGATGACAAGGGAGCGGAACATAGTCTAGTGTACACCACCCCCTCCATGGTCAGTTTTCTGATGGAGAAGGGTGTCCAACGACACCACGAGAGGGCCCTGGCCGCGAAACACGGGTGGCCCTCAGGGAGGGGCTCGAGTTTGCGTGGAACCAGTTCGGCGCCTGGTCAACCCGCGTACCAAGGGAATAGGGCTGAGTGCCCACGGCAATTACTTGGTTAAGACTGCTTTCTGCAATGGGTTCTGGACTGAGGATCGTGCGAGAGCCTCAGGATACCTCTGCCTAGGACTTTGCCCGTTGTGCCAACAGCCCGACTCGGTCGGGCACCGTCTCTTCCAGTGCCAGCACCAGGACGTGGTAGCGGCACGCGAGGCGGCGGAAGTTACCGATCAATTATGTCGCGAAGCCGCTAACAGCGGAGATTTACTGTACACCAGTCTCATGATTGCGCATGCCATCTCGAACTGGCCCAGCCCCAGCGATGATCATGCACCACTTTTGTATGATGAGGAAGGCCAGGAGGTGGAGTGGAGTCAGTTTAACAGTGAGGGACTGCATCAGGCGGGAGATGGGTCGTGCATACCTCACACGATATCCGAGTTATCGAGGGCTGCGTATTCTTGGGTCTTCTTTGACGAGTTGGGACGACAGAAGTATATCGCCCGTGGCGCTGTCTGGCCCTCGCCCCCGCAGACAGGTCAGACTGCGGAGCAGCTGCAGTTGGCGTCGCTGCCGATAATCGTGCCACCGTTGTCGCGGGAGTGTTACAGCGATTGTATGAATGCAGTCAAGTTGCACAATAAGCTAGCCAGTGATCAAACCTCCCCGAAGCAGAGGCACGGGGGCTTGAGGCGAGGTGCCCTGATCCATATGCGCGATAACAAGTTTGTCCCAGCTGTTCACACGCCTGCTCATCGTAAGATGGAAGTCATAGATCGCCCGCCGCAGCCAGAACGCAGAGCAAGCCAGGCCAATTGGAGAGCGGACCGCGAGGCTAAACAGGCCATCGAGATTCACTCCCGTCCGTCCGGTGCCGAAGTCCAGCAGTTAGATTGGGCTCTCGAACAGGTCCAACGATGCGCTGGGCTCACGGCGGAAGTTTTACCGCTGTTTCCGAGGGCCTCCCATCAGAGGCCCCCTCGGCGCGCGAGGCCCAAGAAGGTCTTTAACAAAGCCGCGTCCTGGCACTCTCGGCAGAGTTGTCTGCGGGGTTTTAGGTGCTCGCTGTGTCTTGCTTTCTTCGGCGGGCGGGCCAGCGAGCGCCCCGAGCAAGGACGCGAAGGATTCCCCGATAGAGTGGCTGAGCTTTCGGCGTCGGCGCCTGACCACGGCCACAAGCTCGCGAGCACACAAGTGTGGAACGAGGCTCTTCTGCTGTTCTTCTGCATGGCGCGCGGTGCGTACTCGCAACGCAAGACAAGAAGCCTGGCGGCTCGATGCATGCCAGGCAGTTTGCGCAGTGGAGGCCAAGTCCTTTCGAGGCTTCGTCGGGGCCCCCACCCTTTGCGCAGCGCTGCGGTCTCCTGCGCCGAACCTGAAGAGCAGGTTCACAGGCAGGAGGCCGACGTTGTCTTGCAGGTGGCTCGCAAGGGTGCTATATCGGCCTCTGCCGCCCCGCTACCATGCTTGGAAGCTATCCGCGCCCGCATAGCGGCGCGGGAAGCTGCGAGGATGGTGCTGTGAATTGGCAACTGTCAAACTGGTCGGGCAACGGTGCCCCCCCCCAAAAATATATATATATATATATATATATACATATATATATATATATCAAATTGTTGACGCATCTTTGACTTTCGTCGCCCTTTGGTTGTCGGCGGTCTTTTGGCTTTCGGAGCCTTCCTGTCGCCCCAGGGGGGAGGGCTTTCCAAGCCGCTCTCCTCCTTTAGCCGCGCAGGGAGGGAGGCGGGAGGGGCTTCCGGCAGGGATCGCCCAAGGGAAAGGGGCGTCCATGTGGTCTTCGGGGCCGCTCCGGTCTTCGGCGCAGCTTTGGTCTTCGGCGTCGCGCTAGTATTCGGCAATGTGTGGGTTCTTGGGGCATCGTTGGTTCTCGAGGTCCTAGGTTTTGTTGGCGCTCTGTCGGTGTTCGGCGGATCGGAGGTTTCCAGCGTCTGATCGGGCTTCGGCGCCCTACTGGTTTTTGGCGCTCCTGTGGTCTTCGGCGCACTTGTAGTTTTTTCCGCGCCGTTTTGGTTTTGTTCGGGTTTCTTTGTTCGTCGGCGACACTTGTTGTTTTCGGCGTTCTTTGCGTTTGCGGCGCTCCTTTGGTTTTCGACGCCCTGTCGGCTGTCGGCGCATATTTTGATTTTTTTTCGGCGCCGTTGTGGTTGTCGGCGCTCTTCTGGGTTTCGACGCGCTGTTTTTTGGGGGGTATTCGACGCATTTTGGGGGGTTCGGCGCCTTTTTGGTTTTGGGCGCTCCTTTGGCGTTCGGTGTTTTTGGGTTTTCGGCGCCATTTGGGTTCTCGGTGCGCCTTTGGTTTACGGCGCTCCTTTCGTTTTTGCCACTCGCTTGGTTTTCGGCGCGCCATTGGTTTTCGGCGCATCCTTTGAGTGTGGCGACCTGTTGGTTGGCGGCGCCCTTCGGTTTCCGGCGCGCCTTTGGTCTTCGGCGCTTTCTTTGTTTTCGGCGCCCCTTGGGTTCCGGCGCTCGTTTCGTTTTTGGGGTTCTTTTTAGTGGCTCTTCTTTCGTTTTCGTTCTCCCTTGGGTTTCCGCGCTCTTTCGTTTTTCCGCGCTCTTTGACTTTTCGCGTTCTTTCGGTTTTCGGGGCAGCGTTGGGTTTCGCAGCTCTTTCGGTGTCCGGCGCCTGTTGGGGGGGAAGGGGGAGCTCTGCTGTCGAGCAGCAGAAAAAAAGGAGGAGGGGGTCGGAGTGCACCAACTATACACCAACACCGATCCTGGCCCAGGATCACCCTGGGCCCAGGATCGGTGTATATGCCTTCTTGCGCAAGGCAGGAGGGCGTATACACCGATCCTGGGCCCAGGGTGATCCTGGCCAGGATCGGTGTTGGTGTATAGTTGCTGCCTTCCTAGGGGGAGGGGGGGGGGCTTCCTGCGGGGGAGGACCCGAGGGGAGGGGGGGCTAGCTGCCCCATCCCCCTTTGGGAAAGGGGGGACAGGGCAGGGGGGGCGGGGGGAGCCTGCGGCGCGTCAAAGGCGGGGAGGGAGGGGGTTTCCGGGAGGTTCCAGGCGGGGGCAGCTACGCCCCCCCCCCTTTTTGGGAAAGGACGGGGGGGGTAGCTTCCAGAGCGCGAAGGAGGGGGGGGGGGGGGGGAGCTTCTGAGGGGCGGAAAAAAGGGGGACTTCCGTCGGGGGAGGTTCAAGGGGGGGAGCAGCCAAGCCTCCACCCCCCTTTGGGAAAGGAAGGGGGGGGGGGAGCTTCCAGAGCGCGAAAGCGGGGGGTGTAGCTTCCGAGGGGCGAAAAAAAAGGAGGGGGGTTCCCGCTCAAAGGGGGGGGGGGGGGGTAGCTAAGCTCCCCCCCCCCTTTGGAAAGCAAGGGGGGGGAGGGGGGGGGGGGGGGGGGAGGGGCGCTTCGGGAGCGCGAAGGAGAGGGGGGGGTAGCTTCCGAGGGGGCGAGAACACAGGAGGAGGGTGGAGGCGTCCGGCAGCGCAGGGTCAAGGTGGGGGGAGGGCAGCTAAGGATGACGCCCCCCTTTTGGGAGTGCGTTCCACTACTCGCACAGTGCCTACTCGCAAACGTCCGAAAACAAAAACACCTGCCTGCTTCGATGTATTTTTTTCTTGGATCTTCCACGGCGAATCCAGGTCACTTGCGAGTAGTCACCTTGCGAGTACTGGAGCGCGCTTGTCTACCCCCTGTGGGAGTGCGCCGTGGGCGCGCCCTCTCTCAGGCATATGCCCCCTTCGCAGCCCCGGCCAGGCAGAGGCCGCCGAGACGGGACGGAGAAGGGGAAAAAGCGGGAGGGAGGCCGAGGTCGGGCGAGGCGTCTTTTTGCAGGCACGGGGGCCAGAAGGCCCACCGGTCAAGGGCGTAAGAAACGCCCCTACCCTGGTTTACGAGGCGCTGTGCGCTGAAACTCCTGTGGGCTGACAGGGTAAACCCTGCGTGATGTGCCGCGTCCTGGCGGCTCTAGGCTTTGGGGGTTCCCAGGAGGTTTACAGACCACGCACTTGTAACCCAGGGTAGGGTCGTTTTTTCATCCCTCAAACCGGGTCAAGAAGCATGCCGAGGCTATGCATTGCGATGCTACGCCATATTGTGATGCGCCATAGTATGGCGTGCTAGTTAGCCGTGCCATGAATTGATTCGTCGGTGTTACGCCGTGCATCGCTGTATTGTGCAACTTGTTGCATTGTATGGTGCTGAGTCGCTTTGACTTGCACGTGTACGTATGCCTTCAGCAGATCAGGAATAGCCCTACTTGGGGCCGCGCCTGATTGACATAATGATCCTGGCCTCTCAGGAGCATCCTTGAGAGGACCAGGGGCCACCTCAGAGCCATCAAAGTGCCTTGTGCCACATATCGAAGGTCATTCAGGGCTATCCTGGGCTACCCTGGGATGCATCTGGGGCCATCTTGACCCCCCCCCATGGCCGCCTCGCGGCCCCGCCCGTGCAGATCCCCTGGGAGTGGATATTGGGAGGGACCAAACGTTCCTCTCTTCCAGGAAGGGAAAGAAGGTGTGTGTTGGAAGATTTGATCTGCTTGACCTTTAACCACGCCTGGGGGATTGGCCAGATTACCTCGCCCACAGCCCAGTTATCGCCTCCATTGACCTCGTGGGTCTAGCCGAGGTGAGCTTCAGCACCAGAACAGAATTTCAGGCGATCAGGCTCAGGGAAACAGTCGAAGCTTCCCGAGCCCGTTTCGATGTCTCCCTCTCCTCTTCTTTCCGCTTGCTCTTTCATGGGCAGTTTTGGCTAACATTTTCAAGCGAGGCCCTACATGTAGCGGCACGGCAATTACAGGCGATGCCCCGCCGCCCAAACATCATGTCTCCTGTGGTCGATGGCAGAGTAGAGAGCGCGCCTATGGCTGCGTCCCCAGGCTCCCCACTAAGGGTTCCACCAGTCTCGACGGCGTCCCCAGCGCTAACGACCAGGTCTACAGTCACAGTGACCGACATGCGGGTATGTTCGCCGTGTAGATCGGTGGCGCAGTCGCCACCGAACGGCGCTGGTCAGGAGATATGTCGCGCAGCTCGTGAGGGCGACCAGCCCTTTGATAACGCCGAGGTTGAGGATCACTGCACGACCGCGGCAGACTCCATGCGGACCATGCCAGCACATGTCCGACGCGTGACGACGACAAGTGCTCTGAGCTCTCAAACGCAGGGCAGCCCCGTCAGGGACCAGATGACAAAGGCTTCCAGCATCATGATGGACGTGATGAGGCTCATGTCGAAGACGGGCTACATCTCCACGTCTGGCAGCAACTTAAGCCTGACACCAGCGACCATCGTGAGGGAGCAGCACGAGGCCGACGACGAGGCCCGCATGCCGACTCGGAGGTGTGGCGTGTCAGTTGCTGTGGTGGGCGCGGCCTTCTTTGCGCTGATATCCGCTGCGTGTTTGGGGGTGGTGCTCGGCTTCTTCGAGCACCACGGCCGTATGCTCGCAGAGAAAGCGGAAGGCGTGTTCAGGCGATACGCGGAGCAGTTGCATCTGCGCCCAGACGATCCCGTCACGCAGTCTGCGATCGAGCAGGGCGTCCTGGAATTGCAGGACGAGTTGCAAAGCATGTGCGACGCTACCCGCCTCATGATCGTCGTCGCGCTCCTCATCGTACTTGGGGTTGGTACAGCTATTGTGGGCACAGTCGGCATCTTGATGTCGCGGAAGTTGAGACTGCTGGGCAAGCTTAACGAGCTCATGGAAAAGTTGAGCACCCTCAATCTCTCAATGGACTCCGAAGAGTTTTCGAGGTTTTGCCGCGGCAGACGCTCGAACATGCACGAGATTGCGCAGCTGCAAGACACGTTTGACCGCCTCACCAAATGTATAGTTCTGTTCGCGCGTTTTGTCCCAGAGACCGTGGTGCAGCGCATAGTGCATGGAGACAGGCGGGCCACAAGGTTATATGTGGATAATCGCTGTGCGACGATAATGTTTTCGGACATCAAAGACTTCACCAGCCTGTCGGAGCAGTTTGCCCACCTCAACCCACGCAGTATGCTCTTCCTCCTAACGCGATACTTTTCCGTCATGACGCACATCGTGGAGGCGTATGAAGGTACGGTGGGTGAGATACTCGGGGATGGCCTCCTTGTCTTCTGGAATACTCCGGAGAGCGTGCGCAACCATGCCACCAAGGCATGCGCCGCCGCACTGGCGCAGCAGGTCGCGCTCAAGTACCTCAACCAGCACTTCGCGTCCATGGGTCTGCCGCAGCTGGAGATCCGAATTGGGCTGCACACGGGGCAGGTGCTCACGGGAAATTTCGGCAGCCTCACCAAGATGAAGTTCGGCTGCATGGGCGACACCGTAAATTTGGCGAGCCGGCTCGAAGGGCTTTGCAAGGTGTACGGCGTGGGCATCGTGTGCTCTGGCAGCACCCACGGGGCCCTGGCCCAGAAGCAGGGCTTCTTGTGCCGCAGGCTGGACAGGGTGAAGGTGAAGGGCCGGGACGAGCCCACTGAGGTCTACGAGGTGATAGGGCGTGACGAGACCTCCATTCTGCCTGCCGCTTTCCAGGAGGCGGCGGACTCAGCGGCAGCTCATGTCAGCAACGCTGGCACTGTGCACAGCGTTGGCTGCAAAAGGTCGGCACGCTTTTCGCGCGGCAGCAGTCTGGCTCCCCGAATCCAAGATGTGGTCATCGAGGCCATCGGTGGGCTGTATGCGCTGTGTCGAGGGGTCAACGACGGGCTGGAGTCCATCTGGGATGACTTGAGCTTCGAGGAGGACGTGGGGAAACCAAACAATGTTAATATTATTATCTGCAAGGGCTTCGCCCCCTGCCGCCTGCCCCCTCTCTGTCAGAATGGAAAATATCAGAGTCGCATCGGTGCGTCTCGGCGCTGCCTTGGCGCATCTGGGAACATCATGCGGGGGCGGATAGGAATCATCAGCACATATTGAGACGTTGATGTAATGCTAGTGGTTGTTGGCCCATCTTGCCACCGTGTCTGGGTTGTGGGTCTGAGGCCTCTTGTATATGTGTTGGGGTATCGTGGGGAGCCTCTCGGGGGCCTCTTGGAGGCGGTTTGGCCGCCTCTTGGCGGTCTCTTGGGGCCTCGTGGGGTATTTTGGGGGCCTCTTGGGGGCCTCTTGGGGGCCTCTTGGGGGCCTCTTGGGCGCGTCTTGGGCGCCTCTTGGGGCCTCTTGGGGCGTCTTGGCGGCTTCTAGGCGCCTCCTGGGGCTTCTCGGGACAAAAATGTAAAATGTTCGGTTCGTGGTCCCCTGCTTGGGCCCCTCTTGGGGCCGTCTTGGAGCCCTCTTGGGCCGTCTTAAGGGCTTCTTGGGCCATCTTGGAGCTCCCTTAGGCCGTCTTGGGGCCCTCTTGGAGGCCTCTTGGGCTGGCTTGGGGCGGTCTTAGGAGCTTCTTGAGCCGTCTTGGAGCGTCGGAAAGCAGCACATGCGAGAAGGCCGAAATCCTTCAATAACTTCCGTAAAATCAGCCGTGTTGAGCTCTTGGGGCTCTCTCAGGAGGCCTCTTTGAGCGCTCTTGGGGCCTCTTGCGGTCCTCTTGGGCCGTCTTGGAACCATCTTCGGGCGCCTTGGAGCACTGTTGGCCTCGGCAATGCAAATATGGCGTAATCTGCAGAGGATTATGGCCTCGGGGACGCGAACATTGCGGGTTGTTGCCTCAGGGACCAACAATCGAAATATGCTGCAAAGGTTGATTGCCCTGGGGACGCGGATATCTATATCGGATTATGGCTTCGGGGACGCGAATCTTTTAATTTACCAGGGCTTGTGGCCTCGGGAACCCAACATGTTGTAATTTACCGAAGGTTCGTGGCCTCGGGGACGCGACAATTATATAATGTATAAGGGATCACGGCCTCGGGGGCGCGAATCTCAAGTATTTTTACGTGTTCCACGCCCCCCCGGGAAAGTTAATTGCTCTTTTGGGAGACCCCCTCGCGCGGACTTCAACAATGTACAATTGGAAGCAGAAGGCAGGACTGTAACATTGGAGACTTGAAACTGCCACTGCTCCGGGGAGCAGCAACTTCGGCCTACAGCCTGGTGGCCCCACAGGGGGGCCGGCGGATTCTTCGATGGATTTGTCCTGGGGTGCGTTCTGATTAAAACTTCGATGCGAATCCAGCCGTGGCGACGAGGGCCTCCCAGGAGACCCAAAAAGGCGAAAACGACGGAATTGTAGCGGTATCAGTACAGTGCCATTTTTTATACATGCTCCGCGTGCGGATCATGTATAACAAATGCAGGGACTTAGTATCAAAACTCATATGTTTAAACAAAACTCCGATGTATTAAAAACTGCCTTGTACATCCCCCTCTGAGGACGAGCACATGAGCGTACTGACCAGCTCAATAGGCCTCGTGGGTGCCGTGCGGGAGATGTCGATCACGGCCGAGCAGCACTCGAGGGCCGCCAGGTACGAGGACGCCCTGACCGCCCTGCAGCAGGGGGAGTTCTCGGTGGCCTACCGGCTGGCCAGCGAGCTGCTGGAGGACACCCCGGGCGACTTGGCTGCCGCCAGATTGCGCGACATGGCGAACGATGGATGCATGTGCAGACAGATGACTTGAACGGCTAACCTCCTTTACAGTAGAGTGTCCTCGCATCTGGCAGCTACGTAGAGCAGATTCGTGAACACATGATTCCGAAGCTGGCACCATTGACGTGGTGGTGTCCACCTCCGCCTGAGAACTCAGAGCCTGCTAGGAGGTTTGGGCAGACGCACACAGGGAAGCGACTGCTCTTCGAGGGGTCGCCGTGCAGGCAGTCCTCGCGGCACCGCCCCATGCTGCGTACACCGCTTCGTCGCCTTTTTTTGTTTTGCCGGGGAGCTGGCGCATCGAAGCACGGCTGCAGGCACAGTCAGCCAGCCTGCGGCACTTCTGCCCCCCTGCCCGCGCCCGCACCCGTGCCCGCCTCCCTCGGCCCTCTCCCCGCCGCCCCGCGGCCCTCCCCGCGTGGCCTCCCGGCCCGGCGCGTGCGTTGTGCACAGCCAGACAGCCGCACACGCTCTAGGCCGGAGGTCTCCTCACCGACGCTGGCAGCTTCGCGGCGGTTTTCGGACGTTCTCGTCGCTTCGCGGCGGCTTTCCAGCCTCGGGATGCGCTCCGGCAGCTGCGCCTCGCCGAGGGTGTTTCCGGGGGGGCCGAAGTCGTTCCAAGCGGCTGCCGGAGGCCCGAACTACGATCCGAAAACCATCAGGGCGCCGCCCGCCCCGGAGCTGGAGCCCGCCGAGGGGTCGGGGCGCGCGTATCGGGGGCGGAAAAGAGGGGGGTGATGACTAGGGGGGGGGGGATAACATGGCGGGGGCCATGATTGTTTCCCCAGATTTCATGGCGCCTCTTCTCATTTCATTACGTCCCTGGCCCCCCCCGCTGGGCCGCGCACATGTCGCCGGTCATGATTTGCACCCCCCCCTCTTGGACACCCCCCTCTTGGCCGCTCCCGAAGACCTCTACTGATCGATGAATCATTTTCGGCCAGGCGCTTGCTGCACGGGAGGGGTGTACAGCGCTCTCTCGGCCAGGCGCCCTTGTGCCACACGGCGCTCGGCGCGCCTTCCTGCTGGACGCGCAGGGCACTCTCCGCGGGCTCTCTCCGCACGATCGTGCGACGCCGGGGCGCGCGCCAGGTCAGCGAGGGACGCACTCGGTAATGGCCTGACGAGCCGCAGAACAACTGTGGAGGTGACGCTCTGGTGTGGAAACTGGTACGACGCGACGATGGCGAACAGCGGCCCGAATGTCAAGCACACGGCAGCCACATCACGACGCGCCGATGACAGGACATCGGAGGTTGGGGGCTGAGATCGCATCGGAACGGAGGCCCCCAACCAGGAAATCGTTCCGTTCCGTTCGTGCCGTGCGTGCGGGCGGGGCGAGGCTGCGTGGGCGCGCGAGAGGAATGAACCCGCCGCTGCTAGGGCGAAGTCAGGACAAATGATTCTCCCCCGCCCACCCGTCCGGCAGTGGCTCGCGGTGTCCCGTGGTGTCCCGTGGTGTCCCGTGGTGTCCGTCGTTGCTAGGGCGAAGTCAAGACAAATGATTCTCCCCCGCCCGCCCGTCCGGCGGTGGCTCGCGGTGTCCCGCGGTGTCCCGTGGTGTCCCGTGGTGTCCCGTGGTGTCCGCCATTGCTAGGGCGAAGTCAAGACAAATGATTCTCCCCCGCCCGCCCGTCCGTCCGTCCGTCCGGCGGTGGCTCGCGGTGTCCCGCGGTGTCCCGCGGTGTCCCGTGGTGTCCCGTGGTGCCTTGTTGAGTGAGATCGATAGTGAGATCGATAATTAGTGAGATCGATGTGGTGCCCCGAGGTGTCCCGTGGTGTCCCGTTGAGTGAAATCGATAGTGCAATCGATAGTGAGATCGACAGGTGTCCCGTGGTGTCCCGTGGTGTCCCGTTGAGTGAGATCGATAGTGAGATCGATAGTGAGATCGATGTGGTATCCCGTGGTGTCCCGTGGTGTCCTATGGTGTCCCGTTGTTTGAGATCGATAGTGAGATTGATAGTGAGACCGATAGTCAGATCGAGAGGTGTCCCGCGGTGTCCCGTGGTGTCCCATGGTGGCCCGTGGTGTCCCGTTGAGTGAGATCAATAGTGAGATCGATAGTGAGACCGACAAGTGTCCCGTGATGTCCCCTGGTGTCCGATGGTGTCCCGTTGAGTTAAATCGATAGTGAGATCGATTGAGTCAGATGTTGGTTTCCCCCCTCTCCCCCCCACACAACCTCCTTGTCACCCGAAGGGTGGTCGAATAGATATGTCGTGTATGATGCCCAGTCGTGATGTAGAAGGGCACGTCGATGCAGTTGGTGAATACTGCACAGGCAGTATGGGTGACATAGCCACCTGTACAGGACGCCAAACGCACCCTCCCACCAGGCAGACGTCCGCGCAGCGCAGACTACAACTGGAAACGTTTCCAAATTTTCAACCATCCAGCGCTGGACGCGGCCTTGGAACTGAGCCCAATGGATCCTCCTGTGGTGGTGAGAGAGAGAGAGGCCAGCATTTCTACGGAGGCGCGCTTGGTATCTAGGTCACCGCTGAATGCACCTGCGCGTCTGTGTGGGCCATCGAATCCTGGAAGGCCCATTCGACACCGAACTCCGATGCAACATCTAAGTGTTTTTGTGCGGCACTGTCTCCCCGAAACAGCGTTTGAGTCCACATTCATGTTCAAACATACATCCGTACAGCTTGTTTGCCGAACTTGCTCCCCCAGGCAATTCCTACGGAAACACACTGGCATTTCACGTCACAGTCGCACCACCCCCAGCGGAACCTTCGACCCCTGGATGGAATTGTCGGGTTCGCTTCGTATTCTTGATGGGGGAAGCCAGTTCCGACCGGGCACCCGAAAGCACACTCCTGGAGGAATACATGCGTCGCTCGCGCGAGAAATCATGACTCATTCCGAATTGCCTTGTCCCCAGAACACAATTACGCAGCCGTGCAGTGCCTTCAGTAAGAGAGAAGTGCTTGGATGATTTAGAAGTCCAGAACCACCAACATACGTATTGTTTGGATTGAGCTTTTGATTCTCGGGGCCCCAGAAAAATATTGGTCAGTACGTAGCACCCCGCAGATGTGGATAAGAGTGAGGGGGCGGTGGGGACGTCGGCAGTCTGCGAGACTCTGAAGAAGCCCACCGCAGGCGCCGATTTTTTCGTTCAACCAATGTGGGTAGGTCGCGGGTGGGTCGCAAATGGGTGGCGGCTGGGTCGCGGCTGGGTCGTTGTTGGGTCGCGGCTGGGTCGCGGCTGGGTCGCGGGGTGGGTCGCGGCTGTGTCGCGGATGGGTCGCGGGGTGGGTCGCGGGTGGGTTGCGGGGTGGGTCGCGGGTGGGTCGCGGGGTGGGTCGCGGGTGGGTCGCAGGTGGGTCGCGGGTTGGGTCGTATGTGGGTCGCGGGGTGGGTCGCGGGGTGGGTCGCGGGTGGGACGACGACAATTAAACAAACAAACAAATGAACAAACAAACAAACAAACGAACAAACAACAATACCAAGAACAACAACACCAACACCAACAACCACAACAATAACAACACCACCACCAACAACAGCAACAACAACAACAACACAACAAGCATAATCCTCACCACGGATCCCCACTTCAGCGACGCACCTAGGGACAATGAATGACCATTCGGCTCCCTCACTCTGACAACGAGCCCGCCGCAGGTGCCGTTTTCTTCGTTAAATCGATGAGGGTAGGTTGCGGGTAGGTCGCGGGTGGGTCGTGTCGCGGTCGGATCGCGGGTGGACCGCGGGTGGGTCGCTGTTGGGTCGCGGGGTGGTTCGCGGGGGGGTGGGTCGCGGGAGGGTGGCAAATGGGTCGCGAGTGGGTCGCGGGTGGGTCGCGGACGGGTCGCGGGGTGGGTCGCGGGTGGGTCGCGGGGTGGGTCGCGGGTGGGTCGCGGGTGGGTCGCGGGTGGGTCGCGGGTTGGGTCGCGGGGTGGGTTGCGGGGTGGGTTGCGGGGTGGGTCGCGGAGTGGGTCGCGGGTGGGTCCCGGGTGGGTCGCTGGGTGGGTCGCGGGGTGGGTCGCGGGATGGGTCGCGGGGTGGGTCGCGGGTGGGTCGCGGGGAGGACGACGACAATAAACAACAACGACAACAACAACAACAACAACAACCAACAACAACAACAACAACAACAATCATTTAAGACTGGGGACACTCCGTTCTCACCAGTGCCAGGGTTTTCATAGGAGGCGGGCAATACCCCCACTTTGTGGGGGGGCCGGTTCAAGCTCTACCAAGTTTCCAAACGACTCTTCGCCACCACCCACACCCAGCTTCCCGCCCTATGACGTTCGGACACTTCACTTCGTGGCCTGCGGACGACCTTGGCTACTACACTGGCGCATGGGTACAGTGACTTGTTGTGGTAACATTTTGTGGAAGCTAGCTTAGTATACGACTTTTCCCCCTGTTCCAACACTGGACACCTGTACCGTTTTCCGACGTTTTTCCGTTTCTGTACCACACAAGCGAAGACACTTATTTTGAGTGGTACCACGTGCGTGGCGCCAGCATACCACAGGACTTGTTTCCGTTGTTGTGAGACGATACATGCTCATTCTTGTTCTGTGGTTGTCGTTCCGGCCTCAATGTGCAATACTGGCTCATTCGTCTACGAAATACACGTGACTAGCTCTCTCTGGTTGGAGGTCCTGATGGTTGTGGTTGTCCCGATGGTTGTCGCGATGATTGTCCCGATGATTGTCCCGATTGTTGTTCCGATGGTTCTCCCGATGGTTGTCCCGATGGTTGTCCCGATCGTTGTCCCGATGGTTGTCCCGATGGTTGTCCCGATGGTTGTCCTGATGGTTGTGGTTGTCCCGATCGTTGTCCCGATGGTTGTCCCCATGGTTGTCCCGATGGTTGTTCCGATGGTGGTCCCGATGGTTGTCCCGATGTCAGCGATGCCGGATCCTCACGCCCCCCGCCGGAGGAGGAGGAGGAGGAGGAGCAGGACAAGGCGCGGCGGCTCTGGACACATACGTGCTCTGGAGACATACTAAAGAGACGAGTCTTTGTGCTCATCATCTTCTGGCATACGCCTGTCTCTAATGGCGCGCATCGGGCGCAATACTGCAAGCTGCGCTCCTGGCAGCAATACATCAGGGGCCAAGTGTCCAAGCATTGTGCCGATACGCCTCCTCGCGGATACATCGCCCGTGCGTGCGTGGGGCGCCAATACCGCCAGGACGCCCTGGACATGCGCCGGCATACCCAGATCCACCTGGTAATCCATGACATTCCCATACTCGGACTGCCCGAAAGAACGCCATACTGGCATGTGCCACCAATGGTCCTGCTTCGGGAAATAGGTGATACCATCCTTGACGTCGTCGGAGGCATTCCACAGAGCCATAGATGGCGGCTCCATACCCATGGATCCCGTGTGTGTTGCCACAAATACATCCAGGCTCGCCATGCGCCTGTATGACAGACCTGATACCACCTCGGAATGCACGTGAATACGCAGGAGCTGCAACAGCCTGCGCAAGCCAGCATACACCCAGCCGCCGTGCCCGACGAAGACGTGCGATCTCCAGTTCGCTATACCGGCTTGGGTGCACAGCCGATGGAATACTTCCGAAAGTGTGCCCAGATACTTCGCGGCTGAATCTGCGAAACCAGAAAAGTTGCCGAATACCAAGCCAGGGTAGAAGTATACCGCGAACGCCATCCACTCTGGGGTCTGGATGCCTCCCATACGGCGCTGGTTCTCGACCATACCGTTCTCCTTGGACTGGCGCGTACTCTCCGGCGTCGAGAGGCAGAGGCATACACCCGTGAGTCCCTGCCACATACACGGAAAGTACACAGCAGTCGCGAACCACGTGGTCTCGCGCAGCACCTTTCAGGAGAGACAAAAGTACCACTACCACCAGCTAGGGGGGTGGCCGCGCCTTCCCCTCGAGCTGGTGGCACCTCGTTCCGGGCACTCTCTGGAGGCATACCCGGAAGGAGGTGCCACCAGCTCGAAGATGGAGCGGCCACCCCCCTAGCTGGTGGTAGTGGTACTTTTGTCTCTCCTGAACCTTGAGCCAGTGGAATACCAACCCGTCCCCGCCGGGTGGCATAGCCCAGCGCCTCATACCCTCGGCCACCTCCTCGTTGGATGGGGTATACTCCCCAGTCTGTTCGTCCCACTGCCCTGCCATTGCCAACAATGCGGACGCGCGTGTGTATATGGAAAGAGATACGGAAAGCGAAATACGACTGGAGCACAAATGGCTAAGGCAAACGAATGATGCTGTGGGAAAGTGCCAAAGTCCATACGAACAGAAACGAAGCACATACATGTGTCACACTGATAAGACAACTCACACTCACAAGCAGGTTAGTCAACACATTGGCACATGATACATTTGATACATATTGCACATGATACATATGATAAACATGAGACAAGGACACACAACAGTTGGTCACATTTTTGGGGCAAATTTCAGACACATGCATTTGTTATATATGATACATATTGCACATGATACATATGATAGACATGAGTCAAAGATACACAACAGTTGGTCACATGTTTGGGGCAAATTTCAGACACATTCATGTGTTATATATGATACATATTGCACATGATACATATGATAGACATGAGACAAAGACACACAACAGTTGGTCACATTTTTGGGGCACATTTCAGACTCATGCATTTGTTATAGATGATATTGCACATGATACATATGCTAGACATGAGACAAAGACACACAACAGTTGGTCACATGTTTGGGGCAAATTTCGGACACATGCCTTTGTTATATATGATACAGATTGCACATGATACATATGATAGGCCTGAGACAAAGACACACAACAGTTGGTCACATTTTTGGGGCAAATTTCGGACTCATGCATTTGTTATATATGATACATATTGCACATGATACATATGAAAGACATGAGACAAAGACACACAACAGTTGGCCACATTTTTGGGGCAAATTTTAGACACATGCATTTGTTATGTATGAGTCATATTGCACATGATACATATGATAGACAGGAGACAAAGACACACAACAGTTGGTCACATTGTTGAGGCAAATTTCAGACGCATGCATTTGGTATATATGATACATATTGCACATGATACATATGATAGACATGAGACAAAGACACATACACATGCATTTGTTATATGTGATACATATTGCACATGATACATATGATAGACATGAGACAAAGACACACAACAGTTGGTCACATTTTTGGGGCAAATTTCAGACGCATGCATTTGTTATAGATGATACATATTGCACATGATACATATGCTAGACATGAGACAAAGACACACAACAGACGGTCGCTGAAATACCTCCTGGCACTTTAACATGGCATACGCAGCAATAAGACAAGCGTCCGCCGCCATTTTCGGGAATACTATGCAACCGTCAGCTGTCGCCACGCTGCAAGCTCTCGCATACCAGCCTTGCTCTTTGTCGGAGATACACGCGTGTGCAGTCCTCGGCAGCACCTGGCCCAGGAAGGTCCTCTCGTAGGCCTCCACCACAGGACCTGGCAGCGCATCCTTGTATACGAAGGCACCTAGATACTCGAGTGCCAACTTGGCATGCCGTTCGTGGTCACCAAAAAATACCGATAGATTCTGCAAAGGCACCAACTCTTCTGCCACGCCCAAGCGCTGACATAAAGATACACGCACAGCCTCCAAACCAGGTCTAGCCCGGGCGCGACAGCCAACCGCCCGGGTGTGGCCGAGCTTGCTATCCAGAGAAACCAAGGAATACAAGAACTCCCACTCCTGTTGCTCTAGGTGCTCGCAGGTCCAGTATTCGCCACGTTGCTCGCGATAGCGACGATACGCTACGAGCCGCTGCGTGGTCCTGCAATCCACGAGATACTGCGCCAGTAACTGCTTTTTCACCTCCTCGGCCGAGACACCCTTCTGCAGCTGCTCCAGGACATACTCCCCGCATACGTGGCTGTGTATCTCCTCAGCATTCTCCAGTATTGCCAGCTGCTGGGAGGGCGCCTTCAGCCACTTCTCCAGGGACAACAAATTGGCAAATACCCCGGTCTCCGCGCGATACTTGTCCACCAGCGCTCGCCCCCTCAAGCCTTCTACGTGATGCCAGTACTGGAGGTCCCTGCGCGACAACGCGTAGACGGCGCAATTGCCATGTTTGGCACCGTCTCCGAGTCGATACTTGCCGAGCCACTCTCGCAAGGCATACTGACCCGCCTCATACCCCCAGGCCTTCAGACGCACCTGCATATTCTGGTAAGTGAGGCCAAGGCCCAAGTCGGAGACCTGCTCTCGATACCGCTTGCCGCATGCCGCCTCTACAGCATCCCCCGTCAGCAGCTTTATACAAACCACATCTGTGGAGGAAGAAGCTGCCGTGGCCTGCTGCTTCGATACGGGCTCCTCCCAGTCGACCGCGGCAGGCCGTTTGCCCACGCGGACAGATCCGGTGGCGGCTGGCCGTTTCAATACCCCGCCTGCGACCTGTGCCGCCGGGCGCTTCAATACACGCTTGGTGACGGCCTGGGCGGATGAAGCCGCCGCCTGCACTGAGGAGCTCACCGACGCATACACATCGCACCACTGTCTCAACACTCCTCGGGACACCAAGACAGCTTTCCGTCGCATACGCAACACGGTATGCAACGTGTGGTACTTCAGCCCTGGATATACCGCGCGCATGTGGTCACCAAGTGCCGCGTCGAGCTTTTCAGCCGTGTCATACTGCAAAGGTCCAGAGTCAGGGTGATACTTCACGTACCATTGCCTCAAAACCATACCGCTGACAGCGACGGGAGGATCGCTCTCCGAGAGAAGCTGCGAGAGGACCTCCGCGGCGGCCTCGTCGGCGAAGCTCTCCCGATACTGATTGAGTCGAAGACGCTGGCCTATGCATTCCTCCACAGCTTGGGCAGTATTGAATGCTCCCTTGGCGCCCCACTCAGTGCTGAGCCACTTCTGGCATACCCTGGCGTCAGCAGATACAGATAAATGCCCCAGGAGCCACTGCTTCAAGACGGCCCCGTCAGTAGTCCCCTCGGGCATGTCTGTGCGAATACGTTCTCCATACCAGGTCTCCAAATGGCCAGCGTTCTGCACTATGACAAGCGTCTCTTTGGAAGAATACTGCAGTAGCCACGCCGTTGCGACCGGATTTGACACATACAGTGGTGGATCCAACCGTCGGAGCGCCCCACATAATTTGAAAGCTGTATTATACTCGATGCCCAGATGGCGGATGGCAGAGCCGTGCTGCTCCTCCAGCTCCTTGGCGCTAGAAATACTGACCTTGCCAGGCACAACCCGATACTTGACCCACCAAACCTTGCACGCCTGGTGACTGACCTGGATACCCTTTGCAACGAGCGCCTGATGCAAATAAAACGGGCTGCCGCAGTCGGCCAAGGGAGGCCGCGACAGCTCTGGGCCATACTGCTCGTCAAGGGCTTTCGCCGACAAAGCCATGACCCATCCAAGAACACAGGCGATACCTTGATCCGAGATGGCTACGGATGTGACAGTGATCAGTGATTTTGTTCGATGACGTGGTGACACACTGACTTGTTGTGGTACCATGCCGACAACGACGACGCGACGACGCGCGCATGTGTCCCGCATGATATTTGTTGCAAGGGATTGTGGCCCCTGGCAGGCGCGCGAACGCCGTTGAAAGAGCTTGCGAAAACAGCTCGCGCGAGCTCTATAACATAAATGTTGAAAACCATTGGTTTTTAGGATTCGGACAGCGCGCGCGGGTAGAAATTTTGAAAATTCGTACAAATGTTTTTCGAGAACCTACGGTGCGATTCGTATGATTTTATGTTGCGCGGTGCTAAAATTCCTAAGAAACCCAATGATTTTTGAAGATTTCGGCGTGCGCGCGCGAAGAAAAAACGAATGTGTCCCACATGGTATTATTTGACAGGGATGATGGCCCTGGCAGGCGCGCAACCTTTGTTGCAGAAGTTCGAAGCACGTGAAAAAGTTGCTCGCAAGAGCCCGTTTGACAGAAATGTTGAAAAAGTATTGGGTTTCCTAAGAAATCCGCAAGAGCGCGCGGGGTGAATTTTTGAAACCCTTTTTTTGAAAAACCATTGGGTTTTTCATGTTTTTATGTGAAAATCGCTACGAAGACTAAGGTTTTGGAAGGATTTCGTCTTGCGCGCGCGAATGTGCACTTCGTGTCATTTTTTGCAAGGGATTCTTGAAGTTTGGTCATGTTAGAACAAGAAATGTCCACTTTGCCTTATTTTTTGCAAGGGAAAACCGATCGTAACAACACAACCGGATCTGGTATACCCCGTTTTGCCTGAGACTTCCTCACGAAAATGATGAAAATGTGGCTGCGGCCTAGGCGCGGCGGGGGGGGCGCGCACCAGGGGCCCCAACAATAATTATTCTTTAGAATTAATAATGTTCAACAACAACAACAATGATTTTAAGACTGTTCGCCCTTATATGCTCCAGTGTCCAATCACGCGTATTTCCCAAACCCTCGATACC
>CAUYUJ010014433.1:85000-125000 GCA_963575745.1 Prorocentrum cordatum | reverse complement strand
AGCCTGGGTGGCGTCGAGGAGGGCCGCGAAGGTGCTGGCCAAGAGGGCGGCCAGGAAGCAAACGGTCGGGGCGCGGGCAGGAAGATCGCGCCCCGCCGGCCGCGCCGCAGGTGGCGGCGGGGTCGGGCCCCTCCGCACACCGTCCCAGCCTGAAACATGTCACCGTCCTTGGGATTGGCATCACCTTATCTCGACGCCGATCTTGAGGAGTCCCTCCGCTCCTGAGGGTGCATCCCTGATGTTGTCATCGCCGGCGTGCTTGTCAATCCCAGGGGCAGGGACGAGTCCGAGACTGGTTACTTTAAGGGTAGCTCTTTGGGAGATGTTACAGTATCGGGAGCATAGCTCGCGCGCCGCTGCCTTGGGCTCAAGGCACGCGCGCCCTATTTGCCCGGACACCGCGAGTGTTCGCTATGTGCTGGAAAGATCATTACATCGATCTTATCCTATCTTATCCGCCCACCCCTCATACTGTACCTTCACAGCTACAGCAGAGCGATGGACGCTATTTGCCATCCGATGTCCACGGTCAGCGCCTTGGAATCGGATGCTATATGACAGGCTATATGCCCTATTTGAGTTACCAAGCTCACTTTCGACTTGGTAGCGGAGCTGGCCGCACTCTCGTGTGGTCAGCTCTTGCTCTTCTCAGCCTCACATTCTTCGGCACGATCTTCGTGACCACCTACTACCCTGCGCCACCACTCCCAGTACATTTACGAGGATCTATTCAAGAGCAAGAAGCTACACGAGAGGTACGACGTCTAGACGACCAGATTGGTACCATATACGCTTCATCATTGCGTTACTATCAACCGCTCGGCAACGAGCCAATAACGCAATACCTGAAGCAAGGGCGGGGAAACCCGCCAGACAGAGCGCCTCGAAGACTCGACAAGGCGCTACCCCAGCGTGACACCGCTCATCATAACCATTCTTCGTTACACATTCTTGGGCTAATCGTTTTCGCTATCATATGGTTCGCGCTGGGGGCAGCAATCGCACACATGCGTCGGGGAGATAACAGCACCGATGGGCAAACACATGGCCCATACTGGGACCCTCAGGGTAATGTACCTTTTCGTGAGTACATTTACGAGGTCAACGCGTGGCTCAACGTTACAAGCGGACGTATGACGCCACAGGCCCAAGCGGCCGCAATACAACGCGGCCTGGGAGGCCTAGCGAGGACACTCGCCATGAGGGTACCGCCTGACATTATAAACTATGGTGCTGACATTGATGGGGTCCACACGGACCCAGTAACTTACATCATGTTCCTCCTCAGCATGAAGTTCGAACGCCTGGAAGATGAGCGACAGCTCACTTCCGGCACACAACTCATCGACTTCCATGTGCCTCACGGGGAACGAATCGACGTCACTCTTACCCGATTCGAAATGGCCCGACTTGAGGCACAGTCGGTGGGATTCGACCTTCCTAACTTCCAACTGCTAACTACTATCCTATTCCGCGCCTTAGGCGTCGGCAACCAGAAAGCCATGCAACTCTTGCAGCCACTCAACCACCAAATGCCTCGAACACAACAACAATATGATGAGCTGCTGGAAAGGATGCGTTCGGTAGGTCACCTATCCGAACGATCCCTTGGCAACATAGGATCCGTGTTTGGAAGAGGAAGGGGATCTGGTAGTGGAAATTTCTACACTACCTTGACTACTGAAGTCCAGCCTGGAAACGGGCCCTCAAACATATGGGCCGATGACCCAGGAGAATCCACTGCTTCATTAGCAGGGGATCGATCACAACCAAGCTGGGCAACCAGCCCTCCTTCTAGAGAACCACAACCACACCGCTCGTTATGGGGGGAATCAAATCCCCTAACCGACGGTGTATCCACCTATTTAGGAGACGAAGATTTCGACTCCGGCACCGACACAGACACTATATCATCAGATGGTGTTGAAGCTCTAGATTGGTCAGATATCATGAATATGGATAACGACAATCAGCGTGCTGAGCATTTATTCTGGCTGTTACAACAGGCTAAGCGAAGGTGGAGGAGGTTCACACGAAAACCAGTGCGTCGTGTTAGAAGGAGGATACGCAGAAGTTTTAAAGGAAAGGGTAAAGGCAAGCGTGGTCGTCGGAGGTTGAACGGGCGAGGTATCGCGGCATTTCTCCAGAGGCTCTCAGATGAACAACATGATGAGATATTCTTTGGGGGAAAAGGCCGCGGTAAAGGCCGTAGAGAGACCTCAGGAAAAGGCAAAGGTAGGCGGGGAAACCCGCGAGGTAGAGACGGCCAGGTTCTCAAATGTCATGAGTGTGGTAGTACCGATCATCTTGTGCGAGATTGTCCAGCGAAGGGAAATGGAAAGGGCATGTCGTCCGAAGTCCATTTCGGCTCAAGCACGCCATCCATTGAGTATCTGAGCCTCCAGGACTTTGAGGCTATGGAACAGATATTTTTCACATGGGTCGTTGGCATGGACAACATTGACGAGCTCGAGGGGTATGGTCATGGATTATACGCGTATTACCTCGAGTACGTCCGCCGGTTCGTCACGGGCAGTAATGAACTCACTCCCGTGGAACACGGTACGCTCGGAAACGAGCCTCTTTCCTTCTTCGACTGGATGTTCGGGAACCCAGGCAACATCATGGCCTACGAGAGCGACGGCGAGGACACCACTATAGAGGCTTCGCCTTCCGAGGTTCAACAGAACCTCGAACCTCCGCCCGAAATCCCGCCTGGACACAGGCCTTTTCTGCTGGGAGAATATCCCCATACTATTGAAGACTTAATTGAAATGGAGTCTCAAGCATTTGTTCAGGCCTTCATTGCAGGTGAACCAGGTTCTCCGTTCATACCTCCTGGTTCGCTTGCTCCAGGCGAATATGGACCGCGTACACTTTTGCAGACCCTCATGTGGATGCATGAGATACTTGCAATTGCATATCCTGAGAGTCAAGAACAAATTGAAGCTGGTATTATGACAGATAATGATAATGATGCTTGCGGTAGCTCAGAGCTACTCTTGGCAGCTTTGTCTCTCATTGACAGTATAAATCCTCAGGAAGTGCAACGACACTTAGTATACTCCCATGGTAGATGGCGTCGTGCCCTGGAAATGGCAATGGCTATGCGTGGTCATGATCTTCCCCCGCCAGGATGGAATCTCCAGGAGCTGGGGATGAGGCCAAACCATACGGCCATGCGTAACATTGCTAGGCAGCCTATGCTCGTCGATGACCCTGAGCCGACGACTGTGCCTCCTACTCCAGGACAGCCGAGCGACGCCCAGACGCCGGCCATGCAGGGAAACCTGCCTTTACCAGATGCGCCAATGGCCATCATAATTGGTAGTTCGACATCAGAAGAAGTAGAAGGCGATGGTTGTGGGTTAGATGAGGATGACGTCACCATCCTCATGATGGACGTGACTGGTGAGGAAGAGGTCGATTTCGACCCTGATGAGTCTGAACCATCATCACCATCGGCACAAGAGCCACTTGCGCCGAGCTCCACCCAGCAGGGAGACCTGCCTCCATCGAGCGATCCACCCGGGATCGCAGAGGAGCCTCCTCAAGCACCTCCAACGGGTGCCGCTCCTGCTGCATCAGCAGCCTCTTCTGATGAGAACACCAGAAGATCTCGTTCCCATACGCGCGTCAGAGGAGAGCCACATCCTCAGGCTCGACTCCCTCGTGATTGGAGACAGGCTGGCCCAAAGGAACACGCTGCCAGAAGAGGTGGCCAGCTACTTCCATACAACGACCCACGACGCCGAAAAGGGGAACACTCGGCCTTCGGCCAGGGCAATCCTGCCTATAGGGACGGCGATGGCAGACCCATCCGTGGAGGCTATCAGCTTGCAACAAACATCCGCCGCCCTGAAATTCAAGAAGCGCGGACCCAGTTGCGAGATATTATCGCGGCTCGCAAGCAGTATAGGCCTCACGCTGCATGTGGTCCTTGTTCCCAGCCGTTCCAGAATCACAGGCCAGGATGCCCCGTTGGAAACAACGAAGGCCTGAGCCCCAACAGGGGCAAAACCCCTCCTAAGGAGGGCCATCCGCCACTTGACCCGATGACACCGGAAGAGATCGCAGCAGTGAATAGTCGTCTCGGGATCTTGGGCCACTTGGATCCGAAAGAAGAAGAGAAACCTACTCCGGCTCCAAGGGGAATGGTAGCCATGACCCAGGAAGAGAAAGACGCGCTCTTTAGTCTTCCTGGTATGCGAGGAAACTCGCCTGGCGTATCTAGCCAGTCCCAACAACCAGAGCCGATCATCAAGGACGAGACAAAGGCTCAACGTGTGGCGGAAGATGAGGAGCGTATTCAGACAGTAGATGAACGCACACGCGAGGCAACTCGCAAGATGCTGGAGGATTCCAGCAAGCTCTACATGAAGGGGGCTAGAAAGCCCCCACCCCCACTAACTTCGAAGGCCAAGAGTGAACCCCCGACACCTAAGCCGCCTCCGGCGCCGAAACGCACAGCTCCCATACCAGCATCTGTGCCCAAGCAGCAACCCCAGGACCCCACTGAGGAACGAAGACGTTCGCTTAGCCGCAGCAAGTCCATTGCGGAACGGGCGGCAGCTTTCGAGCGCAGTGAGCATGCACCTGCGCCAGCTTCGCCTGTGGCGGCTCGTTCCAGGAGGTCCGATGAAGGTGCTATGTCGAGGGGTAACTGGGCGCCGAAGATCAGGGGCAGCGCCAGTCGCGCATCTCCGCGGGGAAACCCGCCAGGCGCTGCTGCCGCAGCTTCCTCCTCTTCAGGAGCCGCAGCCTCTTCAGCAACAGAGGCTCCGATGCGGGGGAACCCGCCAGCAGTTCAGCTGCACCACCCAGGAGACACATCCTTCACTAGTGGGACTCCAGATCTGATCAGGGATAGACTGGCACTTCGGAAGCTCCCACCGATACGTTCGGTGGATGAGCCATTCATGAAGGAATGCAGGAAGGCCGGAATTCTTCCCAGATCCAATGATACTCTTAAAAGGTTAAGCAAAGCTATCAGCAGGATATGTAGACATGCGCCAGATAAGCCACATAATCCTGTGTGGCGCCTGAAATCTTTTGATGATCATGATGGTTGGATCAACCTCGTGGACCTCGTGGAGAACTTTCCTTGGAACACAAGTCACTCGAGGCACGCTTATGAAGAGGCCAAAGTTATTAGCGAGCAGTTGTATGGTCGCTCGGTTGACCAACTCGCAGCCATCATGATGGAAGTTGTTCATGTTCGTGAACCAGACGGAGAAGAAAAACAGCGCCTTCAATTCAAGGTGCTAATGCGGGACTCTGGCGAGCCTGCTATCTTCGTCCGCGCCTCTCAGGGGCATTCATGGAAATTGAAAGCTCCATGGTCGCTGTACAGCTACATTGTACTGTGCGACGAACCCGCCGGGAGACCGGCCAAATACCCTGAAGTCGCCATGCATGGCACTCGATGGCACGCTTTCGAAGGCATTATGTGGCACGGCCTGTCCTGTAGACCTGAGCACAACACGAAGAAAACGGGGACAGGCCGTTCACACATCCACTTCGTGCCGACATTGCGCCGCCGTGCCGTGAACAGTGGGTGGGACCCAGAATCAGACCTCATCATCTTTGTAGATTGGCGCAAGGCCATACAAGATGGTATAAAGTTCTGTTGGTCCGATAACGGAGTCCTCTTGTCCGAGGGAGATAACGGTATCATTGAACCGTATTACATTTCCCATGTAGAGGACCTGACCACTGGAAGGCAATGGCGCAACCCAGAATATTTGGGGATCCGCCGTGCGCGAGTCTCTGTCAGTATGATGACTGCCCCAGATAGGCGGGCTGATGTTGGTGATTCCAGCGTTAAGTACAAGTGGTCCCGAGACCAAGAGGGCGTTGATCCAGCCATGGTCTACCTCCACAGGGACGTTGGGGACCACTACAGCCCCACCCAGCCAGGAAACCAGCCTGAGATCTTTCGGATCTTTATGATCACCGAGAGTGAGGCCGGGAGCGCGGCTCCAAGCCGTGCCCCAAGCCAAGGGCCGAGCGCCGTGTCTTGGCGGGCCATAAGTACTTCAGACCTGGATCAGATTGCAGCTGCGCTGAACCCTGACCAGGTAGAACAGCTGGCGGACAGGCTGTACCAGCAGGATCCCTGGGCCGCAGGCCAGGGAGCAATGTCCGCTATGGCCACGAGAAATCGTCAAGCCATGCAGGGAAACCTGCCTACAAGCGGACCTGCTCGGTTCGAGCCAATGCACGCAAGCCCCACACAGAGCATGCACACTCCAAGGGGCATGACTCCAGCGGGCACTCCGCCAGCACAATCCCCATTTGGGACACCTGTTCGCCCTGCAGTAAACGGCACACTCATGGAGAGGCTAGCTGCGGCTAGGGCTGATCACAGCACAGCCCTCCTCAACATGATGCCGCCCGGCACGCCAACGAGTCAGCAGGGAAACCTGCCTGGTACACCAAGCCACCACAGGGCAGGTATACCCGACGACTATCGCTCAAGAGTGGCGGCCGCGGTACAGCAGGTGCAGAACCATAATCTGCCTCACCCAAGCGGGCAGAGGTGGAGGCCAGCCTGGTCCTGGGAACCGGAGGGTCCCAACCCACGGGACCCCGCTCGGCAACGAGCCTTTATCCCGGCGTTCAACGCCCATCCGAGCATGTCTCAGGGCCAGAGGCCACCACCCACGCAGATGAATCCGCCATTATACCCTGACGGTACAAGGGTCCCGAACAAATTTGTTCGGGAATTGGCGGATCAGATGCATAACCTCACCAATGTGCGCTGCAGTGACCACTCCATGTACCCGCACATGGCCTTCATGCCTTCCCCAACATCACCAGAGGTGGTTGTACAACCCACTGCCCATTCAATATCGTCTGGCAGTAGGGGCGTGCCTGACTACATCAGGCAGACGCACCACACTCAGCAGGCATGTTTCATGAGGAGGCAGGCGGTGCAAAGTGTACGGGACCAGTCACGTGCAGCTGCACTCGATGTGGTGCGGAATAGGGGCTCACCTTTGCGAGGAAACTCGCCCGCCGTGACTCCTACCACTTCCATGCCAAATGTCGAAGGGCCGGAGGTGATGGACCTAACGGGGACTCCCCCATCAGCCTTCATGCCCTCCGAGACGGCACTGGAGAGGCAGCGGCGGGTATATCTCAGGGTAGCAGACGTAGAAGTCTTTACTGGGATGGAGGACACCTGTGCTGTATGCCTCGAAGAATTTCAGCCCAGGGATAGTGTGTATCGCCTGAGGTGCAATCACCTATTCCACGAGGGATGCTGGAATTCTAACGTGGTGGGCCACGTGACAAACCAGCGTGAGGGAGATCCACAGCAGCCACCATGTGCGATCTGTCGTGCACCTGGCATTATAACATCGTCCTTCCCATGGACTGGCTCCCTTAGTCAGACTCCCGAGCAGTCAATGAGGGAGCTGCGGGAGCTAAGGAGCATGGTGGAGGAGATGACGGCCAGCTATGCAGACAGCTTCGTCGCACCAGCAGGGACACCTGCCTGAAGAGGTAAGGCCGCCTATGGCAACGGGATATTTCGATCAGCTTATCCCGATGACGGCGCCTCAGCAGGGAAACCTGCAGGATACTCCTCAGATGTCTCCCCAGAGTGGAGGCGAGGTTGAGATGTCATTGGACCCTGATCAGCTGCGCGAGTTGCGTGTACGACATTTCCAGAATCAGATGGATAATACACACACAACGTTTATGCTAGATGCCAATAATCCTGAAACTGATAGTCCGTCGTTAGACCTATCAGAATCCTCAGCGGCGTCAGCAGCAGCAGCCAGGGCCGTCAACATCTCAGCGACGAATGAGGAGTTCGAGGAGTGGCTGCGGTACCGGGATCACGTCATGAACGAAGGGCTGCAAGACATCGCCCTTCACTCGTACCTAACGCTGATAAGGCGCACTACCCGCGAGCAGTATATGAGCATACGTGATGAGTATGCCAACTGGCGGGAGGAGCGTGGTGATCACGCTCAGCACGTGTCGTACTTCCAGTACATTGACCTGGCACGCATGGCCGAGAGCGAGTCGCATGCCAGTGTCGTGCGGGGTAACCCGCCAGGGAGTACGAATGTGCCGCGGGGAAACCCGCCTACCGACACAGCCGACACTTCAGAAACTGTGCACATCAAGCAGCCGAGTAAGACGTTCTTGGATGATGGTGGAAATTCCATACTCATCGACGTCGGTTCGAAGATCAACATCATGGGCGAGAACACGAGCCGTAAGTTCGTTCAGGCTGCTGAGTCACATTGTCGTGCTTGTACATTCGAACCCCGCTCTCGTTTGCATATCAACGGAGTGGGAGAGGGGTCGGCCCCAGCGGATACCGTAGGCACATTTAGCATTGCCTGCGAGTACCAGGGGTCAGCCCAACACGATTCATACAAGACGAACATTGTGTCAGGCTGTGGAAAGGACCTGCCAGCCATCCTAGGTCTCGATAGTATGCAGGACAAACGCACGATCATCGTGCTTGAACGAGGCCAGGAAAAGCTGATATTCCCTGGTAAGGGGCAGGTCAAGATGGAGCTCCCGGAAGGCTCCAAAATCATGCCGACGACGAAGTTGCCGTCAGGGCATCTGTCGATCAGGTGTGATCGTTTTGGAGCTGCGGGGCAACCCGCCTCGGGCTCAAGCAGCACGTCCTTCCAGACAGTGCTGACAGGCGAGCCGACCCCAGCGCAGGAGCGCAATCAATTGCAGGGAAACCTGCCCCAGGGGTTGATGGAGACGCTCGCCAAGGCCACCATGCGAGGCGACAACATCGACGATCTCGAGACGTTCGATTGTTTTGTTGCCAGGACACTGGCCCAGCATGGTGGTAGTGTACCCATGGACGCTGTGCAGTCCCGCCGTAAAATAGTGATGGGATACACTAATCGTGAATTGCATACGGTCAGCGACGCTAGGTCCAAAGGCGTGCTGAAACAGCTGATGGATAATCCATCGATGCTGACAGCATTTGCGGAGCAATCCGCCTCTGAGGCCACGGCGCGCTGCAGTGCTGAGCTCCAGCATCTGAGGGAAGCCCAGATGTTGGCAGATATTGTAGGCACATCTTCTTCATCTTGAAGATGGCAGGGCGACGTCGCCCCCTCGTCGTCTTGCCTGATGGCTGAAAAGCCGGGGGGTAACAAGGACAGCGGGGCAACCTGCCTTAGTAAGAGGGCTTTTGTCATTGAAGATACGAGGGAGGCATGTGCCGACCTCCGCGCACGAGGTTATATTTGTGACCGTATTTCCCACAACGAACTTATGACAAGCGTGGGCACAAATTTATCTAGGTGCGGTGATCAGTGGAGATTACACTCTCATATGGATCAGTACTCCGGATGACTGGTATATACGAACTCCAGGAAAGAGAGTGGCCCCACACTGGTCACGTATCCAGAACCTGTTGATAAAAGCCAAGAAACTCCGCATGAAAATCATCATATTCGGTCCTCCAGGATACGTTTGGAAGTTATCTCCAGTACGTGATACTCTGGAAGATCTGAAGTTGTCAGTAATACGGATGCGTTTGTGTCATTTCGGTATTCGGTTCAATACGCAAGACAATACACCCAGTGGTACATATATGCAGATAGCATCATCGATACCGATTAGCTCGAAGCTGTGGACATGTACCTGTAAGCAGGCCATACCACAACATGTGTTGGACTGGTACGGCCATACGGTACGACATGCTGAATGGCGGGCTCAGACACGTACTACACTCATCCGTTACCTAAACGACAAAATCCTGGGGAGTACCACCACGCACGGAAACGTGCCCGTATACTTAAATACGTATACACGTACAGACCATAATACTCGTCATTACGTGACGACTCATAAAGGAGGACCAAAATGGTCTGAAGTTATCCGACGTGTAACAATCAACTTGGATACCAACGCGGTTATTCAAGATATCTCAGTTACCGATCAACCAACAGGGTATGATTGGCATGCACCATTACCTGCAGGGGTTGCCAACATCAGTACTCGGTTGCATTGGCAACCCGAGGAACCGGTCTTGCTCGGAAACGAGCCTACTCAATCACCACAGAAACATAGACGCGTCATCATAGATGACTGTTCTCTCCCCCTCCCGACTCTGGCGATTGACGCATGTACCCATTCCACCACGACAATGAGTACACAGACCGACGAACAAAACGAGCAAGCTTTACCCACTGAATCGCGTATAAAGCAGAAGGAAAGGCTCAAAGCCGAAAAGGAAGCAGGCATCAAGCCTCGCCGCATTAAAAAGCACGTCGAAGACGGAAATGACGATTGCGGCGACGACTTGTCAGGACTCGGACAGGATCTTATGGCAACCTGGAGTACTGACGCCCCTGTCGAGCTGATAAGCTCCGACGAGGACGATGACCTGTTCCTTACCCTCCCCACATCTATGCCCGACACACACGCTGACATATACAGCATAGTTGCTACACTATGCTATGGCCATAACAATTGCGTGGATATGTTGGAGCTTTGTGGTGGTGAGGGTGGCATCTCAGAGCTTGCCTTCTCAAGGGGACTGTCCTCAGGCGGCAACTTGGACAAGACTACATATGTCGACCTGGGAGACCCCTCGGTGCAGCAGGTGATAGACCACTACTTCAAGATATGCTACGTACGAGTTGCCATACTGCAACCCAGCTGCCGCACCACAGGACCACCATCTTACGATAACTACAAAGTCAACTATAACACTTGGGAATAGCACCACAGAGAAGACTTACCACACATAATCTATTGTGGTAAAATTGCTGTTACCCAAGATGACGCTCAGAGGTGGTTTATACGCGAACAACCGACAGGAACATGGGTGGACGATATCTCTCCATGGACGAAGCTTGCCAACCGACCACACATCACGACCGTGCGCACTGATCAATGCGCTACTGGACTTAAAGAGACGACCTACTGACCAAAGCCGACATAGCAGCACATCCAAAGGAGGTTAGTGAAGCCTTATATACTGAGCTCAAGATCTGGATTGATAACCGATGCTTTGAGATGTACGACTTATCCAAAGCTTCCAACATCATGACATCCAGATATGTATACAAGTGGAAGTTCGTAAAGATGGGCACCGAGAACGTTAAAACCATTCGTCTCAGATTGGTCCTTCGTGGATTTATGGATACTGAGGCCTTTGATGTGGAAACATTCTCGGGAACCGCCCGAAGGCAGTCTCAACGACTCTTGGCAAGTGAAGCGGCATGTCATCCAGAGTGGATCTTAGCATCCATGGATATCGATAAGGCATTCCTAAAAGGTTTGACCTACGAGGAACTTGCCCATGCCACTGGCGAGGAAACTCGCATGGTCTGCTTTACTCTTCCACCAGGAAGCGCTCAGGTACTTCGTACCCTACCCGGCTTCTCATCCTACGACGAAAGTCGACACTGTCTTAGGCGCCTCAAACCAGGAACGGGTACTAAGGACGCCCCAAGAGCGTTCTCTCTCAAACTTATTACGACCACACGAGCTATAGGACTTTCACCGACTAGTTACGATCCTGAATTTGAATTCAGCCAAGATCTTCTGATTGCAAAACATGTCGATGACATTAATATGACAGGTCTAGAGAAAAATATCGACGACTATGTACAACGTGTCGAAAAGGTTTTTGGCAAATGCAAGCTCAACAAGCACACATATACGAACTGTGCCGTCCGCTACACTAAGAATGATCAGGGAGATGTGATCATGGACCAGGACGAGTATATCAAACAACCACGCCCCATCACACATCCAGAACTTACAGGAGCGGCGGCCGACGCCAAAGCCACGAAACTTATTACCGACATGTTCGTCAGCCTGCGAGGAGCCCTCGCCTATGCCCTTCTTACTCAAATCTGGCTTATGGTATATGTGGTCTCTCTTCAGAAAATTCAAGAGCCCACCAATTTACAAGTCAGACGTTTGAATGCTGTGACGCGAAAGCTGATCAGCAGTCCGAAACGTATCACCTTCCCTCGGATGAAGCCGACGAATGAAGTCGACATCCATAGCGATTCGGGATATCGGAAGCTTACCGGGGAGGAGGATGACGAGACCAAGGGCTACGGCATTCGCGGGGCCAACGTACTACGGCGAGGAAACTCGCCTCAAGGCAAGTCCGTCGTTCACCTCTGTGACGGACTATGCAAATCACACCGATTACAGGTGAGGTCCAGTTATGCTGCGGAGGCACTTGCAGCCGCACATAACCTTGATGAGTGTTACCCTACGCTCATTACTCTCCATGAGCTTAAGGCAGGGGCCTTGACTCCACGACAACTACGAGATATGCGTGAAGTTGGAGGCCTTGCTATCAAAGTCTCTCTGACCATAGACGCTGAGTCCGTCTACAAATCTTTATCAAGCAGGGATCTCAAAATACCCACAGAACGGACTCTGCTTGGACATATCAGTTGGATACGTGAGCTTATGGATATAGGTATAGTACATAACGTGCAATGGTGTGATACTAGGGATATGACCGCAGATGGGCATACAAAGGGAAGCATCGATCGGGAGCTGCTTCTGGAAGTGATGTCAGGCACTCAGTCATTTAAGTATGACGTGAAGCAATTTGTTCCTTTTCGGGGTCCCGAGGACAGAGACAAACCCAAGTCTAATCAATTTTAGTCTGTCCTTGTTGCCCTCGCGGTCCAGTTTGCCAGCACGGGCGCCTATTATAAAGGCGCCCCTTTAGTTGCTCGGAAACGAGCCTCATATTTCACGCCTGGCAACGAGCCGGCTTCATACAACTCAGGCTCTTTGCCTTAATACACATTTGCTTGGTGAGGTATGGCCTAATTTTGGCCTACCTCTAACTAGGCCGATAGCCCTTCATTATTTGAAGGGGCTGTCCTGTATTTGCGTGAAATACTTTGCGAGGAAACTCGCCTTACATTCTGGCGTTTGGCCAGTTTGTACGCACTGTTTTCATTTCTTTGCAAACAGTCGTGCGCGCGACTTTTGCGTGCGACTATGCTCTCCGTCTCCTCCCCTCCCGACTTTAAGGGTAGCTCTTTAGGAGATGTTACAGTATCGGGAGCATAGCTCGCGCGCCGCTGCCTTGGGCTCAAGGCACGCGCGCCCTATTTGCCCGGACACCGCGAGTGTTCGCTATGTGCTGGAAAGATCATTACATCGATCTTATCCTATCTTATCCGCCCACCCCTCATACTGTACCTTCACAGCTACAGCAGAGCGATGGACGCTATTTGCCATCCGATGTCCACGGTCAGCGCCTTGGAATCGGATGCTATATGACAGGCTATATGCCCTATTTGAGTTACCAAGCTCACTTTCGACTTGGTTGACACGGGGCTGCTCCACCCTGGGGGATGCGCCTGGTTCGGGCGGGTGGTACCAGGGGCCCTGTTCTTAACTCCCCATGTGGGTCACCCCCCATGGTCACCCGCCCGACTGGTCTCGGCGAGCCCGTAGCGCCCAGAGAACGAGGCGCGCTGCCTGGCGAAGATCGGAACAGCCGAGGGGCGACGGCCCGTCGGATCACGAGCGGTGGGGGCGCCCGCGGGAGGCGGCGTTGGCACTGGTGGCTTCCCCAGGGGTTCCGCCACTGGAGGAGGAGGAGAAGGAGGAGGAGGAGGAGGCGGAGGCGGAGGCGGAGGAGGAGGAGGAGGAGGAGGAGGAGGAGGAGGAGGAGGAGGAGGAGGAAGAGGATGAGGGTTCCCGCACCTCGGTGGGGCCAGAGGCCAGATGGTGGAGGTGACGGAGCAGGGTGCCCACCTTCATAGAAGAAGAAAAAACACCATAAACATAAACTTTTGGCGCTCCGCGCGGATTTCGGACAGCCACCTCGGGCGGAGCCTGGGCCATCTGAAAGCGGGGCCCGAGGTGGCCTGCCACCTCGCGCAAGGTGCTGTCCGTCAGAGGGCGGGTATTGGCGATGTCCAGCCAGCGGGAAGAGCGCAGAGGAAGACAACCAACCCGAAGCAGAAGAGCCTCGCGGACGGTGCTGCCAACCAGAAGGACGCAGGCGCCGTCAGCCCCGAGCCTGGTCAGACCCGGCCGGCGGGGCACAGTGAAAACGGGGCGGGACTGCCGAACGGGTGCGTCACGAGGGCCAACAGGATGCAGCAGCTTGCGTGGAGGACCGCGTGCGCTGCGGGGCGTCGGAGCCGCCCGGTGCGGCGCAGCCGTGCCCCACGGCCGAAGAGGGGCCGCATCGGGGCGGCGCGCGGGGGGGGTCGGCGGCAGCGCGCTGCGGCAGAGCTGCCGGACGGCCTGCCGCGCCCCCGGGAGGGCCCCGTCGGAGGAGGGGCCCACGAGGGCCCCGGCACAGCCGTCGGCCGAGCTCGCGCCGGCGGCTGCAGGGGCAGCGCGAGCCGCGAGCTGAGCGGCTGCGAGGCAGGCAGGACGGGTGCGGCGAGGGCTCGAGGGGAGTGCGTCGTGGCCCCTGACGCCCAGGAGGCGCTGGGGAGCGTGACGCCGAGTCTCGTTCGCCCTCAGGCTTCGAGCTGCTTGCGCAGCCGCTGTCGGGCTGCTGGCGGGCGAGAGGGGGCCCCTCAAGTTGGCGCCGCCGCGTGCGGGCGAAAAGATGGGGAGGGGTGGGGTGGAGCACCGGTTGAACGCAGGGGATCAATGTGGTGTCACGTGCAATGCGTTCCGTTCTCTCGTGGGGGCCGATTTCCACAGGTTGCATTGTGCGGCTGTCGAGCTGCAGGGCAGGAGGCCAGAAGCCCCCTGCCCCTGCCCTCTGGCTGCCTGCTGGCGTGGTGCGGCTGCTGGCGGGCTCGGGGATTCCCCATTCCAATTCAGTTCGGTCTTCTGCATGTCCTGAGGCCTGAGGCTGCCGCACCTCCTCGTCCCTCCTCCTCCTCCTCCTCCTCCTCCTCCGCCTCCTCCTCCTCCCCTCCTCCTCCTCCTCCTCCTCCTCCTCCTCCTCCTCCTCCTCCTCCTCCTCCTCCTCCTCCTCCCCCTCCCCTTTGCAGCAGCCGTTTGCGCCATGCAGTCCCGCCCCATGGACCCCGTGGCCCGCCCGAGCGCCGCCGCTAGTCGCCCCGCGCCTGGGGCTGCGGTGTCTCCGTGCTCGCCGGCGCTGAAGCCGCCCGGCGGCGTGCCCGGCAGCAGGAGCTCTGGTTGCCCGAACAAAAAGTGATATAAACATAAAAACTCGGAGGTCCGCGCGGATTTCTCGGATCGGCGCTGGACCCCCCTCCCTGGCGCGCGGAGCGCGCCAGGGGCGGCGCCGGAGGCGCCGCCGGGGGGCCCCAGCGCCGATCCGAGAAATCCGCGCGGACCTCCGAGTTTTTATGTTTATATCACTTTTTCTTCCCCTAACCGTCTTTCCGAGGCCCAGTGCCTCAGCAGGTTCGGGCGACGAGATCTATTCGGGGGCCCCCAAACGGGGTGGTGACCACACCGCGTGGTGAGTCGGTGAGGATTCGGGGTCACCGCACGGTTTTGGGGCTCGAGTCCCTCTCGCCGAGTATCTCTTGAACGACGGGGGCATCCGAGGTCCCAAGACCGTGCGTTGACGGACCATGCGGTGAGGTCTTGGGGATGTCGAGGTCACCGCATGGTCTGTCACCGCACCGTTTTGGGAGTCCAGATCTATTCGAACCCCGTCTGAGAAGCATCGACGAAATCTATATATATATATATATACATATATATATAGACATATAGATATACAAGACTGCATTGGCGCTGCGCGCCATGCACCTTGGTCCTTTGAGTTCCGCACGCAAGCGAAATGCGTGCGTGCGTACATGCGCGCATGCATGTATACACCCGCACGCGCATGCGCGTTCTGTATATATATATACATAAAAATACACATATATATATGTGTGTATGTATATATATATATATATATTTATATGTTTGTGTGTGTCTAGGTGTACACACTATGTTTACATTGCTGTATGTGTGTATACAGCGTACATATGTACATATTAGTTTATGTGTGTAAGGGTATGAACATGTACATGCAATTCGTACGTGCTTTGTCGGTGCACGCCCATATGTATACATATATTCCCTCTTCTACATTTTAATAATTCCGGGGGTGCGGACCCCGCCCCCGAAACGGGACCCCCTGGATCCGTGCCACGGGGGCGGCCGAAGATCCTTTCCAAGGCGTGCACGCAGGCGGGCGGCAGTGCCAAATCGGTCGGCGCAAGCCCACAGAGACACCCAAGACAGTCCAGGATAGCACCCAGCCTTGAAGACTCTCCGCGAGAGCCCCAAGACCGTTCTCAAAGGGGGCCCGAGAGAACAACATCATTGAATTTCCATTGGTGTTTCAATGTTTTTAGCGTCCTCGCTTTTTCGGGTTTCCGACGCTCCAAGACCGCCCAAGAAGCTTCCAAAACCGCTCCAAGACGGCCCAAGAAGCTCCCAGAGCGCGCTGAGAGCGCCCCAAGACGGTCCAAGACGCGCCCGAGATGGACCACGAACGCTCCAAGACGGCCCAAAAAGGGGCCCCAGGGGGGACCACGAACTGAAAATACGAGCCTCCCGCCCCGAGAAGGCCCAAGGAGGCCCCAAGAGAGCTCCACAGGGCCTCGGGAAGCCCCCTAAGTAGCTCCGGTGAGGCTCCAAAAACATCCCAAATTGTTACTTTTCGATTGGTTTTTCAATGTTTTCAGCGTCCTCGCTTTTTCGGGTGTCCGACGCTCCAAGACCGCCCAAGAAGCTCCCAAAACCGCCCCACAACCGTCCAAGAGGCTCCCAGAGCGTTCTGAGAAAGCCCCAAGACGGCCCAAGACGCGTCCGAGATGGCCCACGAACGTTCCAAGACGGCCCAAAGAGGAGCCCTAGGGGGGACCACGATCTGAAAATACGAGCCTCCCGCCCCGAAAGAGCCCAAGGAAGCCCCAAGAGAGCTCCCAATGGCCTCGGGAGGCCCCCTAAGACGTTTCGGTGAGGCTCCAAAAACATTCCAAAAGGTTACTTTCCCATTAGTTTTTCAATGTTTTCAGCGTCCTCGCTTTTTCTGGTTTCCCACGTTCCAAGACCGCCCAAGAAGCCCCCAAAACCGCTCCACAACGGCCCAAGGGGCTCCCAGAGCGTCCTGAAAAGCCCCAAGACGGTCCAAGACGCGCCCCAAGACGGTCCAAGACGGCCCACGAACGCTCCGAGACGGCCCAAAGAAGGGCCCCAGGGAGGACCAGATAATTGAAAATACGAGCCTCTCGCCCCGAAAGGGCCCAAGGAGGCCCCAAGAGAGCTCCAAAGAGCTTCGGGAGGCTCCCTGGGAAGCTCCGGCGAAGCTCCAAAAAGTTTCCAAATCGTTAATTCTCCATTGGCTTAAGCGGAGGAGGGGAAGGAGGACGTCCCAGGTTGATTGCCCCCCTTTCTGCTCTTCCTGCGCTTCTCCGAAGTACGAACCAGCGGACCGCGGCTAAAATGGAAAAATAGATGGCACCACGGGCCAACCATTCCAAAGCTTCAAGGAACAAGGTGCATGGCGCGAAGCGCCAATGCAGCCTTGTATGTTTATATATATATATACATATATATAACTATGGGTTCGCATACACATGCGTATCTCAGGCGGTAGTGGCCTGACCAGTTGCTCAGGGCATCTCGCAACTGAAAGGTGCGAGGGTCTCAGGCGAAAATGGCCAGATTACCAAGGGACAATGCATCGCCGAAGTCAGTGTGCGAGGATGTCTCAAGCGAAAATGGCCTGAACACTTCCGCTCAGAACATACTGGAACTCAGAGTCGCGAGGATGTCTCAAGCGAAAACGGCTTGAACACCTCGGCTCAGGACAGACCGGAACTCAGTGACGCGAGGATGTCTCAAGCGAAAGTGGCGGAATACCATGGGGCAGGGCATCTCGGAACCCAGAGCTGCCAGACCGTTTCTAGCGAAAGTGGCCCGAACACCTCAGCTCAAGGAGCCCTGGAACGTAGAGTTGCGAGAAAGTCTCAAAGCGGAAGTGGCTGGACCACCTTGGGGCAGGGCTTCTCCGAGATCAGAGTTCGGAGGAGGTCTCAGGCCACAGTGGTCTGACTTCCTCAGCTCAGGGCACCTCGGAACCGAAAGTTGCGAGGATGGCTCTGGCGAAAGTGACCGGAACACCGCAGCTTGGGACATCCCCGGACGCAGAGTTGCGAGGGTGTCGCATGTGGAAGTGGCCAGACCACCTTGGGGTAGGGCACCTCCGAGGTCAGAGTTGCGAGGATGTCTTAGGCGCAACTGGCCCGAGCACTATGGGGCGGGGCATCTCCGAAGTCAGCCTGGCGAGGAAGTCTCAAGCGAAGAGTGGTCTGAACACCTCGGCTCAGGGCATCCCGAAATCCAGAGTTGCGAGAAGTCGCAGGCGAAAGTAGGCGAACCACCATGGTGCAGGGCACCTCCGTAGTCAGACTTGCGAGATTGTCTCAGGCGAAATTGGCCTGAACACCTCAGGCCAGGGCGTCTCGGACTCCAGAGTTGCGAGGATCAGGCGAAAATGGCGGGACCACTGCGAGGCACAGCGTTTCCGAGGTGGGAGTTGTGAGCATACCCGGGCGAAGCGGATCTCACGACTCCCTCTTGCTCCTCCCCCTCCTCGTTTTCTGTTTGGGTGATACTCGCCACTCGTCCTCCGCACTCCCTTTGCGTATAATTCCCTCTTCCTGTTTCTTCATGTTCTTATTCGCGTTCTCCTGGTCCACATCCTCTTCCTCCTCCTCTCCTCCTCATCCTCCTCCTGAGTCGCCGGCCGGGCCGGGCCGAGCAAAGCCGGCGCGCTGGCCGAAACGGGGACAACGACGATAACGACGACGATTACGACAACGAACGACGACGACGACGACGACGACGACGACGACGACGTGTGGACGGCTGGCGCCCTCCCGGAGCGCCCCTCCCGGCCACGAAGACGACGACGACGACGACGACGACGACGACGACGACGACGACGACGACGACGACGACGACGACGACGACGGCGACGGCGACGGCGACGGCGACGGCGACGGCGACGGCGACGGCGACGGCGACGGCGACGGCGACGGCGACGGCGACGACCAGCGACGACGACTGGGTCACAATGTGGAATGCCATGGGAGCAAAATCAGTGAATGCTGGCATTCGGAAACGTCGTGGGGGCGTTTTCGGGGCCCTCGTGGGCCGTTTTGGCACCTTCATGGGCCGTCCTGGGGCCTTCTTGGGCCGTCTTGGGGAGCTTGGGCCCGCTGGAGCCCCCTGTGGACCCATCCTGGACACTTCCGGGGACCTCCCATGGCCCTTTTGGGTCTGTGCTGGGAGCCCTTGGGGGGCCTCTTGGGTCCATTATGGGCTGTCTTGGGGCTCGTGGGCGATCGTGGGGCCTGGCTCGGTCGTCTTGAAGCTTTCTTGGATGCCTTTTGGGGCGTCTTGAGGCGATCTCGGGGGCTTTGAAGCCGTGAAAGCTGATGAAATCCGAAAGGCGAGTATGCTAGAATTGTAAGTTTTACGAAGGGAATGGGACGATTTTGGTGTTTTGAAGGCCCCTTGGAAATCTTTTTGGGGTGCCTCGGGGGTCTTTTGGGCCGTCCTGAAGCAATTGGAGTCCCTCTTGGAGCGCCCTTGTGCTGTTTCGGGCCGCCCTTGAGCCTTTCTGATGACCCCTCTGATCGCTCTGGGTCTGCTGGCAAGGCGTTTGTGGAGACCCGGAAAGCCGGGTGACCTTTTCCAAGGACGTCCAAGGGAGCCCGAGAACCCCAGATCCCGGGGATCCAGTTTTTTTTGGGGGGAGTGAGGGTTTCCCCCCCCCGCGGGCTTGTAAAAATATAGGAAGAGGAATATATATATATATATATATATATATATATATATATATATTAGTGTGGACCCGTGGATTAAATCCACGGAGTTGCGCGGATCGAAGTTTGGTTGCGAGTGCTGGGTTGTGCGACGCTGCCAGCTACTGCCGTAGATCCTGTGAAGCTTGTTCTGGCGCTGTTCCCCCACTGAGCGCCGCCAATGCACCGAAGCGGGGGCCGAAGTGTTCGAGCTTCGGAAGAGGCAAAAGTTCAAGAGACAAAGCCAGAGCAGCGTTGGAAGATATGCGTCGGGATCGCGGCGGACGCGGGAGCGGGTCGGGTCAAACGCGGCGCCGTCTCGGGCCGCGTCGGAAGCGTCGGAACGGCGTCGCGGCAAAATAGGGAGCGCAGACGGGCAGCGCCAGGGCCACGGGAGTGTAAAACATTGTTCTTTTGCGCCTGCGAAGGGCCTCTCGCCTCTCGTCCGGCCCTCTCTCTTGGAGGCAGTTTTGAAGCCTCTAGGGGGCCGTTGGGAGCTCTATGGGGGCTCTTTTGGACCTCTTGGGGGCTCCTCGGGGCCCTCTTGGGCCGTGTATGGCGCCTCTTGGGCCGTCTTGGGGCCGTCTTGGGCCACCTTGGGCGCCACTTGGGCCGTCTTGGGGCCATCTTGGGCTCTCTTGGGCCCCTTTTGGGCACCTCTTGGGGTCCTCTTGGGCCGTCTTGGGCGCCCCTTGGGCCGTCCTGGGGCCGTCTGAGCCATCTTTGGGCCCTCTTGGGGGCCGTCTTGGACAATCTTGGAGGCCTCTGGGGCTGTCTTGGACGCTTCGTAAAGGAAAATGTCGAATCTGTTGAAAATGTGCATTTTACGAAGGGAATGTTGCCATTTTTGCTTGATGGAGCCCTCCTGGGGGAGCCCTCGGACCCCCCCGGAGCCGTCCGGGGGCGTCTTTGGGGCGTATGGGGCCGTCTGGAGAACATCTTGGGCCGCCTGAAAGCCGTCTTGGGTCGTCTCGGGGCCTCCGTAAGCCGTCTTGGGTTTTTCTGGGGAACTCCGACGCCGTTTCGGACCCCTCCGGGGGCCTTCCGGTGCCGTTTTGGAGTCCCCGGGAGGCTCGGGGATCCGGGGGTCCACGCAAACCCGCCAAGGCCAATTCGAATTTATTTGAATATATATATATATATATATATATATATATATATATATATATCCACTGCCCCTGGCCAGGCCCTGGGTCCAGGAGTGGTACAGATGCCTCGAAGAAGAACAGCTGCATTGACACAACTGTCGGAGCTCCTCGCGGAGTTCTTCGATCTGCGCTGGGGCCCCTCCGTCGCCGTGCCCGGCGTGCTCCGCGAGCCAGGGAGGGGTTCGGCACCGATCCCAGAGCTGCTCCGCGAAGAGCTCTGACAGTTTCTGCCGGCACCGCTTTCTTTCGCTATCTGCACACATCTCAGGAGGGGAAGAGACACACAGACACAATTAAGCGTCGCTCCCCCGGAAAATATGGGAAAATATGGGGAGTGTGGGGGAAGACGCAAACCCAGTATATCTCTATATATATATATATATGAACCCAGTGTGACCCTACCTAGAAGTTGGAGACCCTAGGAAAGCAGCATTAGTAGTAGCAGTAAAGCTAAGCTAAAGCTAAGCTAAAACTAAGCTAAAGCTAAGCTAAAGCTAACCTAAAACTAAGCTAAAGCTAAGCTAAAGCTAAGCCAAAGCTAAGCTAAAGCTAAGCTCAAGCTAAGTTCAAGCTAAGCTAAAGCTAAGCTAAAGCTAAGCTACAGCTAAGCTAAGCTAAGCTACAGCTAAGCGAAGCTACGATGAAGCTAAGCAAAGCTAAGCTAAGCTAAGATGAGATAAGCAAAGCTAAGGTAAGGGGGCGCAACTGGGAGGAGGAGGAGGAGGAGGAGGAGGAGGAGGATCGTTATGAAGGAGAGGGGTCCTGAGGATAAGAGGGGTCCTCGGTCGTTTGGGCCGTTCTCGGCTTGGGCCCTTCTGGGGCCCTGTGGCCAGCAACAGAACGGGCCAGGACGAAGCGCCAGTCCGGGGGGAAGCACCGTGGTATCCACGGCGCAGGTACAGCCAGTGCCAGTGCTGAGGAGCGTCAGGGTAAGGACTGTCCAGCAGCCATTCCCAGCCGTGCGCGTGTCGATTGAGTAACGTGTTCGATTAAGTGACGTGTCAGGGGATTGTGCCGGATGTTTGCGTTCTCTCCCTATCGCCTTCCCTCTGCTATGTCTCCGAATGCACGCCAGCCAAAGAATCAGCGCTCGAGGGCTGGAGCTCGAGTGCTAGAGGCTTGAGCCGATTCACGCTTCTCTTAGTCTCGGGGGCGGCAAAGACGGGGGTGATGACTAGGGGGGGGTGATATCATGGCGGGGGCCATGATATTTCCCCAGATTTCATGGCGCCTCTTCTTATTTCATTACGTCCCTGGACCCCCCGCTTGGCCGCGCACATGCCGCCGGTCATGATTTGCACTCCCCCCTTTTGCCGATAGTCTGGTTCATCCAACAATCGATCGGGGCTTCGCGCTTGGCCTGGGCCTCTCCGAAACCCGGACGCCCGGCTGATCCGTGGAGCCCGCGCACCGCGGCGCGCCTTGCGACCCGTTTCTCGAGAGCCGCGCGGGGTCGCAGTTGTACAGGCAAGACGCCGAAATAAGGAGCACTTTGGGGAAGGGGCTCGATGTTCCTCAGGTTCCTCCAGTGCCGTTCCTCTTGCCCTCCTGGGGCACGGCGGCGCTCACAGGGCCAAGAAGGGGCATCGTTCCTTGTTTCGCGTGCCTTCTTTCAGCGGCCCGACTGTAGCTGGCTCGATGACCCCCCGGGGTTCCGAGCGTGCAGAGGAGCCCCGTGGTTGCAATCCGCGCGGGCCCCAGGCTCGCTGGCACGGGCGGCCGAAGCCTCGCGGAGCGGCGCACGGGGCGAGTGAGCCAGCAGGCTCCAGAGGATGGCGTGACTTTGCAGGTGTGCCCACGTCGTCATCAAGGAGGGAGGGAGGGAGGGGGGGAGGGAGGGAGGGAGGGAGGGGGGGGGAGGGAGGGAGGAGAGGAGGAGGAGGAGGAGGAGGAGGAGGAGGAGGAGGAGGAGGAGGAGGAGTGATGGAGGCGAAGGCACGGACCACTGACCGCGGCGTGGGCAGCGGTGGGCCCCCCCCCCCCGGGCTGCGAAGCCCACCCTGCGGGCTGGGAGCCACGCACGCGGCGACGACGGGCTGCGAGATCCGTGCTTCGCTCACCCGTGGCAAGAGACGGTCTACAGTGCCGTTTTGAATACGTGCTCCGCGTGCGGATCATGTATTATACATGCAGGTTTTTAGTACTAAAAACAACGAGGAGTTCATGCCCAAGTTTAGTCATACATCAGTCATGTATGAAATATCCTATGCTTTAAAAAAGATCCCATGCGTTAAAAACTGCCCTGTACGATCTGCGCTGCGCATGCACCTCAGTTCTGGCACGACGAGCATGCCAGCAAGAACTTCTGTTTGGCGCCATCCCGCTGGCACCAGCCACCAGGCCATCGCCTTGGCCGGCTTGAGCACCAAACAGGCTCTCAGGTTTCACCGCATCACAATTGAAATGAACGATGTCCAGCCAAGCAAGAGGCGCATCCGGTCATCATGGATTGCACCTCCCACTTGGAAGGGCAGCGCACGACCTGATCTGTACCCCGTGTATTCCGAATACGTTTGAGAACACAATAATAATTATAAACAAACACGTGAATGTGGCCTGCGCGAGTTGCAGATTTTTGCATATATGCATATATCATGCTCGCGGCTCGGGGACTACACACCAACATTTACCCGCTGGATGCGAGTCTCAGCACACGCAGTTACCGACACCCAGAGACACTAATTGTGAATCGAGCAGTTTAACCCGCCTGGGAGCTCGACAGGCGTCTGGAGGGATCACGATCGTAATGAATTGCAGAATCGGACTCGCAGCTCAAACGAGTTTCTTCTGTGGGCGAAGATAGCGAGGACTATGTACTGTTGGTGTACCAGACAGCAGTGGACTGGGAGGAGACAAGGCGTGAATGATCAAGGAATGCAGAGGTTTTAGAAAAACTGCAGGAACGTATGAGATAAATTGCACATCTCGAAGCATAACGTGTATGCAGTCACGCCGCAAGACTTTGGGGATGAGCTCCCCAATCCAGATATTGTCCGCTGGTGCGCACAGGAGCCCAGCACTCGATGTGCAGACGCTCTTGGCGGCGGCGGGAGGAGGGGCCCTGCTGCGTTGTGCGCTAGGCGTGGCCGAGGAGGACTCACTGTATGCTCTCTGTCTTCGCCTTCATTTCCTTTCCATCGCATCGTTATCATTCGCCACCGTCTTCATGGTCGTCGTGGGCCCCCCTCATTATTCGGGGCTGGACAGACCTCCTACCCTAACACGTCGATTAATGAATTGGCCGTTTTTGGTTCGCGGGAGGGCGTCGCGGCCGTCATTTTTGCGGGTCCAGGTCCATCGGTTTCGGTCCCAGGCCGTTTTCACTAAGGGGAGGTCTACTAAAAGGAGGTTTGTCCAGCGGCGAATTATGTTCCACGTCGTCTTCATCTATGGTTCTCTTCCTAGCCAGAACTGACGTTGCTGGCGCGGTGAACTTTCTGGCAGTAGCATGTTCCTATTGTTTTTCAGCTCGTCACTCTACTTGATCTTCTCATGCTTATCATGTGTATTCAGGGCCGACTCGTTCGCCTAGCGGACATGCGCTGGCCTTCACCAGGCAGTCACCGCAATCGCCGCCGCATTGGTTTTGCAAGCCAAGCTGCGGCTAGGTGGGTGGGCAGTTTGCGCGAGCAGTGGAGTCGACAAGCCCATGCCGTGCAACACGGACTGCCCCGCACGGACTGTGCACCACACAGGCCGCACCACGCAGGCTGCTGCACCACTCAGACAGGCGCCACATCGATCTCACCACGACTGCCAGCGGCACACTGCCCTGGGGCCCGCGCTGGCTCACGTGCGCACGCCTTGCCTCGAGCCGGTCCGTGGTGCTCCCCGCGGCCCCTTCCGGGCTCCAGGCCCCGGCCCTCCCCCCCTTCCCGCCCACTCCGCCTCGCACGTCCCTGCCTCCCTCTCCCCACTGCTCCGAGGCGGGAACTTATCCATATCCACCGCCTGGAGGGTCCGTTTTCGGAGCCTCGGCAGGCGGTGGATATGGACATATTCGGGCCCCGGGGGGCCGAAATATATCCATACCCACCGCCCGCTGGGGCACCAGGGCGTCGGTTCCCAGGCGGTGGATATGGATAAATCCCCGCCTCCCCACTGCTGCGTCCCCGTCCTCCTTCCCCTGCTGTGGGGGCCTCTGCCAAGAGACACCCCGCTTGCCTCCAGGGTGCCCTCTGGGCCTCTCTCGGGCTTCGCTGGTGTGCTGCGGTGGACACGCGCGGCGCCCCCCTGCGCCACAGGCCAGTGGACGTCCTGGGGTCTCAGGGCCTTTTGCCTCCTGCGGAGTGTTTCCTGTGGTCGAGCTCCTGCTGTGTTCTCCTTCCTCTCTCTCTCTCTCTCTCTCCCTCTCTCTCTCCTTCTCCTGCCCCCCTTCCTTCTCTCTCTCTCCTTCTCCTGTGCTCGAGCTCCTGCTGTGTTCTCCTTCCCCTCTCTCTCTCTCTCTCTCCTTCTCTGCCCCCCCCGTCGCAGTCCCAACCTCTCGCCGCCGCGGCCGTCCCCCGCGGGTGCGGCGCCCTCGTCGCGCGCCCCGGCTCGGCGTCCCTGGCGCGCTCGCGGGGTCCTGAAGGGGCCCATAGGACACAAATAGATACACACAGATAAACAGATTCCCCATATTTCCCCATCTTTTCAGGGTTTTTGTCTTCCCCCCCCACTCCCCATATTTTCCCGCACTTTCCTGGGAGTCGACGATTCATTGTGTCTGTGTGCTTTTTCCCCTCCTGAGGGTCCAGAGGCAGGGCGGGACGCGACTCTATGGCCGGCTCGCGTCGTGCCGGCGCGGCGCCGATCCCGCCGCGGGCGCTCCAGGCTGCACGCCGCCAGTCCAACGGTTGGCCACTGCTGAGCGAGCTGGCGATCGAGACGCCGCCAAGCGTTGCGGGCCAGACGACCCACGCGGTGCCAGAGACCCAGGCCGAGGTCGTCAAGACGGGTATGCTGCACGACGGGGAGCTGCCGAGAGGCCGGCGCCCGGGCCGTGTCGCCGTCCTGCCTGCATGGGTCGACGTCTCTCCAACGTCTGGTATCGGTTGGGCGCTACCACAGGCCACTTGCGACAGGATCTGCTGGGCTGGTGCATGGGCAGTTCCCCGAGCGCACCCGCGTAGCCCGCTGCTTTCCAGCCTTCTTCCTGCCGTGTGCCACACCTGGTGGCCGGCTCCTTTTTGGAGCTCGTTCTCCCGAGGACTGTCGCAGTGTGTGTGAGGCCGTCGTGATTCATCTACGTGGCATGTGTGTGTGTGTGTGTCGAGTCATTTCTGCAGTGCGCAGGGCGAACTGCACTGATAAAGAGCCAATCCGTTGATTGAGTGACAAGCACGGTGGGCGGAGGACGAGGATCGTGGAGGCGCAGACGTCCACACCGCGGCCGACTCCACACCAGCGAGGCGCCCAGAGCAGCAAGGCTGGCGCGTGGTGGTCGAACGATGACCTATCGGTTTCTCTCTCTCTCTCTCTCTCTCTCTCCTTCTCTCTCTCTCTCTCTCTCTATTTGTCTCTCTCTCTCTCTTTGTCTCCTTGTCTCTCTCTCTCTCTCTCTCTCTCTTTGTCTCTCTCTCTGTCTCTCTATCCGTAGCCATGCTAACTCCCGCCCTTGCTCACTCTCGGTATCGCTACACTTGGCGCTGTCACCCTCACCCTCGTTCCCGCTCACTCTCGCTCTCACTGTTTCCCTCGCTCCCACTGCCACTCTCACTCCCACTTCGACTCTTGTTCTAGCTCCCAATGTCATCCACCATCACATTTGCTCCCTCCTTCCTCTTCTTCCTCCTCCTCCTCCTTTCTCCTGGCGTATTCCAGGCTCGTCGACTTCCCATAGCCACTTGGGGGGTGGCACCCTGCGCTCCAGTGGGCTTGCGGCGCCGCTGGTGGTCAGGCTGCCTGCCGGCAGTTTACCTTCCCTCTGTCCACCAGAGCGCTGGCGGAGTCGCCCTCCTCGGGAACTGTGGCCCCCGAGTGCGCCTTGCCCAACAGGGCGACTGCAAGGGGATTCGCCAGACGCAGAGACCGCCGCCGCCGCCCCCGCATCCTTCCCTCCCGCTTCATGCCCCCCCCCCTTCCTCCCGCCTTCCCTCCCCCCCCCCTCCCCCGTGCGGAGGGGGCAGTGGGGCAAGGAGGGGGGAGGGCAAGGGAACGCGGAGGAGGCGGGGGGCGGAAGAGGCCCGGAGCAGGCAGGGAGGGGCGGTGCACGGCGGGCGGGGACGGGGACGCGAGGCTGGCCAGCAGCGGGACGGGGCGCCTCTCTGCGTGCCCGTCCGCCGCGGAGGCGCCCGCGCCGCCGGCAGCCCCCGCGCGCCCGTGCTGGCCGGCACCCGCGCAGCAGGGGCGAGCGCGGCCGCCACTGGTCGCGCGCCCTCAGGCCTGCGCCTCCTCCTCCTCCTCCTCCTCCTCCTCCTCCTCCTCCTCCTCCTCGTTCTCCTCCTCCTCGTTCTCCTCCTCCTCGTTCTCCTCCTCCTCTTCCTCCTCCTCCTCCTCCTCCTCCTCCTCCTCCTCCTCCTCCTCCTCCTCCTCCCGCTGCCTCTGGCGGGGTGCGGGAGCCTTGGGACGGGGGTCAACGCAAACGGGGGTCAGCCAGAGCGCCCGGTCTGGCAGGATCCTGCAGGGCCAGGCTCCCATTGACCCAGGTTTGGGTGCAGGATCTTGCAGGATCTTGCAGGATCCTTCGCATTGACCCGGGTTTGGGTGCAGGGTCTTGCAGGATTCTGCAAGGCCTGGCTGACCACGGTCTGGATTGACCCGGGTCAGAAGATTCCCGAGGGGTGGGGGGTGGGGCGGGGGAGAAACTCTCGGCCACGCGCAGAAGCGGGCAAGGGGAGGGGGGAAGGCTTCGTAGAAGCACCCCTGCTTCTAGAAGGCGTGGGCCTTGTCCGCAGATGTAAGGCCGGCGCCTTCTAAGGAGCAGTCTCCTTCTACGAAACCTTCTTCCCCCCTCCCCCTACCCCCCCTTCTGCGCGCCGCCAAAACTCTGAGACTTCTTCTAGGGAGGTCGATGGGGGGGCGGCCTGGTAATCCTGAGGATCCGTGTGCAGCTGTTGCCGCCGTTGCCGCTGCTGCCGCCACTGCCGCCGCTGCCGCCTGCAGCTCCGCCGCCGCCTGCCGTCGCCACAGCCAGGAGGGAACAGCAACTTTGGTAGACTGGTATTCCCATCGCGTAGGCATCTGTGTATACATATGTGTATGTATATATACACACATATATATGTATATGCACAGGTGTGTATACATATGTGCATACAGATGTGTATACAAATGTGTATATATACATACATATGTAAATACATATGTATATACATATATATATATATATATATATATGTGTGTGTGTGTACACACACACACCTCTTCCCATATTTTTGCAAGCCGGGGGGCGGGAAAAACCATCCCCCCCTCCCTCAAAAAGGCACCGGACCCCCAGGATCCGTGGCCCCGGGGCCCCCGCGGACGCCCTTGCAGCAGGGAGCCTCCCAGGCTTTCCAGGGCTCCTGGGCGCCCCTGCTGGGTCCAGGCAACGGGCTCAGCTCGGTCGGGAGGGCGGCCGAACTGCCCCCCCGAGGGCCCCAGGAGGCCCCAGACGCACGCCAGACGCCCAGGGACGACCCAAAGAAGGCCCTCAAGGTTTTTGCATAATTTCTGGAATGCCCTGCTCTTCGGTCTTCGGGCGCCCGAGACCGCCCAGGAGGCCCGAAAATCGCTCCCACACTATTCGAAATGGCTTCCAGGCAGTCCAGGAGAGCCCCAAGACGGCACAACATGGTTCCAAGATGGCCCGAAAAGAGCCCCATGACGGCCCAAGATGGCCCCAATGTGCCCCCCGACGCATTCAAATCGAAAAACCGGTCGTTTAGGGAGACCGCGGTTGGAAGCAGGGTGGCCCGAGGAAGCCTTCAGAGGCTCCCAAAAGGCGCCCAGGAGGCCTCCAGACGGCCCCAAGAAGCCCTGAAAAATTGTCGTGAGGCCCCCAAGAGGCTCTACAAGGAGGAGCCTCCACAAAAAGAGCTGAGGAGGATGGGAATAATTCGCAGGGTAGGTCGAAAATGAAGAAGAGGAAGCAGTAAACATGAGGGAAGGATGATGAAACTCGTTATCATAACGGCGATGTACGAAAAGGCAACAATGAGTTATCGACGAATTGTCTGTGTTACTTTCCTGCCCTCCCGCCTGCATGCCAAACTGCAGTGACCAGGGTGCATGGCGCGAAGCGCCAATGCAGTCTTGTCTATATATATATATATATGTATAAATGTATGTGTATATATATATGAGAGAGAGAGAGAGAGAGAGAGAGAGAGCGTGATCCACAGCCACTTTACTGTGGAAAATTCCCCCCCCCTCTTCGTCCGGAACCAGGGGGTCCCCCCCCTCGAAAATCCCCCCCCCCTATTGCTGCATGGAACTCCTCCCCCCCCCTTCCCCCGCGCAAAACCCCCCCCCCCTCCTCCGCTAAACAATTTCTCAATATGAATACTACTCTCCCTCTTCCCCTGATGACGTCTTCGGAATATTCGCCCCCCCCCGCGTACTGTTTTTTTACACACAGGTTTCCCCGGAGTTGGGTTTTCGCTTGCATATTTTCCGCAATGCTGCTCTCGCTGAGGCGCTAGCCTCATTTTCGGGCCCCGCTCGTTCCGAATCGTGCTCCCGCTGCAGCGCTGGCATCATTTCCGCCGGTGCCCGGGCTGCACGCCCGAGCCGGCGCCCGGGCCGGCGCCCGGGCCGGGTCCGGAGCCGGTTCCGGCTGGCGCCAGAAAATCGATTTTCGGGAGCCTCGAGACGGGGGTCGGTGCAAACGGGGGTCAGCCAGGGCGCCGGATCCGGCAGGATCCTGCGAAGGCCCCCACTGGCTGACCCGGGTCAGGGAGCCGCTCGTGGCCGCGAGGCGGCCGCGCGTATTGGCTGACCCGGGTTTGCGAGGACCTGCGTTGCAGTTTTTTTTTCCTGCATTGCAGTTTTTGGTTTCCTGCTGACCCGGGTCTGGATTGACCCGGGTCAGAGGATCCCCGAGATTTCCGAGGCGGCGCCGAAAAAAGGCCATTCTAATACAGATTTTTCTTTTGAAAATATAATGACTTTCTTCTTCCGGCGCCCGGGAAGGCCTCCCGGGCCGATTTCGACGCCCAGGCCGGCGCCCGAGCCGGCGCCCGGGCCAGACGCCCGAGCCAGCGCCCGGGCCGGACGCCCGAGCCGGCGCCCGGGCCGGCGCCCGGGCCAGGTCCAGAGCCGGTTCTGGCCGGCGCCGGAAAGTCGAATTCCGAGGCGGCGCCGAAAAAAGGCCATTCCAATATATTTTTTTTTTTGAAATGCTGAATTTCTGCTTCTGGCGCCCGGGAAGCCTTCCCCGGACTTAGGTTTTCGCGCGCATTTCTTCCCAAAATGCTGCTCTCGCTGAGGCGCTGGCCTCATTTTCGGGCCTCGCTCGTTCCGAATCGTGCTCTCGCTGCAGCGCTGGCCTCATTTCTGTGCTTCCGCTCGTTCCGAATCGTGCTCCCGCTGCAGCGTTGGCCTCATTTCCGTGCTTCCGCTCGTTTTGACTCGTGCTCCCGCTGCAGCGCTGGCGTCATTTCCCGTGCCATGCCACGGCATGCAATGCAATGCCAGGTTGATACTACGCTTCGCGGTGCTCTTCTACGCCATGCCATGCCGCGCTCTACAAGCATCGCGTACCCTTTCGGGATCATCGCCCTGCTTGAGATCGGACTGTGCGAGTCGAGAGGGGATCTGCGCCATGGTAAGGGATGGGAGGGAGGGGTAGGATGTCAGATATTACGCGAGCGCACCTAGCTTGGCCCCCCCCTTTCCCCCCCCCCCCTCCGGAAAACCGAGGGGGGTCACTACCAGTTCGACCCCCCCCCCAAAAAAAAAAGCAGAGAGAGAGAGAGGGGTCACTACCGGTTCGACCCCCCCCCCAGAAAACCGGGGGGGATCATTACCGGTTCGAACCCCCCCACCCGCCCTCGAAAACCGGGGGGGCGTCACCACCGGTTCGAACCCCTCGAAAACTGGGGGGGGGGTCACTACTGGTTCGAACCCCCCCTCGAAACCGAGGGGGGTCACTACCGGTTCGAACCCTTCCCCCCCCACGCTCACTGCCAGCAAACAACTTTGGGTCCCTACCACCGTCCGCACCACATCCCCCACTGCTGTCCCCAGCGCCACTGTCCTCACCACCATTGTCCCCGCTATTTCCACCACCGTCACCACTGTCCTCACCAGTGCCCCCACCATTGTCGCACTGTCCCCACCACTCTTCCCACCACGGCTCCATTCCCCATTAAATTATCTCCATGGCCCCAACCACTGTCCCCACTGTCCCAATGTCCCCGCCGCTGTCCCACTGAGTTGTCCCACTGTTCCCACCACTGTCCCCACTGTCCCCACCACTGTCCCACTGTGCTGTCCCACCGTCCCCACTATCCCCATCACTGTCCCCACTGTCCCCACCACTTTCCCCACTGTATTACTGTCCCACCACTCTCCGCACCACCGCTTTCACCACTGTCCCCACCACTGCCGTCCCCACCACCGTCCCACTGTCCCCAACACCGTCCCGCTGTCCCCTCACCAGTGTCCCCACCACCACCGTCCCCACCACTGTCCGCACCACTGTCCCGCTGTCCCCGCACCACTGTCCCCACCACCGCCGTTCCCACCACTGTCCCAACATCCCCACCATTCTCCAACTGTCCCGAGGAGCGGGCATCGTTTGCTGGCGGCGACGGGGGGTGGTTCGAACCGGTAGTGAACCCCCCCCCGGTTTTCGAGGGGGGGGGTCGAACCGGTAGTGACCCCCCCCCCGGTTTTCGAGGGGGGGACGGGTTAGGAACCCCCAGTGGCCCCCCCCGGCTTTCCGCCAGCAGCGGTAGAACACGCTTTTTCACACACACACACACACACACACACACACACACACACACACACACACATATATATATATATATACGTGTATATATACACACATATATATATGTATATATATTTATGTATATATATATATACATGTATGTACACACATGTATATGTACGTGCGCTGCCCCGCGATTTCTACACCGTGCTCGGTCGGGTGCAGGGAGGGAGGGAGGGAGGGAGGGAGGCAGGGACCTGGTCGCAAAAAATGGTCGCGCCCTGGGCTCGATGCGCCGGAGGGGGGCCCTATTTGTTGCCTCGCAAAAGGCGGAAGGGCCCGACCCACACCAACCGCTGCAAGCACGGCAGCGGGTATAAGCCACAAAAATATCGGCGTTCGCGTGCCAGGACATTTTCTTTTGCGGAGCTGGGCGCCCTGGCGTGGACGGCCGAACGACCCCTGCAGCGGGGCACCCTCGCAACACGGCTGCCGCCGCAAAAACTGCTCGTTTCATGCTGGCGCCGCGCAGTCTGGTCTCGCTCGTAGTAGCTCGGGTCGCACTTGCTTTGCCCAGGTCATCTTGACTCGGCTTGCCTTACTCGGCATTGCCCTGCCCGAGTCGTCTTGCGCCGTACTGGTACAGCTGATCTTATTTCAGTTTGGCTCGCCGTGGCCAAGCGCCATCGCCAGCGTCGATTCCAGCATAAGCGACACCCTCAACGTGTGCGTCAGCACATCGTCGGTGAGCTTGGCTTGGCAAAAGTTGCTTCGCCTGTTTCGGTGTAGCAATAAGTTCTTGACGCTTCACGTATCCCCATCAGCCCATCCAGAAACAATTGCAAGGGGAGGTGCTAAAACGAGGGCAGCGTAGAAGCACGCAGTGGAACGGGCCGCCGTGGAAGCGCATTCGGGGCGCGGACACGGTAGGAGCATCTGTTGGATCATAGCAAATGTTCCGTTGCTGCCCATGGCTTCGTTTTATTTTGCGGGGATGCCTTGGAGTTGTATTGCATTTCTCTTCGGCTTAGGGGATTTTTGGGGCGCTTCGTGCGCGTTGCGTCCAGGAGCGGTAGGAGCGATTGCGAGGCGAGCTGCCCGAATCAGCGCAGGGTAGAACCCCTTTTTTTTGAACAGCGGGGCCCAAGGCTCCTCAGCAGAAAAAAATCCCCTCTTCGCAGGGTCTTCGCAGGGTCCTTCGCAGGGGGGGGATCCTGCAAAGACCGATCCTGGGACCCATGAGTCAAAAAGGGGGGGGGTCACGGATGCCGCCCCCCCCCCCCCCTTTCGGAGGCTCAAAAGCAGCGTTCGGGGGCCTTTTTAGGGGCCACCTTGGGGCCCTTTTGGGCCCCTCTTAGGGCTCTCTTGCGCCGTCTTGGGGCCATCGCGAGGCTTCAGAAGCCCATCGGAAGCGAAAGGGCGAGAGGGCAGAACACGATAGTGCTTCCTTGGTTGCTGGAGGATGTTGGCCTCCTGGGAGGGTCCTTGGAGGGCTCGGAGGGCCCTCGGAATAGTTTTGGGGCTGCCTTGGGGCCTTTGGAGGTATACCGGAGGTTATTTTGATCCACATTGAGCTATAGTGAGCCAGCCATCTTGGAGGCCATCTGGGGATCTCCGAGATCCTCTTTGAGCTATCTTGCGCCATCCTGGGCGCTCTAACTACGCGCGGCCCCCCCCCCACCCCTCCCAGGCCCACGGGTGAGGGCAGGGGCGAGAAAAGAGGGGGCAAACCCGTCCTCCGAGCAGAGGAAAGAGGGGGCGTTGGCAGAGAAAAGAGAAAGTTCTTTAACCACTTACGCCCAGAGGACTGGTGGGATTTCCAAGCTTGTATTCGCATGGTGCGCCGTATGGCCAGTGAACCTGGCTGGATTTGGCTTGGCGCTGCTTGGCCGCACATCTGATGTGGCCGAAGTCAGTTCAGCTCAGCCTGGCCGGGCCCAGCTTATCTTGCGCACATCACCGAGTCGGTTCAGATAGCCACATCGAGTCTATCTTGTCATCGAATGGGCGAGCCCAAACCTAGCGGTGCCCGGAAATTGCTCGGACGCATCGTAAACGGGCACAGCTAATGCTTGTGCAGCTTAGTATGCAGACGGTCGGTTGAGCATCGTTGCGTCTTCATGTGCATCGGCACATGCACTTTGATGGTGTCGGCGCGTGGGGCCCTCACACAGTCTGACACGAGCGAACCTCACGCATGTAACCCAATGTGTGGAAAGTCAGATGTACGTGTGAAGCCCTACGTGCGCTGTTGTCGACTCGCTTCGACTTGGCCCCCTTCACCTGGGCTCCTTACCTGCGTGGGTTCACCGCCGCCCTCGACAGCATCCAGCTCTGGCTGGCTCCCCCTCTGTGTGACCGCCTCCCTCAGTCGTGATGCAGTCGTCAGATCCTCGGCTTCGTGCTCCTCTCCTGGTCCACCTGGGCTCTCCACCGCGTGGGCTCACCAACGCCACCCTCGACATCTTCCAGCGCTGCAGGCGCACCATCTGCTGGGCTGATATCCCCAGTCGCGCTGCAGTCGTCGGCCTGCCGTCTCCGTACTCCCCACCCGGCCTCCCCATTGGGGCGCTTGCGCGTTCCCACCAGTTTCTCGAAGGCCGCCGCGTGCCGTCGCGGCGCCTGCCCCGCCGAGATCGAGCTCGCTGGGACGGCCCCACCGCACGTCCCCCCAGGAGCCCGAGGCTGCAGCACTCCGCCTCGAGAGCCGCACGCCCTGCGTGCGCAGCCCTTCCTCTCCTCCTCCTCTGCCTCCTCCTCCTCTGCCTCCTCCTCCTCCTCCTCCTCCTCCTTCTCCTCCTCCTCCTCTGCCTCCTCCTCCTCCTCCTCCTCTCCTCCTCCTCCGCCCCTCCTCCTCCTCCTCCTCCTCCTCCGCCTCCTCCTCCTCCTCCTCCTCCTCCTCCTCCTCCTCCCTCTCCTCCTCCTCCTCTCCCTCGCTCACTGCCCCTTTGGTGCGCACTTCGCTCCGCTGCCGCCCAGCGCCAGCTCGGCCGATTCGTGCGTCCGCCGAGCCCGCGACCAAAGAAAGTGGTTACCCCATGCGGAGGCCAGTCCACCGAGACGCCTTCCACAGGAAGCCCAACCCTGAGACCCCAGGACGTCCATGGACTCCGAGGTGTGGGACCGGCGCGCTGTCCAGTGGACAAACCACCGAAACCCAAGACGATTAATTTCAGAACGTGCTGTAAGTCACCCTGATGACTTTCGGCGCTCATTCTGGGATCCCTAGGGACGCGTGTTCCCACCGCCACTGCACATAAGACCGGGGTTTCGCATGGACTCCCGCGCACTCCGTGGACTGAAAAAAATCGCTTCTGGAGGAGAAGAAACAAAAAAAACACCGAAACCCAAGACACCCAGAGCACCCTGGAGGCAAGCAGGGTGCTTTGTGGCATGGGCCTCCACTGGCGACGAGCGGCCCTGCGGCAGGTTTCTGCGTCGTGCCGGCGCGGCGGCGACCCCGCCGCGGGCGCTCAAGGCTGAGCACCGCCAGGGGCCCAGAATCGGTCAACATGGAACGATCCTCCTCCTCCTCCTCCTCCTCCTCCTCCTCCTCCTCCTCCTCCTCCTCCTCCTCCTCCTCCTCCTCCTCCTCCTCCTCCTCCTCCTCCTCCTCCTCCTCCTCTCCTCCTGGCGATCGGAAGTGCCGCCGATCGTTCAAGATTGAACGCTCCCCGCGGTGTCAGTCGGGGGAGCGAAGGATGGCATAAGCACAAAGACTCGGAGGTCCGCGCGGGTTTCTCGGGTCGGCGCTGGCGCGGCGCTGGTGCCCCCCTGGCGGCGCTTCCGGCGCCGCCACCGGCGCGCTCCGCGCGCCGGGGAGGGGGGGTACCTTGGCATCGCTCGGACGTGTGCATTTTTCCTTCGGCGAGGACCATCGAGGAGCATCCTTGATCCTCTGGCGAAGAAGCCACGCACGAGACCGAAAACAAAAAACACACACCGGGAAGGGACGCCCGAGCGGTTTGCCGGGCCCCAGAGCGCCGATCCGAGGAGCCCGCGCGCGGACCTCCGAGGGGTCTCTGTTGAGGCCCTCCTTTTCGCTCCGCGTGTGCGGAGACCAGCGCCAGGGCCGCCGCGGCACGGGCCGTGCGCGTGCGCGTGCGTCCTCCTCCTCCCCCCTCCCCCCCTCCTCCTCCTCCTCCTCCTCCTCCTCCTCCTCCTCCTCCTCCTCCTCCTCCTCCTCCTCCTCCTCCTTCTCATCCTCCTGCTCCTCCTCCGCCTCCTCCTCCTCCTCCTCCTCCTCCGTGCGGAGGCCCGCGCGCGTGGACGTGTCTCGTTGGCAGGCTGCGCGGAGGCCGCTCGCTGCGGAGCCCGCGCCGCTGCGCGAAAGGGCGGGGCGGCCTCGGCCGCCGTCGCCCCCTTCGCGCACTCGGGGCTGCACCTCTTGGGGCGCGTGGAATCCTATGTGTGTGTGGGGCCCTGTGTCGCGTGTAGGATGGGGATTGCGAGCGGCCTCGCACTGGGTTCGAGACAACACGAGGACGACGGGGACGATGACGAGGATCGAACGGACGACGACGAGAACGACTTGGACGAGGACGATGCAGGGACAGCTGAGTACAGTCAGCCCGCAGAGTAAGGATGCGCGATATGGACGCAAGGCCTTTGGCTGGCATCGCTCGGACGTGTGCATTGTTTTTCTCGGCGAGGACCTTCGAGGAGCATCCTCGACCATCTGGCGAAGAAGCCACGCACGAAACCGGGACAAAAACACAGGGGATGGACGTCCGAGCGATGGCCAGGTGTTCAGGAGGGAAAAAACACACAGACACAATTAATCGTCGATTCCCCAGAAAATGTGAGAAGATACGGGAAGTGGGGGGAAGACAAAAACCCTGAAAGTATGGGAAAATACTTGGATCCCTGCTATTTGTGTGTATTCATTTGTGCCCCAGGGCCCCTTCATGTGTGCGCGCTGACACCACACTGGGGAGACACAAGCGTGGAGCCCTGCGTGTGTGATCCCATGCTCGGGCCGGCCACTCCCCTTCGGGTTGATCCTCAGCCGACTTTCCGGCGACCCGTTGGGCCTGCTGTCGCTGCTGCCTCCGCGGTGCAGCCTTTGCGGTGTCCTCGCCGCCACTGCTGGCCTTCGGCAGCCCTTTGCCTTGTCCTGCCCTTCTGCCAGTCGAAGGGCAATGGGATCGCTGTACAATCAACGCGCCTAGTAAGGACACAAACCTTCATCTAGGATACCCTTGCGTCCTTGCCTCTGTGGCCCGTTCTTTGCCGTTTTCACTGGTCACCGCCGCCCAAAAAAATCCCAACTTCAGCCTCCAAGGGTCTTGCGTCCTTACCACGCGTCCCTACTATACGTGTTGACTGTAGTTCCTGCGGTTCCCCTTTTCGCCCTCTGGCAGGCCGTTTCGCGCCAGTTGGCGCCGCGCATCTCGTCGTTACCTTGATCATCGAATGGAGGATGACGATTAATAAATGACCGGGGGTCGTGTTCACGCGGCGGCGCCCGGGATGACGATTAGAAAAAACCGGCCGCAGGCTGGAAAATCATGTTTTAATCGTTCTCCTCCAGTCAGAACATTATGCAGAAATTGCAGAAAACTATGTTTTAATCGTTCTCTCCCATTTTTTGTGTTAATCGTCCTCCCGCATTATGCGGGCGGCCGATGGCTGGCCAAGGCGCTGCTCGGTCTGGGCGGCTTGGGAGGCTCGGCCGCTCGCCGCGCGTGTGCTTCCCCCCTGCTCCGACGTTGGGCGCCCCGTCGCCGCGCGCGGGGCCGCGAGGCCGAAGCTGTGACCCTGTGCGTGCAGTGCTAGGTGGCGCCGCTTGGGCAGCTCAGGCAGTTTAGGTGCGCGGCGTTAGTTTGCTCCTGTTGTCAATTCGTAGGCCCGCGCCCCGGACTTACGTCTCGCCGCTTGCGCTTTCGCCCGCGGCCGCGACCAACAGAGCAATGCTAGGCGCGGAACCATGGGTGAAGCCCTCTTTTGGGAGAACCAGCTCGTATGGAACACCACATGTGTGGAAGCCCGCGTTTCTGGAACATGTGGGATCCAGTGTGAGACACCCTGTGTGGTTGGAGCCGTGTGTGCGTGGAGCCTTGAGTATGAAACTCAGTGTGTGAACCCCACGCGCGTGGAATCCCATGCGTGTCATGTGGAACTCCATATGTGGAACATATGTGGTATGTGTGTAGAGGTACGCACGGAACCCTATTGTGAAGGCCTTGCGGCCGGCGCCGCCGACCTTGAAGGCGACACCTCCCTAAGGACCCCCGCTGGCGACCTCCCCGGAGGGGTGGTCCCCGTGCCCCTTGGTTCACAGGGGGGACGCGGGGGGAGGAGTTTTGAGTTCCCTCTCCCGTGTCCACAGTGAGACCCCCTTTTCCCCACTGTGCACAGGGGGGAATTGGGGGAGAGGGGGGGGAGGGAGTTCCTCTTGTCCACAGGGATGAGCCCCCCCCTCCTGTCCCCCCGCTCACAAGGGGGAAGGGGGAGGAGTAGGCTGTTGTCCAGCTATGGGTTCCCCATGATTCAACAGGTCGGAAAAGGCGAATTACGGGAAAGCAGGGGCCCTGGGCGTGATCATTACCACCCGTCAGGGCACCCCGAGGAGCCTTGCCTATCCAGTTTCCCGAAATTCGGAATTCGACTTATGGGAAATCTGGACACCACGAAAAAGCCGGTTCAGTGTGGTGATTCCAGGCTTTCCAGAATTCGGAATCATGGGAGACATGGAATCACCACCGAACAAATGTTTGTGGTGACTCCATGCTATCCACAATCTGGAATTATGAGAAACGTGGAATCACCACCAACAAAAATACTTTTCGTGGTGATCCCAGGCTTCCCGTAATTCGACCTTCCCCAGCGGCTTCTCCCTTCTGGTCCCCCGAAATTCGGAATTCGAGTCACGGGAAGCCTTTCGAATTCTGGGCAACTGCCACCCCCGTGTTCCGAAATTCGAATTTCGAATGATGGGAAACCTAAAGTCACCGCGCGTCTCAAACATGTTGTTTGGGGGGTGATTCTGGGTTTCCAATAATTCGGAATTACGGGAAATTTGGAATCACCACGACACATGTTTTGTCGTGTTGATTCCAGGTTTCCGATGACTCGGAAGTATGGGAACCTGGAATCATTACCAAAAAGGTCTGTTTTTCGTTGCGACGCCAAGTTTCTCGTAATTCGACCTCGGATTCCGAATTACGGGAAACTTTTCCGATTTTGGGACATTGTTGATCGCCGAAATTTGGAATTCGACATACGGGAAACCTAACATCACCCAGAAGACCCACCCCCTGTTTACGGGTTCCACAATCTCCCACAAGCCGGAATCATGGGACACCTGGGATCACTACAACAAGTGGCGCGGTTCATAGTGATTCCAGGTGTCCCGCGATTCGGAATCATGGACAAGTTGGAATTGCAACCAACAACATGTTTTCTCGTGGCGATTCCAGGTCCGGCAATCGTGATATACCCAGCATGCCAAAGGCTGCAGCAGGTTGGAAGGAGGTGGATCGACCGTGCGCCTTGCTTGGGGAGATCCCCGCAGGCGTGGGGCTGCTCGACCTCCCGAGCGACCTCCTCCAGACGGTCACGGACTGGCTGCCCACGTTCCACGAGCGGGTCCGTGCAAGCCGCGCCAGCAAGGTGCGTCGGCGCTGGGGAGGAGGAGGAGGGGGAGAAGGAGGAGGAGGAGGAGGAGAAGGAGGAGGAGGAGGAGGAGGAGGAGGAGGAGGAGGAGGAAGGGGAGGGGGAAGAGGAGGAGGAGCGACATCAGGAGGTGAGGAGGATGAGGAGCGACAGCATGAGGTGAGGAGAAGGAGGAGGAGGAGCGACAGCCGGAGGGTGAGGACGAGGCGGTGCGGAGGAAGTGAGGAGGAGGAGGCAGAGGAGGAGGAGTAGGAGGAGGTGAGCTGGAAGAGGAAGAGGTGACGAGAAGGGTGAGGCGGAGGAGGAGGAACGACAGCAGGAGGGTTCGGAGGAGTGTGGAGCAGGAGCGACAACGGGAGGTGAGGAGGAGGAGGAGGAGGAGGAGGAGGACGAGAGAAAGGATGGGGGAGCAGCGGCAGCTGGCAGCGAAGCGCGATGGAGGTCGAAGCGTTCGAGCATGGCCGCCATACGGCCAGGACGTTGAAGTGATTAAGGGCTCTCTTGGGGGGTCAGGGTGGGGGTGCCGGTCCGTGGTCGAGGCTCGCCGTGACCCGAAGCGCCCCGTCGGTGTCGTGCTGGCGTTCCCCGTGGTGGCACGATGGCTGCAGCGCCCCGCCACACGCAGGCGGACCGCACTCACCCCAGGTCAG